>JARYZH020000004.1:12290277-12485732 GCA_030021035.2 Notholithocarpus densiflorus
ACAATGATACAGCAATCACAAATATATCACCACAATTCAAAAGCAGTAAAATAAAAATTAAAGCAATACAAGGATTTGATGAAGAAATGTAAACTTTTGAAGAACACTTAAATAGAAAAACTACTTCGAGGGTAGCCTAGCCCAATGAAATCCACTATAGAAGAAGTTTGTTACTACTTACTACATGCTAACAAAACTTTGTAGACAGACTCTATGTGTAAGTGTAACCAAGCAAACCACCTGTTCGCTCCTACCACAGCGTCTCTAGAACTCTGGAATTCTTCTACATGATCTCCACCATGAACAAATCATCTATGCCAATCCGGAAATCTGGTAGATCAGTGAACTCACTGGCAAAGGGTGACAATTTTTTTTGGTTTCATTGGAGTCGTTTCAGGCTCACAAATTTGGTTCTCAAGATTGAACCAACACAGGGGAGGATTTCAGTTTATGCTTAAGAAAAAAGGCTTACTTAGATCTTTTTTGTATGCTAGCTTTCTTATCTTAAAAATCATGCCTCAAAGGGTATTTAAAGGTAGGTTAAGAATCGTCTTTGATCAGTCTTCGAGTAGAATTAGGACTTCTAGTTCCATAATCTCGCTCAAGTGAGGGTCACTCAACTTAACTTAATGCTTACTTGAGTGAGTCCTGATTTTGTTCAAATGAGCCTTGATATTTTTAACTCTTTGAAGCATCTTCTTACACAGACTGTTGCCAAACATAATAACATTAAATACAACCCTCTTGACACATGATTAGTCACCTGGAAGTTGCCAATATTAATCCTAATGTATAGCAAAAGGCTGTTTTACTTGTGAAGATGAGGTGTTCAATGTGATATCTGTTGATATCAAACTATAGTCAAATGATAGTTGAGTGAGTTTGGTTGTAATTCATTAGGGGATTGTTGTGTGAACACCCTGTTTATATGACAGATCTCCTCTGTGTGTGTGTGTGTGTGTCTATATATATAAAGCAATACAAGGATTTGGTGACCGGCTTTGGATGTTAAAAGAGATGACTGCATAGATTAGAGCAAGTTAATAGAGTGTAAAGGAAAAATGCTTGGAAGTTTAAGCTGAAAAGTTCACTGTAGGTTTTGGTCTTGCAATCCATGGACATTCACTTCTGGTTATCTCCCATGAGCTGTGACTTGGAATCCTAGTCTTACACTCTTACTGCAGCTTACTGTTATATGTTGTTCTTACAGTGGAGCAGCGGAAGCAGCCTGATTTAAGGGGTTTGCCTACTGCTGTGGTACAATATAATTCCTGGAAAGGTGGAGGCTTGATTGCTGTTAGCTATGAGGCCCGTAAATATGGTGTGAAGCGGTACTAAAATGTTTTTCCTTAATTTCTAAATACCTTTTAATGAATAAAAAATTTTTTAGACTATAATAATCTAATGAATGATTATCAGATCAATGCGAGGCGATGAAGCAAAGCAAGTTTGCCCGGAAATTCAGCTGGTTCAAGTCCCAGTGGCTCGGGGTAAAGCTGATCTCAACACGTACCGCAGTGCGGGTTCAGAGGTCGGTGTATTTATGACACATTCTGAATGGCTTTAAATGTCATTGTTGGTAATACTATTTGATAATTGACGTTACGGTAGCTTTTAATCAAAACTTCAGGTGGTTTCTGTTCTTGCAAGGAAGGGTCGATGTGAGAGAGCTTCTATTGATGAAGTGTATCTTGACCTTACTGATGCAGCCGAAACAATGTTAGCAGAAACTCCTCCAGAGAGCTTGGAAGTAATTAATGAGGAAGTGATTAAGTCACATGTTTTGGGGCTTAATAATGAGGTTAGAGACAGTGCATTCAATCTCCTGATCGTTAGATTTTCTTAAACCTAAGACAATAAAATTTAATTTTATGACTATAGTCAACGTTGATGATGCAAAGATGTTGAAATATTAAGCTCTCTGCATTATTTGTTATTTTAACAAACTTTTATCTGGTAGGTCCCTATTAACAACATGGAATTTGTGCTCTGCTTGTATTTTTTATGGATATAGATGCATATTGAATAGAGCGTCATTGTTGAATTCACAAAGTTTATTTGGAATTTTGGATCGTAGTGTGAAACACAAAAACAGAAATATTAATTGCTATTAATGGAAATTTGTTTTTGGGAAGAAAAGAGAGAAAAAGAGAGCCGCCCGGGGGGGGAGGGGGGTTGTATTATTAATCTGCATTTCATGATCCAAATACATAACATGGATGTAGATACATGGGTGACTATTTTAACAATATCCCTGAATCTAAATCCTTATTATGGGTTTGAGCTGTGATAATGCAGATTCTGGATTCCTGCTTTGGGTGGACACATGAGGCATGGCCTTTGGGAATGATGTAATGGTGGACTCTCCCCAGAGGCTAAATTTTAAGTGTTATCTCACAAGAATTTATATGTTTAAATAATATTTAAAATGTATCACATGAAGGTTCTTTCATCTGCAAGTACATATTTTAATATTTCATCTAGATGATAGGACTGAATCACTTAGTTGTGAACTTGCTGGTTTTGTGTCAGCAACAATTATACTGAAATTGATTCAAATTCAGGATGGAATTGATGCCAAAGGGAATGTGAGAGAGTGGCTTAGTAGTAGTGATGCAGATCATCGTGATAAGCTTTTAGCTTGTGGGGCCCTTATTGTTGCAGAACTTAGGATGCAAGTGTTGAAGGAGACTGAGTTTACATGTTCTGCTGGTATAGCTCATAATAAGGTAGGTAGCAGTCCTTATTTTTACTATGTTATTTTACTGAGCATCATACTTTATTAAGGCACTTCACTTCATGACTAGACTTTTTTGTCATCAGCTTATCTATAACTTTGATAGCAGATGCTGGCCAAACTTGCAAGTGGTATGAATAAACCTGCACAACAAACTGTTGTGCCCTTCTCCTCTGTGAAAGGATTACTGGAGTCCTTGCCAATCAAGAAAATGTGAGTTTTTGTTTTGATTCTTAGACTCCTATATTGCATTATAAATTTGAGTTAAAATGTTATGTCCATTAGGTGAGTGCCATATTTTGCTACTTGGATAGCTTCAAAAAAGAAAGAAAATTTGATCTTATGGTATTATTCATGGACAATGTTTTCCTCCAAACTATGTTGAAGGAATTTCCTCCAACCCATTATGCGGCGGTTTATAAGACTATCCACATGTATTGAATCACATGATTCACTAAATCATTTTAAATGAAATGACTTTTAAGTAGTTCATATGACTAAAAGTACACATGGATAGTCTTTCAAGTTGCAATTTAATGGGTTGGAGGAACATTCTTCCAAACCAGTTTGGAGGAAAATTTTGTACCTTATTTCTTTGTTTTGTTTTCTTCTTATGGTTCAAATCTCAAACGATTGCTGCTGGTAAGGTTTTCTGAATTGCGATGCCTAATGTTGAAGCAAAATTGGTTTGCAGGAAACAGCTTGGAGGAAAGCTTGGGACTTCTTTACAAAGTGACTTAGGTGTGAACACTGTTGGAGATCTGTTGCTGTTTTCAGAAGAGAAGCTACAAGAGTGTTATGGCGTCAATACTGGGTCACTACCTCTCCTTTTTAATATTCTCTGAATGTTTTGTACCGCTAGATCATGAGTGACTTTTTTATTTATTATTATTATTATTATCTTAGCAGGTTTGTCCTGAAAAATACACAATTTTCTTTAAATAATTTACATACATCTCAATAGTATCTTCCAAATTTGACTAAAATATTCTCTGAATGTTTTAAACCTATAGATCATGAGCAGCTTATTTTATTTATCATTATTATATGTATCTTACTATCTTAGTAGGTTTGTCCTGTAAAATACACAATTTTCTTGAAATAATTTACATACATCTCAATAGTTTCTTCCAAATTTGACTAAAATATGGTTACTTCCCCAAGCTGTAATGATTGTTTTCTTATTATTTTTTCAGTTATCTCCAAATATTGTTGTTGCTTTCTTTTTCTTTCTTTCTTTTTTTCAAAATTTGTTATGCTTTATCCAATTTGACTATGATATTTTTTTATCAAAATAAAATAAAATAAAATTTCCCTATGCTGAATAGTTTCTGGAGAAAGGCCCTTTGTCAATTTTAGTTATCCATCAGCTTGTTTGTCCAACAGTTACCCAAATGTTCCTCCTAATATCTATTTTTTACATGGATTCCAGTACTTGGTTATGGAATATTGCAAGGGGAATCAGTGGGGAAGAAGTTCAGGGACGCCTTCTTCCCAAGAGTCATGGTTCTGGGAAGACATTTCCTGGCCCTCGGGCCCTGAAGACGATTGATTCTGTAAGAAGTATTCTGTTAACCAGATGAATACCCTCTGTTTATTATACTGTATGATCTTACCATCCCTTATCATCTGTCATGAAAATGATATTGGTGAAGGCATTAATCTTTACTCAAAATGAAGAATGTTTTTTTTGTATTAAATCCTTAAATGTCTGAACTCACATTACCAACTCTATGGTATACTCCCACTTTATTGTTCATTTAGTGAGGCATAATGGTTGGACAATGCATGCCAGATATGGGCCATGTGGTTTGGTATGTTTTATATATTCTCTGCATAACAAATATATCATCCTGGATTCTATAAGACATCTTAAGTGTTGAAAAGCATGATTGTAAATGATGTAAAAAGTCTTTAATAATGACTAAAGGCTTCAACTTTTAACTAGGATATGGTTGGTGAGCAGCCCCACTGCCTGTACTTGTGGGCATGGCAACCCTTTTACATTTTGAGAGAGAATCTGGTTCCCAAGATTCATATGCTGGCTTGTTTGACCCTTGAAGTCGATTGTGATGATATGGCAAACAAAAGCAGTCAAGCAGATGTATTGGACTTTGCAATTGATATTCATAGAATTATTTTTCTACCCAAACTTGTTGAACCATACAAAATGTAGCCAAGTACATATGAAAAATTCTTTGTTTTTGAGAGCTCAAGGGATTCCTTGTAGCTTTTCCTCCTTCATTGAAGAAAAGAAATATAGACTTACTGCACAATTAAGCTTCAATCATAATAGTTATTCAGAGGGGATGCTTTCCAGCTTTTCTTACTAAACCTCATTTGTTTTAGCATAATATGATCCAATAGTATTTCCTCCTTTTTTTTATTGTTGTTGTTGCTGTTGTTTTTATTATTATTAAAAATTTGAACTGGTCTTGCATTGTTTAGCTGAGAAGATGACACTTTCCCAATGGCAACTTCTGGTGCTATTCTCAATGTACATGGGCTTGTGGTTCATCACCTTTGCTGCTAAGCCATTTACCTCATTAATAAGTTAATCTCCATTAAAATCAATATCTCTGCATGATTGTTATTGTATGATCTTTGAGAAATTATCTAATTGGTTTCTCTTTCAATGTACTGATAATAAAAAATAAATTAAAATAAGTTTCTCTTTCAATGCTCAAGTAGTTCAAAACTTCCATATTGAAGAAATCAATATTTGGGACTAGGAAGCAAGTCTCTTCAATAAATAAATAATCTCATCTAGGTCTTTAAAAAAAATAAAATTGAGCCGTTGACAAATTGTGGAAATTGACTTGTGTTTTAATAGTTTTCTGTATTATTTGAGCCTTGTCACATTAGATGATAAGATATTAAGATGTATCAGTTTTTTTCTTTCTTTCTCTTTTGTGTGGTAAATTTAATATGATCAAATGGTTTTGCATGCAACAAAGAACCAGTGCTATTATAAAAACTTACTGGATTGAGTAACTATAAATGGTACCACCCGTTTTTCTTACATGATTCGTCTGAAAGGGAAAGAGAGAATTTAAATAGATAATGTTAAAAAAAATTTTATCTACATTTTTCTGACTACTAGTCCTGCTATGTTCTTGTTTCTACAAAACGATTCTTGAAATGCTTACGTCCCTCACGCTTAAGTTCATCTCAGCAAATAATTTTTACTCAATTTGGTGGCTCTTCCTCCAGGTTCAACATTGGCTCAATGAACTTTGTGAAGAACTGAGTGAACGCCTTCGCTCTGACTTGGACCAAAATAAACGGATTGCTCACACATTGACTTTGCATGCTAGAGCATACAAGGTTCCTATTTTTCCTTCAATCATTTTGGATTTATACATTTTATTTATACTCACTCATCCTTCAATTTAATTATCCTGCAGTTAGGTGACTCAGATTCACACAAGAAGTTCCCTTCCAAGTCTTGTCCCCTAAGGTATGGGACTATCAAGATTCAAGAAGATGCCATGAACCTATTTCAAGCTGGACTACGCGAATATATGGGCACTTACAAATCTAAAACTCAAGGAAGTCAATACAATGGTTGGGGAATAACAGGCCTTTCTGTTTTGGCAAGTAAAATTTTGGACATACCATCTGTAAGTTTTACTTGATTCTTATCATGTTATGACTCTTATGTCTTTTACGGACTTGGACTTATAATTTCTGGGTCTCTTCTTCTTTTCGTCCCCCCTTCCCCCCTAATATGTCCAACAAAATATGTGTTTAGCATATGCAATGTTGTTGTTATCCACAGGGTAGGAGCTTCTCTCTCTCTCTCTCTCTTTTTTGGGAGAGGGGGAGTGGGGAGGTGCTTCTTTTTATGTAGTAATTAAGAAGTATTTTACTATAGCAGTTTCAAAATGAATTAATCAATAAGCTGCTTAAATAAATTTTAGGCTCATCTAATTCTTCAATCTTAGACTTGCTGGTCCTTGACTTTAATTTTGATTCCTATATGTTTGCTAGGGAACATGTTCAATCATGAAATACTTTCATGGCCAGTGCCCACCCTGCTCTTCATCAGAGAAATCACAGGATAACCTCATACAAGATGCTGCACCATTGTCACCTTCAGGTATTTCCAGTCTCAAATGCACTTCTTGTTCACTCTTGGTTTTCTAATATTCTCATGGCTGTTGTTTGTTAGAAAGTGAAAGCTATTCAGGGTTGAATTTAACTGAGCCACAGATTGTGTTCCCTGGAGAAGAAAATGAGATCAAGCATGCTATCCCTACTCTGGATCATCAGGAAGACAAAAGTAAAATGTGGAAAGACCAGGTTTTGCCATTTGCAGATTCATTATTTTGTTAACTGAAATTCTGCTTTCATGATCATTAATATGTTATACAAGAATGTCTAGTGTTTAACCCTTTGAAATGTTTGTACACCAGTATTGCATATCTAGCATGGGTGGTTAGATTTTAGATGGCTTAAACATCTTGTATGGAGTTTGGGCAGAAATCTAACCTTTCTTCTTAGTGGGTGGTTTGTGCTGTTAATGAACCAAGATGTGGGTCTTGATTCTTGAATGACAAATTTAGGCAAATGCTTCTTGTGGAGAATTGGTCCAATCATGAGATTTTTTCATGTGCAGGATCCATCATGTTTGTCATCACAACAAATGCAAAATAGTATTGCCCAAGAAACTTCACCGTTGTTGCCTTCAGGTAGTTTCTTGTGCTGGTTAGCGCTTTTGGTTCCCTCATTTTCCTCTTTAATTTTCCCTACCACATCATAATAAAGACAGGTGTTTGTCTAGGAAGTGAAAGCTGTTTGGGGATGAGTCAAAGTGAGCAACAAAGAGAATTCCCCACAGAAGAATCTAGGATTAAATATGCCATGCCTAGTTTGGATCGAGGTTTGCAGAAAAGAAAAACATCAAAAGAAAAGGTCTGTAAGTGCAGTTACTTTAGCTCTTCTCTAAGATTGCACTGCTAACTGTGTCACTATGACAATCCTATCATAAGGACACCCATTATTCAAGATTTTTGCATGTTGAGAAAATCTGACTTCGTTTATAAATAAAAAATTTAACAACATATGTTAAACAATCAGGATATCTAAGTAGATCACATCCTTGGTTGGCTAGTAATTTGTTTGACAAAAATCACAAAACTGTTTTAATCATTTGGCCCAGCTCTGGTGCCCTCATCATTATTCAGTTTTTTAAACTGCCTACCTGTGTACACAGGGGAGTACAAATTTGCTAAAATTCTGTGTTTTTTACCACATTGGTGAAATACTTGTCATGGGTACTTAAACTCTTCTTCTCTATCTTTTAATTCTAGTTTACATGGCTTATACCATTTGCTTCAGCATTTTCTTTTGTCCTATAGAAGCCCTTTTTATAAAAATTTTGGTACTATTGTTCCACTTGATAGCAACTTTTATCGTCTGTTGGAATGCACATATTTGAATATATCATATATGTTACTTCCTCAATCATTGTGCTTTTGTGATATGGTGAGGAGAACTTAGATCTAGTGTAGGAAAAGGGTTTAAGAAGAAATTATCTGAAATTTCATGAAATAGTTAAGAAAAAGCTGAAAAGGCTGTCTACAATTTCTCAAAAGAGGCTAATTTATAATAGCCTTTAGTAACCCTAGAGTCCTAGCTCTTCATCTTACATAAAACAATTAAATTATACTTATCAAATAATAAAACAATTAAATTATAACCATCCAACTTCATTAAAAATCATGTGACCTATTAAATACTAGAGACATAATATATAAATTGAATGTAATATTGAGAAATAATGACAGTGGACTAATGGGCTTCTTTCTCTTCACTGGGCTGAAATTCTCCTGCATCATTTTGAGCTATTCTATTCCTTTTATGTTCCCAAATCTGCTGAGGGCATGAGCCAATCACAACTTAATTTTACATGTAATTATGGGAAATTCTGCTAAGAAAGTAAAGTTATGGTAAAACCTATGGAATTATGATGATTGTTCTTAATGTTTAACTTAATTTGGAGTAAAAGTTTAGATTATGATGTGAAAATTTCGAGGATAATTTGGATATGGGACTGAAATATTTAAATAAATTTGAGTTAAAACCTGGCTGTTGAGATCTGGGCAATAAGAAATTTGGCAAATACAATTTGAATGGCCCAAAGATTCATTAATAACCACTAATGGTCATATCTTTTCAGATATGTCATTGTAATAAACTAATTTTGTTACCAGAAAAAATTGAGAAAGGGTACAAATCAAGTTTGTGGGAATTATTCAAAAGTGACTACTATCTAACTACAAATGGAAATTTAAAATTCAAAAACGTGGGTAAGCTGCCCAAATCTTTCATCCAGTCAAAAGTTGATCTCAGAGCCATAACGGAAAAAGAAATAGAGTTTTTATTCTGCTCAGTCCTTTCAGTGCTCATTAACATGTGGCTCTTAGAAAGTTATGTTAATTTGTTTCTTAAATATGTTGTGGCAGGGAACGAGTTCAATCCGGAGGTTCTTTAAGACTTGTGATCCCAGTTCTTTTAGGAAGCAGGAGCACGTTGAAGCCATCCAACTCCAAGATGTTCAAGCAGCATCATCTGTTGGTAATTTTCAAATCCAACTTTTGGATTTTCCATTTCTGCCAATTCCTTGTGGTACTCTCTCTAAAATTTGAAGTATATTTCAGGTTTTCAGTCTACAAGTAGTATCTGCTCAGAACCAAATCAAACTGAGCTGCCTAATGAAAGTATTCTTGAACAAACTGGGACAAACAGTGGTTGTTCTACTTCAGCTCATATTGAACAACAAAGTGAATCATGGCGTTACAAAGTTGATGAGATAGACCCCTCTGTGGTTAACGAGTTACCACCAGAAATCCAGGAAGAAGTTCAGGCTTGGCTCAGGCCTCATAAGCGGCCAAATGTTGTTAAAAAGGGTTCCAGTATCGCTCATTATTTCTTTCCAGCCAAAAATAGGTAATTGTACCAATGGTGCTGTACTGTATATTGGAAGGTGTTATCCTTCATGCTCATGAAACAAAATTCTGCTTGATTTTATTGATTTATATAGCATAGAGAGAATTCACCCAGATTTAGGCTTAGGAAACCCAAAATCATCATGCATTCAAGGCTAGTCCAGAAGTTTTTTGTGTGTACATATGCGATTTTATCCTTCTTTCTATGAATTGTATGGAAGCGAGCTAGAATGCCAGTCAATTCTGTATGTTAGAGAGTCTAGAAAATTAGTGATTTTCTGAAAATTGATAATGATCGAATGGTGTCTGTAAATATTTTTTATTAATTTATAATGATAATTATGCTTTATGGCTATTGCCCATGAGCTTTTTTTTTGGGGGGGGGGGGGGGGGTGGGGGGTGTTATAGGGGGAGTAAATTTTCGAGAATTTAAAGTTTCGACCCAAATTTATTCTCTAGAATGATTAGGGAAATGTGGGTTAGCTTTTTCTTGGTTTGGTACTATTCCCCCTCTTTTCTTTTTTTCTTTTTTTTTTTTTTTTTTTTGGGTGAGGGTGTGTTTTTCAAGTTTAAAGTTTCACTAGGTTGAAACAAGTCCATGTGCTTTTAAATGGTTTGCTCTATCATGTTTACAATAAATTTAACGGAGTATTAAATTTTTTTTATAATTGTTAAGAAGAAATATTGTGATTAGTGTATAATAGTTCGCACAAAAATGTGTATTTTTTTCTTAGTGAATGAGAATCTAAAACTATGACATGGTTTTGGTTGATAAACTATAACTATATATTATTGCTTTGATTTTAGTTCAAGAATGCAAGTGTCTCATACGGGTAGTAACCCATTCCAATATCTAAATTATATGTATGTAAATCCGAATTCTATTTATTTATTTATTTATTTTGGATCCTTGAGGAAGAGGATTAAGTTGGCCTTTGCGAACAGCTTGATGCACTCTCCCTTCAACCCTTTGAGCGAAAGATGGATTGTTTTCTGAAAGAATTTTTGGGCCGATAAAAAGTGGGATTTGTGCTTGTGGAAATTATCGAGCAATCGGGGATGAAAAAGAAGACCCTAATTTTTGTGAACAATGCGGAGTCGAATTCGTAGATTCTTGGATACAAAGTTACCAAATGGGCTATATCAAACTAGCATGCCCAGTCATTCATGTGTGGTATTTGAAGCGTCTTCCTAGTTATATCGTGAATCTTTACATGCTGGAATGGGAGAATGATGCATGGAAGTGAATATGATTTTGTTTCTAACATTTCCCTGCTATAATTCTTTGAACCATAATCACAATTCCCAATAGTTTAATAAAAAATTCAAAAAAAAAGTGAAAACTATTTGTTGTGTAGTTTTTTTTCCAATTTTTTATTTATTTAAATAATGATCAAACTTTGACTTTAAAGAAGAACCAAAGTGAGAAAAATAGGAAATGTTATTTTCGCACTAAAATTAGTTTTATTTTTTCTATTGCGTAAGAGTGGGGAAAAACACTTCTTCTTTTTTTCTTTTTTTTTTTTTTTTTTTTTTTTTTTGAGCTAAGAACGATAGAAATTTTATTAGAAAACTGAAGAGTACAATACAAGTAAAGCTAGCGGAGCTAGCAGTAGGGGGGACAACAGCTAAACCAGATTGTGTTGTCCCCATGACCGAGCTCATACAAGGAGTAAAAGAGCAAAGCCAAAAGCGCTAAGCAACCCCAGACAAACTCTGGACTCTTTGGGCTGCCGTTAGTCGCTGATATTCCTCCAATAGGCCATTAGCACTTTCGAAGATGACTGATGACCTTCAGATGGAGCTGGACCTGCTCAAAGTAAAATCTATTTCTTGCATTCCATATCATCCAAGTCGTGACTGCCCATTTATCCAATTCCAAGGGACTAAGCTTTTGCTGCAATAACCTGAACAGGAGGAAAAAAAGCGCTAGTTTCGTTTCTGCATTTTTGTGTGGCACTCTTGGACATGGCCCAGACATTTTGCGCTAACGGGCACTCCCAGAGCACGTGGCTGATCGTCTCAGAGTGGTGGTGGCACAGCTCGCAATGGACTTCAATTCTGACCCGTTTCCTGTGCAGATTCTCCCTAGTGGGTAAACAACCTGAGCAAGCCCTCCATATAAATGTGCGGACTTTTGGTGGCACGTTAAGCTTCCATATTTTTCCCCAGATGGACCCGTGATCTTGTACTGAATAATGCTCGGCATGATTTGGGTTTTGTAGACGGAGAGCTGCTTGATATGCAGTTCGGACCGTGAACTTACGGGCTCTGTTTTCGACCCACTCCAGCGTGTCTTGAGATGTTTGGTGAGCAAGGGGCAGAGCTAGGATGGCCTGACAGGTTGGACGATCAAAAATTGCAGCGAGCTTTCCCCTATCCCACTGCCGAGTGTCCTCATCTATTAAGTCATAGACTTTCATATCCGGTGATGGTGTGTTCAAAAAAACAGGGGGTGAGGCAGCCAACAGTGAGATGCCACCGAAATTTTTCTGCCATCTATTTTCCAACGTGATCCTGCAATAATGATTTCTCTAGCAGCCAGGAGTGAACGCCATACGAAAGATGGGTTTGTCCCCAGTTCAGCATCCAGAAATGAGGTATTAGGGAAGAACCTTGCCTTATACACCCTGTAAAACAGTGACCTATTGTTATGTATTAGCCGCCAAGCTTGCTTAGCGAGCATAGCAAGGTTGAAGGCATGAAGGTCCCTAAATCCCATTCCCCCCTTCTTTTTTGGAGTACATAACTTGTTCCAACTTAACCAATGGATTTTTCGTTCTTCATGATTTTGGCCCAACCAATATCTAGCCAACATGGAATTTATACTATCACAAATAGACTTTGGAAGCTTGAATAAACTCATTAAGTATGTTGGAATAGCTTGTGCCACCGTTTTGATAAGGATTTCTCGTCTTGCCTTAGAGATGAATTTCTCCTTCCATCCCATCACCCTCTTTGTGATATTTTCTTGGAGTTCTCTGAATGTCCCGACCTTTGACTTTCCACTAGGCATTGGGAGGCCCAAATATTTCTCACATTCTGACATGACCCGAGCCCCCAACATTTGTTGAATGTCGCTCCTCACCTCTTGTTTTGTGTTTTTGCTAAAGAACAATGTTGTCTATTGTCTATTAATTGCTTGTCCTAATGCAGCCTCATACTTAGCCAAGAGATTTAACAATCTTTGGCATTCTTCCACTGTTGCTTGGCAAAATAATAAACTATCATCAGCAAACAAAAGATGAGAAATACAAACCCCATGTTGGCTGGATTTCACCCCCTTTATTGATCGGGTCTCTTCAGTTTTCCTCAATAAGGCAGACAAACCTTCAGCACATAGGAGGAATAAATATGGCGACAACAGGTCCCCTTGTTTTATTCCCCTTGTAGGAGTAGTAAAACCCCTCGGTTCCCCATTGATAAGGACTGAGTAATATGCTGTATTGATTGTCTCCATGGCCATAGTCACCCACCTCCGATCAAAGCCAAGCTTAAGCATTATTTTTTGCAAGAAAACCCACTCAACTTGATCATAGGCCTTGCTATTGTCCAGTTTCATTGCCATTTGCCCCACCTTGCCTTTTCTCTTATTTCTCATCCTGTGAAGCAATTCATAAGCTATTGTGGTATTGTTAATGATCAGACAGTCAGGAACAAAGGCACTTTGTGCATCAGATATTACATTTGGTAGTACAAGCTTCAATCTATTTGCAATTACCTTAGATAGAATTCTAGAGACAACATTTCCCAAACTTGTAGGCCTATAATCAGACATCTGTTTTGGGTCATTCTTGTTTGGGATTAGTACAATATGAGTATAATTCATTTTATGCAACATATGTCCAGAATTTAAAACCAAAAGAATAGCCTCAATTACATTAGAACCAACAATACTCCAAAATTTTTGAAAGAAAAAAGGTGACATACCATCGGGTCCAAGGGATTTTGAGGGGTGCATTTGGAATAGGGCTCTTCTGACCTCATCTGATGTATATCTTTGTAGAAGAGAATTGTTCATATCCAGGGTGATAAGCCTGTCAACCGAATCCAGCACACACTCAAAATTCGTAGGATTGGATGAAGTGAAAAGCTCTTGGAAGTATTGTTCAGCCACTTGTGAAATCTGATCCTCAGATGTATGCCAAAATCCATCCTTATCCTGAACACTAGAAATATGATTTTTATGGCGTCGCTGGCTGGCTCGTTGATGGAAAAATTTTGTATTTTTATCCCCTGCGAGTAACCATATGGATCGAGACCTTTGCCGCCAAAAAACTTCGTCTTGGTGTAGGATAGTGTTGATTTCTGATTTTAGGGTCCTAATTCTCTGGAGCTGGTTAGGCTTGTTCTGCAAAGATAGCTCTTCAAGTTCTGCATGCTTTTCTTGTAACTTTGTTTTAAAGTTCCCAAAAGTGGTTCTGCTCCAATCTACTAAGGCTAGCCGGCATTTTTTAATTTTCTCGAATAATCTGAACATAAGGCTGCCACTTACACACCCATACCCCACGCCTCTCGGACCACCCTTTCACAATTTGGGTGAGTAGTCCACTTTTCTTCAAAATGCTTTGGAAGCTTCTTCCTCCTATTAGAATTAATGAACACCGATGTTGATATGAGGCATGGGCACATGATCGGAGTATGATGCCTGAAGGTGACGAACTTTGGCATGAGGAAAAAGGGCTCTCCATTCAACTGTTGCACAAGCCCTATCTAATCTTTCTTGCACAAAATCATCACCCAACCGTCCATTACTCCAAGTGAACATATTCCCCTGAAATCCCAAGTCTGCTAGTCCACAATGTAAAAGGGCTTCCCTAAAATCCTGCATTGGCCTAATAGTTCTCAGAACCGGACCGGACCGGGAGGTCGGACCGTGAAAACCGAGAACCGGGATGAAAACCCGTTTTTTAAGCCTAAAGAACCGGATTTTTTGTTAATTCCGTGAACCGCTAAAACCGGGGTTGGACCGCACGAACCGGTGAGAACCGTGCGGTCCAACCCCTTAGCAAAATTTTTTTTGTTTTTTTAATTTTTAAAAACAACTTAACACAATTTTATTCTACTTAATTAAATTATCCATCTCTTACAAGGAATAAAAAAAAATTATAATTAAAATCCTTCAAAGATATTCAACTTTACTTCAAAAATTAATCATAAATTTTAATGTTTTCATGATTATTATTTTATTTTATTAACTTTCTTATTATATTATTATATATATGCTTGAAAATCATTAAATTTCCCTCACATATATAAATATATTGTCAATTTTGCTAGTTTTATAAATTTAATATCTATATTTAGGCTTTAATTAATATTAAATTAATTATGACGTCATCACGGTTTGACTCCGGTTCGACCTCAGTTCGACCTCAAAAACCTTGAACCTCTCCCTTTTACGGTTCAATGAACGGTCCGGGTCTGAAAACCTTAATGGCCTTAACGGCCTAGGGAGTCGGCCTTGCTTCTCGTTCGTAGTTAAAATCTCATTGTAATCACCACAACATAACCACGGAAGCGAACTCCTTGAGTGAAGATGTTTAAGCAACTGTCATGATTCACGTTTCCTTTGCTCCTCAGGCCACCCATAAAATCCAGTAAGCCTCCACATAGACCTGTCATCCTTAATCACTGCATCAATATGATTAGGTGAATAAGTTTGTACGTGCAAATCCACCTCTTCCATCCATAAAAGTGCCAAACCACCTCTTCTTCGTATACTTGGAACAGCTAACATGCACCGGTATGGAAGATCTCTCTATATTCTTTGCATCTCATCCACAGATTGTTTTGCCTCCATTAGAAAAAAAACGTTAGGAGCTTTTTCTCTCACTAAATGAGAGAGGACATCAACTACCGTCTGGTTCCCAAGCCCACGACAGTTCCAATTTAACAGATTCATTGGGCTCGACGGGCTGGACATCAGCCTCCGCCATTGAAAAATCTTTAGTATGATTGTCCTCCACAACCTTGCTTCGTTTACCCCCTCTGCAGTACCCATCCACCCTCTCATCTTCCTGGTCCGTCTTGCTTTCCTGGGAAGTTCTCTCTGTGCCCACAGTGACTGAAAGCCCACAGCTTGTAGGAGCAGTAGGGTTTTGGGTACGTTCTAATTTTTTCCAATGTTTCCTTTGGTATGAGTTTAGTGACTCACGTGCTACCCCACGTGACTGGATTTGGAGCGTGCCCTGGTCCAAGTCTTCATTTACGTAACTGATTGGTACACTTACAAGATTATCGGATTCATATGTTTGTGCCGTTACCATCACATTTGTTTCTTGAATATCCGTTTGCATGCACACGTCCACCTCATCATCAGCTAATTCGGTTTCCTTTTGAGGAGAAGTAAATCCCAAGGTTAATGTGCCCATTAATGCCTGACTGCCCTCACCCATTATTTTCAGCCCATGTGAAACCGTCGAGTCCGTAACGTTTCCATGAATATTATCGATGCCAGCTGGATGTGTATCGCCTCCTGCCTCAGGCATATGCGTGGTACCAGCCTAACACCAGCCTTCAGCCACTCTCCGTACGGTAGCACCCTCTGGTTTTGATCCTTCGGAACAGAGCATTCCTTGGCCTCGTGACCAATTCTGCCACACTGGTAACAGAATCCAACCAAATGTTCATATTTGAAGCCAACTCGGACCCTATCTCCCTCAGGATTTACTAACACTCCACTCCGACGTAACGGTTTATCAAGCGGAATTTCAACTCTCAACCTGATAAAGTGGGCTTTTTCAGATGTGAAAATCTTGTTATTAGTCTCCACTACATTCCCCAGTCCGCTTCCAATGTCTCTACTCGCCTCCTCCGATACTAAGCCAAAGGGTAAACCCCACACCTGAACCCATAAAGGGATAGAGTTGAAAGTAACCGTTCTAGCCGTTATACCCCTCTCCCATGTCCGAAGAACCAATGGGTGATTTTCGAAACTCCACAGGCCATTGTTGAGGACCCACTTCAACTGACTTTCTAATGTGAATTTGAA
The DNA here is from genome assembly GCA_030021035.2 of Notholithocarpus densiflorus. Classification (NCBI taxonomy): domain Eukaryota; kingdom Viridiplantae; phylum Streptophyta; class Magnoliopsida; order Fagales; family Fagaceae; genus Notholithocarpus; species Notholithocarpus densiflorus. The sequence goes on from JARYZH020000004.1 coordinate 12,306,962, forward strand.
TTGGAACAATCCATCACCCACATCCACAATCCTTAGGTCGGAGCCCATCTTCCATACCGACCTAAGCAATGATTTGGCAGCATTTTGGTTGTAGGAACGTGTTGTGAGGAAATGTCCAAGTAGGCTGAGTGAACATTCCTTCAAGAATTTTGCTTCTGTGTGTACCTCCTACCTTAATCACCTCCCCTTCCTCCTCGGTCAGAGTAATGTTTTGTATCTTCTCTATAAAGTCTGAATCCATGCTTCCAGAAAATTAGGAGAAACCTCGAACAAAAAACCAACCGATGCTAGTAGTTTTAGATGGAAGACACTCAGCTCACCTATTATGAGAAGTATGGAACTCGCCAGTTGTGAGAGGAAAAAGGAAACTATCGTTTGATGACTCGACAAAACCACATTTGATTAGACATCGGGGAAAAAAACATTAATGATGTGAAAACAAGACTACTTTGAAATTCTCCAACTCCATCCACCATGTGCTGTAGTGATGGTGTGAAATTTGCCACATTAGCTTGCCACGTTAGGCTAATGTGAAATTTTTTGTCAAATATTTTATGTCTATATACTTTCTCACTAAAATAACATTTGTTGAATTGAAACGCATGGTGTGATATGAAACAAATAGTTGGGAAATACTAATAGAGAGATGATGTGGCAATTCAGGTAAGACAAATTAAGGCCAAGAGTGATGCCCACAATGTTGATAAGTGGCACTGATTTAACCTCAGGGAGTTTAACACATGGCGTTGAGGTTCAACAAGGAACACATGGAAAGCATAACTAGAGATAAGTAGATAACTGCTACAACCTCAAGTATAAATAGAAGCTCAATCGATAGAAAAACACAACAAAGAACTTATTGAGATAATTTGTAATTAATTTCTTAGGAGATTTACTCAAACAAGCTGAATGTTAGTAACAATATAAAACTATTATACGAGTTAAGCTTTTTTTTTTTAATTATCTTATTGTATTAATTGATTTCAACCATGATTCCAATTATCATCCCTCCTAAAATTTCTAATGTAATTGGTTTCTTTTCATTAATAAGAAAGCACTTGAGCTTTAGTTACATTTTATTTTTCCAAACCTATAATTTCCCTCCAAACATTGATAATTCTTGACTGAGCAATGCTAGAGAATGTGCAATAAAAATTGGGCTAATTACACCTCCTTTAATTCATTTAAGTTTGAAGGAATGACACTCCACTTCAAACTTGAAGAGAAAAAACAATCAAATTCATGACATTTGTTTGACTTAGGGTCTGTTTGGATAACGTTTATTATTGAAAACTGAAAACATTGTAGCAAAATAATTTTTAAATGTGTGAATAGTGTCGTGGGATCCAGTTTTAAAGAAAAATTTGCTGAAATCCGTACTTACGGGTCCCGTGAACAGTGCACGGGACCCACGAAAAAAACGCAGACACGCATTTTTTTCCTTTTCTCCGCAATCCAAACCCAGCCTTAATGTTAAAAATTTTGTGGATTACCTTTTGGTTAAAGTACATCATAGTTTCTAGGAAATGCCTACATCTTTTTTTATGATGCTGAAAATCGTCAGTAAGCCGTGCAATCCTCACGTGCTCCAGACAAAACCTGCGCAACAAAAAAGAAGAAGAAGACCTTACAGAGAGTACCAGTGTGGTACCGACCAAATACCCTCCGAAGGTTAAGTTAGAGAACTTTCACAACTCTAGAATGCCAGAACTTGGGTGAATTATGCGTACTTATTTTCTAAGGGCTTTGGGTTTTTATAGTAGTGTAAAACCGACCTTTGTTTCTTGGTGAAAAATATGTTTTCTTGTAGGGAAGATTCTCATAAATACACGTATTTTACGGGATCCTTTCCATATAGAGATTTTGTTGATTAGGATTAATCGTAGGGTATAAGACATTTCCTTTTGAAGTTTCTTGGAGACCACTTAGGCCACGTGGCTTTGCTACCCGTCTACCTTGTATCTGTCTACTTGGAATCCGTCCACCATAGAGAGTCCATCCATCTTTTCTTCCTATCCGTCTGGGTTGCGCTCTTTATTCCGCCTATTGTTTGTCAGTACGTTTAGACCGTCCTTCTCCTTAGCATCGTAGCTTTCGTTTGGCTTTTTTGAACGGATCCGTCTATCTCAAATTCTGTCCCCTTTATTTTTTATTTTAGTTTATTTATTTTTATAATGTTTCCTACGTCTTTGCCATCTTTAAATAACTTCTTTTTTTTCCCAGCGACTTAACTACAACTTTCCAAATTACACTTTCTGATTGTAAACTAAAAATTGAAAACTGAAATTTAGAAAAGCAATAAATGTTTGTTCCTTTAACACTTTGAAACCCACAATTATTAAAAACTGAAGAAGGATCATGAAAATAAATATGTGGGGGAAAAAAATGCAAAATATGGAAGAAGTGTACCTCCTTTGTCTTTACTTATGCAAAAATTGTTACAAGTCTTTTGGTGCTGGAAAAACATTTTATTTTATCCTAAATTCTCTCAATTATGTTTTCACTAATTATGGTTAAAGTTTGGTAAAGAGAATTTTTTTTAAAATCAGAATATTTTATTATTATTGAAATTAATGGAAGGGAGTGGGGTGTTATTTTCTTCAAAACTCAAGAGAGGAAAGTATATAATCATTCCTAAAAAATTTCATAATTTTTTCTTACAACTTGCAAAGTTGATAAATTATGATTAAAGTAGTATTATTTTCATATAATCCATTAATCATTGACACAACTTTTACTAACATATAATCTCAACATTTGTGAACTTTTATGTTACTAACTCTTTTTTCTTTTCTTCTCAAAAAAAAAAAAAAAAAAAAAAAAAAAAAAACTCTTTTTTCTTTACATGACTTGCCTCTCTCTTGAATCTTTTTTTTTTTTTTTTTTTTTTTGAGAAATAATTACAACATGCTGCTAACCCCGCAGCTCGAACCCTTTCCCCCTTATACCCCCAAGCACTTTGTGCATGGGGAAGTGCCAATTCAACTACAAGGTCTTTGGCCTCTCTTGAATCTGAATACGTATAACTTAACATTATTTGTTATTTAAATAACCATTGATTCTCATATGTGGAATAGGATTCTCTCTATTTCAAGTTCTCTTATTTCATCTATTTCATAGTTAAGATTACATTTTTCTAGATCTAATCTTGCATGTACGGACTGTCATGTCATTTAACTAGGCTCAAATGTTTATTTTCAAAATTCCTAAATTTAGCTTTTAGTTTTTTTTTTTTCAAAAAATATACTGAGAACCTAAGTAAGCAAATAAATAAATAAATAAATAAGGAAAGGGGAAATAATAGAAAGACAAATGTTAACAAGTACCGTGCAGTACTTGTTAAGGTTGGATTAATGTGGGTCTCATTTAATAAAAAAGTTGAATAAATGTAACTAAAAGACATAAAACTGGTCCTATTTTTAATATATTTTTTCTCTCCATAAAACTAGCCTCACAACTTATAAAGCTGGAAAAAAAAAAGGCATAAAGCTGCAACACAAAAAAAAAAAAAAAAAATAAAAAATAAAATAAAATAAAATAAAATTGCACAAAAAAGTCAAAAAGCTGTTGTTAACAAGGTGTCCATTAACAAAACCCTTTGTTTTTTACATACCTGGGAATGAAGGAAATCATGGTCGTTTATAAAGCCTGACACTTTTGGGTCACATGACTAGCCAAATACCACTGTTGGTCGAAATTATTAATGTTTTACCACAGTTTGAAAAATATTTAGCAATCTACCACCTTTTTGTCCAATCACTATTTGGTATGCTAAAACATACATAACTAGTCACTGTACACCAAAAAAACAGTTCAATATACATGGTACTCGAGTTTATAACTCGAGTGCCACATTACAATTCCAACACACATCAATGGCATTTTTTATGGAACTCAAGTTTTTGAAATTCGAGTTCTATGTCAAACTCAAGTTTCACAAATTTAAGTTTCAAAAAAGTGGTACATTGTTAAATAAACTCGAATTCTATGTTAAATTCAAGTTTCACAAATTCGAGTTTAAAAAATATGGTATATTGTTAAATATTTTACAAATATTAGTAAAACACTAATAATTCGGCTATTTGACCATTTTCGCCTCACAACTACGTGAGCATGCAGCTGAAGCTAATTTCCAAGACTAAAAAGCCTGACACTTTGGGTAACATGAGTGTACAGCTGAATTGAAGCACAATTTCCAAAAACCTGCGATTTCACCAAAGTTCTCGTCCATTTCAGCATCAAGGGGTGTGTTTTTTATAATTAAAAAGGTGATCACGTTTTCAGCCCTATATGAAATAGACACCCCTTTTGTTTTTTACATACCTGGGAATGAAGGAAATCATGCATGGTCGTTTATAAGCTTGACTCTTTTGAGTCACATGATCGAGCATATATTCAGCTGAAGCTAATTTCCAAGACTAGAAAGCCTGACACTTTGGGTCACATGATGATCAGTGTGCAGCTGAAACAATTTCCAAAAACCTGCGATTTCACCAAAGTTCTCTATTTGTCAATATAAATGCAATATACCTATTCCATTTCTACATAATAATAGCACTACTGCTTCACATTCTTACTGTACTACACTCCCAAGCCAAAAGCCAATCTTGATAAACCAAAATCAAGCAAACAAAACAGCCATGACCATGAGCAGCAAATTCGAGTTGGTGTTCATCACATACCCTGGAATGGGACACATCGTTGCAATGGTTGAGTTTGCACATCACCTTATAAATCATGACCCTCGATTCTCCATCACTATACTCATCATCACCATGCCTGAGAGAATGCTAGTTAACACCTACATCCAATCTCGTGCTGCCACATCAGCCTCCACGAATATCCGATTTGTCCATCTCCCTACTTTGGAAACGCCCACACCCGATCACGGCTCCCAAACTCCCCTGTGCCTTGTATCCTCATTTATTGAAAAACACAAACCCCATGTTAAGCAAGCAATCACAAACCTCATGGCAACTGAGTTGGACCGACGATTCGTTGGGTTATTCATAGACATGTTTTGCACTTCCATGGTTGATGTAGCCAACGAGCTTGACATCCCCTGCTACCTTTATTTTCCGTCTCCAACTACCTTTCTTGGTTTCATGCTTCATCTTCCAATCCTAGACACCCAACTCACCACTGAGTTGGCTGAGTTGGACACTGAGTTGGTCATTCCAAGTTTTGTTAACCCGATTCCTCCAAGTGTTTTGCCTTCTACAGCGTTAAAAAAAGATGGGTACTCTTGCTTTTTGTACCATGCACGTAGGTACCTTGAAACAAAGGGTATCATTATTAATACATTTAGTGAGCTTGAGCCTTATGCACTTAACTCACTCTCAACGAGTCAAGTGCCACCTATTTATCCCATTGGGCCTATTCTTGACCCCGTTGGACCGGCCCAATGGCACCCAGACCAGGCCCACCATGAAAGAATCATGAAATGGCTTGATGATCAAGCTCCATCAACTGTGGTATTCTTGTGCTTTGGTAGCATTGGGAGTCTCAGTGGGTCCCAAGTGAGAGAGATTGCATTTGGGCTTGAACAGGCCGGGGTTCGGTTTTTGTGGGCTTTACGTGAGCCACCTAAGAATCTATTAGCCCTACCAGATAACTTCACAAATCTCGAGGAAGTTTTACCAAATGGATTCCTGGAACGAACGAATGGAATTGGATTGGTGTGTGGGTTTGTCTCACAAGTGTCAATTCTAGGTCATAAGGCAATCGGAGGATTCATATCACACTGTGGCTGGAACTCAATTTTGGAAAGCTTGTGGCATGGTGTACCAATTGCCACTTGGCCAATTTATGCTGAGCAACATCTGAATGCCTTTGAGTTGGTAAAGGAGTTGGGATTAGCAACTGAGATTAGGTTAGATTATAGGGAGGGTAGTGATTTGGTGTTGGCAAATGAGATAGAGAGAGGAATAAAGAGTTTAATGGACTGTAACAATGAGGTGAGGAAAAAAGTAAAGGAAATCAGCATGAAAAGTAGGATGTCTATGATGGAAAATGGATCATCATATGCATCAACGAGAGCCCTAATTCAGGAATTAGTGCCTTGATAATTCAAGGTATGCTCAGTTTATAAATTGACTAAATAAATTCCGATGCTTTTATTTTTCCCCCCACTTTTTAATAAAAAAATAAAAATAAAAGAAAAGTCTTTGCTTTTTCCTCTCACATTTTAATCCTCATTTGAACAAAACCACTATGGCTGCTTCTGAAAAATTCCTATAATTTCTAGGTTCATTATGGGTTTGGGCTCTTTATTGTCACGACAACTTTTTTTTTTTTTATTATTTAAGTTAGTTAATTTGATATTTCCTTTGTTAAAAACTTGATGGTTAAAATTTAGAAAATTGATGTTTATACTTTTGAATATTATGGGTCTCTCTCTTATGAATTAATTTGAAGTTTAAAAACATAATGCGATCATGGGGTGGTAAAATCTGACACGACCCGTGAACTCGACACGACTAACCCATTTATAAATAGGTCATGAGTTAAGGTTAGATTATAGGGAGGGTAGTGATTTGGTGTTGGCAAATGAGATAGAGAGAGGAATAAAGAGTTTAATGGACTGTAACAATGAGCTGAGGAAAAAAGTAAAGGAAATCAGCACAAAAAGTAGGATGTCTATGATGGAAAATGGATCATCATATGCGTCAATGACTCAATGAGAGCCCTAATTCAGGAATTAGTGCGTTGATAATTCAAGGTGTGCTCAGTTTATAAATTGACTAAATAAATTTCGTTGCTTTTATTTTTCCCCTCACTTTTTAATCAAAAAATAAAAATAAAAGAAAAGTCTTTGCTTTTTCCTCTCACATTTTAATCCTCATTTGAACAAAACCACTATGGCTGCTACTGAAAAATTCCTATAATTTCTAGGTTCATTCTTTATTGTCATGACAACTTTTTTTTTTTTTTTAAGTTTGTTAATTTGATATTTCCTTTGTTAAAAACTTGATGGTTAAAATTTAGAAAATTGATGTTTATATTTTTGAATATTATGGGTCTCTTTCTTATGAATTAATTTGACGTTTAAAAACATAATGCGATCATACTAGGGGTGGCAAAATCTGACATGATCTGTGAACTTGACACGACTAACCCATTTATAAACAGATCATGAGTTAAGACTAAACGGGTTCGAGTCATATTCAAGTTAACACGGCTAATCCGTTTATTAAATGGGTCATATTCGTGTTTAACATGCGTACCCATCTAACCCGTTTAGCTTATTAAGTTATTAATTATTTTGATATTATTGTTTAATTTATGGTTGTTTTTATATGTTTATTACTATATTTATGGTTGCAATTGTATTTTAATTTTAGATATATGAGAATTGATAAAAATTATATAGGTTAGGTATGACCAATTAATCAAATAGATTATTAAACAGGTCAATTGTATTGACTTTTACATGACTTGTTAATTAAACGAGTTAAATGTGTCGGGTCGGGTCAATTTGTTTAATAAACAAGTTGTGTTCGGGTTGAGAATTCTTGGCACATTTACTAAACAGGTCAGATTTGGGGCAACCTATATAGTCGAATACTCATGGCTTGACACGACACGATCCCGACCTGCGAACACAAATTACCACCCTTAATCATGCATAGCTACAATGTTTATTTGGCATTGATGTAGAAAGTAGCGTCTTAAGTATAGAACCTTGTAGTAAAATTTTATCTAAAAAACACTTTAGTGTTTTGATTATGTGGCCGATTATTTTATAAGGCATGGGAGATTAATTAGTGCTATTCAAGTATTTGTATAAAAGTTTGTACGCCAGCACACCAGATATAAGTGAAAAAAATTCTTAAGGAATGAGATGTAATTTCTAAGGGAGCACTTTGGAAAGTGGGTGATGGGAAGCAAATCTAAATTTGGGGAGATAATTGGCTGCCATCGAAGAACAAAGCCAAAATTACCACCTCAGTGTTGTTTGGTCAGGAAAATTTTAGTGTGGAAGTTTTGATAAATTTGGTCTCAAGAAGCTGGAGGTCTGAAATCATTGCAGCGGCGGCTCCAAGAATATTTTTTAGGGGGGTCATTCAAATTCGTGTTGAAGAGGTTGACAAGGACCTCTTTGTAAATAATTTTTTTTCATCTTGATCATTATAATAATATTGATAAGATCTTTCGTAACCTATGATCCAAAGGAAGATTTTTTTAAGTCAACATGAGTTCTTTTAGATAATAAATCTTAGGTATGAGATAAATCTTGCGGTATATGTGACTTCCTTATCAAAAATTTATTCATAGTATTAGCAAGAGAAATAAAGATAAATTATAAGTTCATTGGGCATATGTTTTCTTAGTATAATAAAAATATTAATTATTATTGCTAAGACTAAATCTTGTAAATTATCTATTCTCTATTACTATAATAAAGTTAGTAATTATTGTTGTTAAGTGAATTTTAATTATTATTACTTAGAATACTCTAATTCATTATTTATTAGTTTTTGTTTTTACTCTTTTTAGTTCTTTTATTTAACAATTCAACTTAATTGTGACAACTTATAGGTCTTTGTAATTTATTAAGAAGAATTTTGTTGTGTTTTTTACATTACTCTATTAAGAATTCAACACAACAAAGCCAACAATAAAATTATTAAAAAAAAATGTCTTCATTCTCCATTGTCTCATGCCCCACTTCCACTGCCTCACACTTAATTTTCTTTTAGTGTTTACACTTTACAACTCATTTAATTGTCTTTTTTCTGAGATTTAAGATCAACAAATTACTTTCTTTTTTTTTTGGACTTCATATTTTTTTCCTTAGATTTTAGATCAAATTGGTTTGATGTTGGTTTTTTTTCTTTTTGTTTAAGAAGGCCAAGATAAATTTTAGTATTGAATTGATTTGTTCTTTGGATTTATTTTAGGGGGTTCAAAATTTTATTTGAAGGTATTTAAGACAAAAATATTTTAAAATGTTATATGTAAAAAAAAATATATATATATCACAAGTCAGGGGGTTCATTTGAACTCCCTGAACACCATGTGGCGCCTCCACTGAATCATTGATCATGTTTTTGGTGCATCTGAAGCAGACATCATCAAGAGTATCCCATTGAGCCCATCTAGCCAACCTGATATAATTATTTGGCCTTTCACCCCATCAGGCCAATACTTAGTTAAATCAGGTTATAGGTTTTTGCAGGAAAGTTCAGATCCAGTTCAAAGACTAGCTCAAGACTCGAGTTTTTGGAAAAATTTATGGGGTTTGGAGGTTCCTAGCAAAGTTAAAAACTTTGTGTGGCAAGCTTGCAGGGAAGCTCTGCCAGTCAAAACAAACTTGCTTCGCAAAAAAATCATCAAAGATGGCTTGTGTGAAAACTGCAAGGCGAGTAGTGATGATTACTCACATATGATTTTCTTTTGCTCTGATGTGCAGGTTGTGTGGAACTCGGTTTAAGGAAGCCGCGTGTCCTTTAAACCAGATATACAATTTGTCAAAGGAAAGAAAAGTTGAGTTTCAACATCTTCATCTAGCCACAACGATGATCCAACACAGGAAGCACACTAGATGGAAGCCGCTAGATCGTGATGTTTATAAGGTGAACTACGACGGTGCAGTTTTTTTGGAGCAAGGAAAAGCTGGACTTGGAGTAGTAATTCGAAACTATGATGGTGTTGTTATGGCTTCACTGTCGCAACTAGTCCCCCTCCCAGCAATAGTGGCTAAGATAGAAGCATTGGCAGTCAGGAGAGCTGTAGAATTCGCATTGGAGACTGGCATTACCAAAGCAATCTTTGAAGGAGACTCGGACATCATCTACAGGGAACTCCGCAACTCTAATTCCTCTTTGGCGCTACATGGACATTTGATTTAGGATGTAAATCTATTAGTTTCCTCTTTTGATAGTATTAGTTTTACCCATGTTCGTCGATAAGGAAATAGTATAGCTCATGCTTTGGCTAGATGGGCAATTAAGTTCGCCTAGTTTAACGGTGATAGAAGATATACCACCAGAAATTCGTCATGTTTAGAGCTGTCCACGGGTCGGTCCAGGTTGGGTTTGTGCCCAACTCGGAACTGACCCGACAGAATCAAGTGGCAGTAAATCTCACCCGCCACCAATCGCCAGAGTAGACGGGTTGGGTGGATCAAACCTTCAACAGGTGGCGGACTGGTCGGTCGGCGTCATAGATCTGAGAAAAAGGCGAAAAAACAACAAGAAAACTGCGAGAAAACCCAGATCCAGAAAAAATCTCATCGAAATCTATGAGATTTCGCCAGATCCGGTCAAAATCTCATTGGATCTACATGAAATATCACCTGTATTTGGGTTTTTTCGCTGAGATTTGGAATTTTTTTGTCGAAAACTGGGTTTTTCGTTGGTATATGGGTTTTTCGCCGGTCGGTTTGAGTTTTTCGGGTTTTAGGGGGAGAGAAACCGAAACCGACTCACCGAAGTCAGTTTCTGGTGGAAAATACCCGTCGTCGACCGCTAGAGTAGTCGGGTTGACCGATGTCGAATCGATTCCGGTCGGGTTCTTCGAGTGGGTCGAGTTCTTCGGTTGGGTCGGGTCTCCGAATGGGTTTGGACAGCCCTAGTCATGTTGTTCAAGCTGATTTAGCCTCTTTTGATTAATTATAAGAGCAGATTTCATTCTCAAAAAAAAAAAGATATAAGTGAAGTTTGTGATGTACTTTTGTTTGTGAGAAAAAAAAAAAAAAAAAAAACTCATTTATCTCTTCCTTATGTGTGTATTTGTTTCTTTAATAAATAAACATGTACAGCAATACTATTCAAATAGTGGCTTACCCCCACTTCTAATTATCATAATGATTATCACTTCTGTCCAAAATCAATCAACAAATCAATAATAGTTTAATAATTTACAATAATAAAGCATTCACAAATATATCACCACAATCAAAAAAACCTATCCCAAGGAAATCATTCCCAGAAAAAAAAAAAAAAAAATTCAAAATCAAAATATATCTCAAGGAAATCCATTGTAGAAAACGTTTGTAACAAGAGACGACTCATGGAATCTTTATAGATAAACTCTATATTTAGTATTTACCAAGCAAATGGCATGTTTGCTCCCATCGTAAGAACTCCAGACTTTAAACATTTTTTACATAATAACCATCACAAATGAATTTGTCCACACCAATTCAAAACTCCGGTAGGTTGATGAACTCATTGGCAAAGAAGAAATTTTTTTTTTTTACTGTGCAAAGGAGAAATTATATGGTTTACATGATAGATCACATCATTTATCCATCATTACATTATAAGACTCCCATTTATTTAAAATTATTGAGTCAGTAATTAGTTTCTGTTTAAAATTTTTTTTTTTCTAACTCAACAATCTAAACATATGAAAGTCTTTTAGTGAAATAGTGGACAAATAATGTAGTCCACCATGAAAATATTATAATTTCACCTGACAAAGGGTATAATATTTTAATATTTTGTTGAATGGAATCGTAAATTTGGTTCTCAAGATCTTATTGAACGAACATGGGGGAGGAATTTTTTTTCCTATTTAGACTTTAATAAAGAAAAGGCACACACTTAAGATATACTTTGTACAACAACTTACTTTGTTAAAAGTGTCATGCCTCAAAGGATATTTAAAGGCAAGTTAAGAAATAAGAATCAACTTCAATTTATTTTATAGAATCAACTTCAATTAGTCTTCCCGATCTGGATCCTATGATCCTCTGATTTTATGATCCTACCTGCCCAAAACAATCAGGATCTTTCAAGGATCTTTGCGATCGTTCAGGATCGATAGGATCGTACGATTCTGACGATCCCAAACAACCTTGGTTTCTTGTAATCTTCTTTAACTTGACAGAAAACTCAGTTGGACCCAAATGAAAAATAAAATCTCAATAGACCACGTTTTTCCACTCTAATGTAGAAAGAGTGTCAGTTGGACTCAAATAAAAAATATCTCAATAGAGTGTCACGTTTTAAGGTTTTTGGCCTCTTTAAATGATACTTACAAATGGATATACTGATGTATGGTAATTATATCAATGAATGTATAATTTATGTGATTATTTAACATACCAATGTGTATTTTTTTGTTTTTTTCTCAAATAATGTAGGATCTTACGATCCACAATTCGATTTTACGATCCATGATCCCACCTACTTCTCACAATCTTACGTAGGATCCCGATTTTGACAATCTTAGTTGGGTCTGACTCTAATGATAACTCATGACACATGTGATGTGAGTCCTAGTTTTTGCTTGAGCGACCATTCAAAATTTGAACTTCTTGAAGCAAATACAACCCTTCGACACATGGAATTAAACCAACAAAAAAGGCAGCAAGTAATTGCAGCACTTCAAAGTTCAAAGGACATTGTATTTGAATTCTGGACCAAAATCTGTACCCCAAATGTGGGCTCCACTATTGTTTCTTACCCAATTTAGGCCATGGGCCCAAGATGAGATGGCCCACTCTGCTTTGTTAGATGCCGTTGATCACTTTTCATTTTCGATTGTGGACCCCGCAATTGCACTCATCAAAACGTGTCAAGTTAAAGGCGCGTTTGGTACATGCATCAAATCTTAGGGGCTGAGCTCATAGTTTTAGGTGGTGAGTAAAGCACAAAAAAAAAATTCCCTTTTCTTTTTTTCTTTCTTTTTTTGGTGTTTAGCGAAAGAGAATCTAAAACCTGACACGGTTTCAGTTACTAAAATACCACAGGCCAGAGTCCATGGTTTTGTTGTGCTTCTCCAAGATATACAGTAAAGGTAGCTTTGCCTTTGTACCCTTACTTTTTGTTGTATTTATACTTTTAGATACATATTTTCGTTTTCATTCTCTATCATTACTAATTAATTCAGAAATTGTTCAGTTTTACTAAAATCATTCTCTATTATTAGTTCTGTTTTATACAAAAAAAAATGATTGTCATCTCAAATCTGGAAAAAAAAATTGTTCAAATTGTGAAGATTAAAAAGTTTTACTATTATGGTAAGGCATAGTATAATATATCTTTTTTTTTAAGAGAGTTTTAACTTATGACATTCGTTCTTGATAATAGCTCTTTATTATCAGATCAAGACATCAATCGGTTTTTGGTGTAGGCAGAAATTGAACCCAAATCTCTTATTCAACTATCATATATTTTACCAGTTGAGCTAACTGAAACCTACCAGTATAATATATCTTTAGGTTAAGGAGAGAAGTCTATATTCATTTTATTGGCTTATAGTTTTATAAGCATTGTTACGATGAAATTAGCATTTTTTTCAAAGTTTTTTCTTCTAAATTTTTTTTTCGACATCAAGTATGTTACCCATACGATTAGAATAGTATGGTCATACGTAGGATTAGAAAATTGCTTGATCATTCATGAAATTGACTAACATTTCATCAAAAAAAAAAATTTGACTAACATGTTACAACGAAATTTGCCTCTTTCACTCAACTAAAAGCCTAGTCAACTTCAAATGGGAAAAACAACAAAATTATGTATATATCTAAATATTATTGCTTTGACTATGGTTACTGAATGTTAGGGCCTATTTGGTAAATATGTTTAAACATATGTTTTCAGTTTTTAAACAACATTACACGTATTTTCACACACTTTTTCACTTACACGTATTTTCAAAAAGTACAAACAATGTTTCTAGAAGAACATTACCAAATGAGCCCAAGTGTCTCATTACATGCTCGTATGGGAGAATGATGAAAGTGAATAAAATTGTTTGTTTGTAACATTTCCCTGCTATGATTCGTTGGAGTATAATGACAATTCCCAATAGTATAATGAAAATTTCAAAAATGTGAAAACTACTTGTTGTGTAGGTCTTCAAATCTTTTGTTAAGAATTCTTAGAAGATCAAAATTAAATTTTCTTTTTATAATAATAGATCGAACTTTGACTGGAAAAAAAAAATTAGTCATATGAAAATCAGATTACTCTGAAATAATAAATTAACTCTAACTTCATCTACCATTCGCTAAATGTTAGTATAAGCCTATACTAGTTAACTTTTTTAAAAATATTTCCCTAAAAAAAAAAACTTTTTTAAAAATATTATTTTATTATAGTAATGGATTTTACCCATTAATCCAATTATTTTCACACCTAAAATTTATTAGGTAATTGGTTTCTTTTTATTACTAAACCCCCCCCCCCCCCCAAATTCCAAATAACAAGTTAACTATGATCCCCTCTAAACTTTGCTTACCTTTATAATTGTTTTACAACTTATAAAGTTGATAAGTTATGATGGAAGTAATATTACTTTCGTATAATACATTGATCATTAACGTAACTTTTAATGCATACTAAGTGTCCGTTTTGATACAACTTATTTTTGCTGAAACTGAAAACTGAAAACTGAAAACACTGTAGCAAAATAAATTTTAAATGTGTGAATAGTATCGTGGGACCCATTTTTAATATTTTTAAATGCGTGAACAGTGCAAGAACAGTGCGTGAACAGTGTTTTTTTCCCTGCACAGTAAATTCATGTGATGTTACTGTTCACGCGCTGAAAAAAAAAAAAAAAAAAAAAAAAAAGGGTTTGAAAACGCAAACGTGGGTTTGGAAACGCCGTATCCAAACCCACACTAATAGTAAAAGTTGCATACTAATAGTAAAATGCCATCTTAACTCCCCTTTTTTTTTTATATATATAAAATAAAAATCCTACTCTAGTTTAATCTAAGTGTATATGTGTGTGAATCTTCCTTCTAGAGACTTGAATTCCGGTCCTTACCCCCCACACCCTACTAGCACTTATACTTCTGAAGTGACCATCGCACCAAGAGTATGCAATGGTAACTCCGTTAAATTTTGAATGTTAGTAAACTTATATATCATTCTTGATTACATTACTTTACCTGCAAGAATTATGCATAAAAAATAAAATAAAATATGTGCCTTCGACCTTTAGATCTCATAGTTTCTAATTTTATCTCCCACTAAAAGAAAGATGTTGAATTTGAACAAGTATAACTTAATATTATTATTATTTTATTATCTAAATGTCAACTCCTGTTCACATGTGTTGAACGGAGCAAAATCCCTTTCCATTTCGATTCTTTTCTATTTCGTCTATTTCATGGTTAAGATTTTATTTTTCTGGAATTAATAGTGTTTAGATTGTCAAAATATTGAACCAAGCTCAAATGTTATTTCAAAAGTCCTAGAACTAGTTTTGTAACCAGTTTCTAGGACAGTTTTCTCTTTTTCGTTTTTTTTTTTTTTCTTTTTTTCTTTTTTTTAAAGGTGAATTCCATAGAAATAATTATGTTTGGCACCTTATTATGAGAAAACAATTCCCAATTTATGCAAATTAATTTTCTAAAAAGACAAAGTTTAGTTATAAATTAGTTTGTAGCTGATGGCTACAGCTCCACCCAATATCATTTTATTGGATATAAATTTTGACAAATTCACTATTGGATTACATATTCTTCTTATATCCTTCATTTTTGCAAAAATTCCATAAGATCAAAGATCAATAGCTATGTCATCAATCAAATGTTTAAATTTCAAATTTTTGTAATCTAAAACTATGCATAAAAAATAAGTTTATAGGTTAAATTGTAAATAATATTCGGTTGACATAAAATTTGACACGCATGTTAAGAACACAAAGAACATGTAATTTAACGATTAAATTTTCAAAATACGTAGGCATGTTAATCCTTATTTTTTATTTTTTATGGGAGTTGTAGTCAAACTTTGGCCTTTCTAAAACACCCAAAGACTTGTATTTTTCTCCTCTATTTTTGTTTTCTAACATTATTGTATTGATATAATAATATTTTTCCCTTTTTTTTGTTCTCTCTCTCAATTACTATAGAAATTGTCATCCTTTTTGCATGATTTGGTGCATTTGATTGATTTAGTGGATTTGGTTTTGCAGATGATGGACCTGTATGGAAATGGGCAGAGGTGGAGCCAAGGGGTAGACATGGCAAAACAACTCGAATCCGAAATTTTTTTTTTCCGAATAAAAATGGCCCAACTTGCGACCCACTCGCTTTTTATGGGCCAACCCGACTAATCCGCGACCCAACCCATATTTTAAACTTTTTTTTTTCTTAAAAAATATTTAGACTACATGCCAAGGTGTTAAGTGTATAAACATAAAGGCACAAAAAACATTGCACCATTACGGCCTGGCCATTTAGTAGCCACCAGTGGCAGAGGCCATAACCCCATTTATTTTAAAAAAGAGTTAATTGAAAAGAAAAAAAAAGGCAAAAACATCTACAACTATACGTCTAACTGTAAGTTAAATACCTAGTAGTAGAGTTAAATATTAATACTAAGTTACTAACACTGAATCTAACTAACACAAAACAAAACTAAAGTAAAAGAAAAGCCCAAAAGGTTATCTTTCTAAAGGCAATTATGAATATTTCTAGTGCTGAATCTACTACCAACGATGGGTAGATTGAACTATAATCCTTATAAAATATTATTTTTTTTCCTTTTTACTTAATATGTTAAGTTTATTTTTAAAGTTTTTATTATTATTTAGTTTATCTTCCAAAATAATCTAGCTTTATTATTATATTAAATGCAACATGAATAGATGTACTTAAGAAGCCTAATAATTTGACATGGTTCATGACATTTAGTTATTTATTTATTTATTATTCTTTTTTTGATACAAGATAGAATTTTACTCTAGTCTAATCTAAGTGTATATGTGTGTGAAGCTCCCTCCTGGAGACTTGAACCCCGGCCCTTGCCTCCCACACTCCACAAGCACTTATACTTGTGGAGTGACCATCGCACCAAGGGTGTGCGGTGGTATTTATTTATTCTTCTAAGGGAATGATATCATTAGTGAACTTTGAATCAAAGTGTGTAAGCTTAAAATATATACTTTTTAGCGCTTCTTAGGATCTAACCCTCTCTCAAGTTGTAAGATTGTAATTATAAGCATTTTTTTATATGAACCATAAGCATTTTAGTTGTGAGTTATTAACATTGAAGATTTTGTTATCATGACTGTAAAGAATTTTAGTCATACTCAAAACTGTCAGAATTAGAAGGATATGAAAAGTTTTATATTTTTTGGTTTGTTTGTTTTTTTTCCTTTTACACATGTATAATAGAACACAAATAGTCTAATAATAGTAGGTGCCCACTTGACGAAAAAAACACAAAGGGTATTAGGTGCAATTGATTTGATTCATTCTCTCTAAAAATTTGACATTTATTTTTTTACTATTATTTTTTCATATGAAAATATACAAGTCGACCCGACTCAACTCCCAATCCGATTAACTTGACCTATTTTTAACATGTTTAAAATGACTGGTTTTGACCCGACATGTTTTGACTTGAAACCTGATTATCCCGATTAGAACTGAATGTTTCCATGTCTACGGCCAAAATGGGTAATTAATCCTGATTTTCCAACTATTTAGTTAGTAGGCCCGGTTCTTAAACTATATTATTTACTAGCATCTCGAGTCTATAAGACTCGATTTTGGCCTATAAATCGAGTCTTTAAGACTCGATTTCCATGGTCTGATCACGTCCTATATGGCATTTTTGTCCACGTGGCGACCACATGGAAATCGAGTCTCTAAGACTCGATTTATAACCCTTATATAACTCATCAGAGAAGAACCCAGAACATCAGAGAAGAACCTAGAGAAAAAAAAGAAAAAAAAAAGAGAGAGAAGACGAAGAACATCAAGCACAACGGCAACATCTCGCTCGACGACGTCAATGGCTAAGGACCTCAGTGGAACCGTGAAGGAGATTCTCGGAACCTGTGTCTCCGTCGGATGCACCATCAATGGCAAAGACCCTAAGGATTTGCAGCAGGAGATTTCCGATGGTGACGTGGAGGTTCCTCTCGACTGAGAGAGAGATCGCGAGGTTTGCTCGCTTTTTCTTCTTATTTTGTTGCCTCAGTTTGATTGCTTTTGTTAGAATTTTGAGAATGTTGGGTTATTAGACTGTATTCGCTACTGTTGTTGTTGTGTATTTATTTTCTATCTCTAAATTTCACAGTTTTTTTTAGGTTCTATTTTTGAATCCTGATAATGCTGGTTTAGAACAACATTTAAATTTAATTCTATATGGATTCTTTCTCCCTCTGATCTGATTGTACTGGGATTGGGATTGTTGTGTTTCTGGATTTCTTAAATTTTTTTTGGGTATTTCGGCTTGTACGAGAGACTTGAGACTTAGATTTTTTTTTAAAAATTTTGGTTTATAAATCGAGCCTCTAAGACTCGATTTCCAGGTGGGAAAAAAATGCCACATCAGACCATGGAAATCGAGTATGTGAGACTCAATTTATAGGCCAAGACCCTAAGGATTTGCAGCAAGAGATTTCCGATGGTGACGTGGAGGTTCCTCTCGACTGAGAGAGAGATCGCAAGGTTTGCTCGCTTTTTCTTCTTATTTTGTTGCCTCAGTTTGATTGCTTTTGTTAGAATTTTGAGAATGTTGGGTTATTAGACTGTATTTGCTACTGTTGTTGTTGTGTATTTATTTTCTATCTCTAAATTTCATAGTTTTTTTTTAGGTTATATTTTTGAATCTTGATAATGCTGGTTTAGAACAACGTTTAAATTTAATTCTATATGGATTCTTTCTCTCTCTGATCTGATTGTGGGATTGGGATTGTTGTGTTTCTGGATTTCTTAAATTTTTTTTGGATATTTCGGCTTGTCCGAGAGACTTGAGACTTAGAATTTTTTTAAAATTTTTTTGGTTTATAAATCGAGCCTCTAAAGCTCGATTTCTAGGTGGGAAAAAAATGCCACATCGGACCATGGAAATCGAGTCTGTGAGACTCAATTTATAGGCCAAAATTGAGTCTTATAGACTCGAGATACTAGTAAATAATATAGTTTGAGAACCGAGCCTACTAACTAAATAGTTGAAAAATTAGGGTTAATTACCCATTTTGGCCCATGTCTACCAAGGGGGCAATTGCCCCTAACTCCTAAAAAATCTCAAGTTACTCCCAAATTTAACACATAACAAAACCCCCTAATTAAAAGGAAACACCCGCTACTAACACCTAAAATAAGGAAAAAAGTTACTCCCTACTGAAAAGGGTCCTGACAATACCAATTGCATTTCTTTTTTTTTTTTTTTTGGTAAAATACCAATTGCATTTCATGATTTGTGCCTTGTCCCAATCCAATTTGACCCTTCTCAAGTCTCAACTATACCAATCGTATCTCAGGAGATTTTTTTTCTTTTTGGCTTATCACAAATTTTTTATTTTTTTTACTTTATTACGACACTCAAATCCAAGTTATTTCATTCTAAAAAAAAAAAAATTCAAGGCTAAAAAAGAAATAATTTAAAGGCTTAAATCAATGTGTCCTATAATTTACACATAATAATATTAATAATAATAATAATAATAAAACACAACTCACATACTATATCTAAGAAAAACCCACAAATTTATTTTA
The DNA here is from genome assembly GCA_030021035.2 of Notholithocarpus densiflorus. Taxonomy (NCBI): domain Eukaryota; kingdom Viridiplantae; phylum Streptophyta; class Magnoliopsida; order Fagales; family Fagaceae; genus Notholithocarpus; species Notholithocarpus densiflorus. Next base: position 12,326,388 of record JARYZH020000004.1, read on the forward strand.
TTTTATTTATCTTTTGATTTTTTCATGATTTTAAATTATGGATTTTTGCTATAGATCCAAAATCTAAATACTTAGAACTTAGAAGACTAGAGAAATAAAGTTGCAATTAAGGCAATTGGGTGCATATATGATATATAGCTGGATTCAGATCCTCTAAATTTCCTAAAATATTCTACCAAATAGATTTCAAAGGAGCTGAATCCTAAATAGCTTTGCAGGTATTAATTTACTATGCTTTTAACATTTTAACGTTAATTGATTTTATTAATTTATTTAAAAGAATCATATTTGATGTTTAAAATTTATGCCTTTAGATTAATCTCTTACTTTTTATTAAATATGAAGTGATTATTTTTGTTTATTTATGTTAATGATATGGAATAAAGAACAGACTACTTTGATTAACTATTTTTTTTGTTATTAATATTAATCAATATATTTTAAGTTAGTTTTGCTTATAATTTTTTTAATCTTACTCCCCTAAACTAAAATCCTAACTCTACCAAGTATATTTGATTGAGTTATTTATTTATTATGATAAAAGGATGTTGGTCTGGGGTGGGCGGAAAACAAAATCCCAAAAATATTGCCAAAACAAGTTTTGAAAATACAAAATTGAGGATACTTACCAAATAGACCCTAAAATAGTAAAATTTAAATTTAGTTTTTACTTTTACTTTTATTTTAAAAAAATAAAAATACACCGAGGATCTAAGTTGGCAATTATAAAAAAAGATTAGGAAGTTAAAGAAAAGCCGAAAAAAATAAGAACTAAAAAAAGTATTAAAAAAAAAAAAAAAAAAAACACTCAAAATCTAGGGACTGCCCATAATATAATGAAAAGAAGTCAAACAAACAAACTGCTGCTGTTTTTGTTTTCCCAGACGTGGGAATGAAGGAAAACATTAATATTTAATCATTGTTGTTTTGTCGAAACGTTTCTCTCTCTTTTTTGTTCTATTTAATGTTAATAATAAAGCCTTTCACTTTGGGCCACATGAGTGTGTGCAGCTGAAGCTAACTTCCAAAAACCTGCGATTTCACCAAAGCCACTCAGATTCCAGTCCATTTCAGCATCTGGGTATGTCTCAAAATCTCTTTTTTCTCAATCAAATTCAAGTTCTCATGCTCTTGAAATTTATGTGTTACAGTGTTTGGTTGAGCTAAAGTCACCCACTTTCTGATCTTACAGTCACATTTCTCTCTCTCTCTCTTTCTTTCTCTTCTCTTATCTCATTTCTGTTAGTGATATTTCGTTATTTCTTAGAAATGCTATGGAATTTGGATCTGAACTGATTGTTCATAGCCTTTTGTTTCTCTGTAATAGTGTGCTTTTTATTTTGGGGTACTAGAATACTGTTATAGTTGTTGGCAAACCGGGCTAAGAACTAAGAAGTGAACTTTGGTATCTACATAGACTACATTGTTTAGAAAAGTCTGAAACTTTGTTGATATTTTATTGATTTTTTGATACTATTGGATGATTTGGGTTTTCTTTGAAGATGGGAATGATGGTTCTGTTTAATTTATTTGATTTAGATTTGTTGAAGTTTGAAAGATGTTGAGTGTGTGCTATTTTGGTGCTCAACAGATTGGTTATGGTGACTTGGATGTCACGAAAGTGTACTAGTCTTGGTATTGATGAGAGTCAAATTAATCATAGAATGGAAAAAAGCATCACAATTTAATGAGGTTATGCATAAAATTGTGATAGGTTGGCTTTTGTCATTCCAAGATTCAAGTTGAAGATTAGTAGTTCCTTCGTGGGATATAATTTTGTAATTAGTATACCTGCATTTTTTGTATTATTGATCAGAAAGGTATTCAATTTTTTTTTTTTTTTTGATTAAGTTTTAGGATGCTGCTACTTTTATCTATGTGTGCTTTTCTTTGCTTATATTGATATTATCACAGGTTTGTGATGAACTAATAATTATAAGATGTCGGGGCACTCTCAAGTTTGAATCCTACCCATTTCAATTAAGTAGCATTCTTGGTATGAGAATATCTGAAATTTCAGAATGTTTAAAAACCTCTTTCTAAATGGTGAAAAGATGTGATAGAAATTAAGGCCATTGAAAGCAGAGCGTCGCAGAAACTTTGTTTGACAATTGCCTAGATGGGGTAGTAACTTCTTTCTTTTCTGTTAAGCCTATCTTTAATAATCTATAGCTGGGGGGGGGGGGGGGCGGCATAAAGCTGAGTGCCTGCCTTGTTCATTGGGTACAACCTTTTAGCACAAGGATCTTATCCAAGACTCTTTGAAAAGATTAGCAAAGCATGTTTCATGAGGTCGATGAGAGTTTGATATAGAATTCTAACCTGAGGGCCGCCTTGTTCATTGCATTATTCTTTTTGATTAATATGGGTTACATAGTCATAACTCATAAGTACATTACAGAACCACATAGTTTTTAAAATTTCTGCTTTTGCTTGGTATTGATTTCCCTAATTAGCTAATTTGAAAATGAAGGGTTTCATAGATGATTGGGCAAGATGACAATCTTATTCTTTGGTAAACTAGACTTATCTGTGCTTATAAAAGGGTACAAGCGAATTAGTGTTGCTGGTTTACATGTGTTGGTTTTATCCCTGTCCTGGAGCTGTTATATATGAATAGGTCTTCAGTAAGTGAAATTACTTATTGTGCTAAATATAAAAATTTGTCATGACCAATAATGTAATTTTATTTTTATTCCTTTATAACAAGAAAAATTATTTTATTTCAAACTGGTTGATTGTTTACAAGTCTGGGGACTATTATTGGAAAAATATATAGATTCAATACATCTTCTAAATAGTAGGTAGTGAAGAAACTAACAAGCAAAGGTCAGTGGTGATAAAAATAAAGGAACTCTAATTAGTGTCTGAAACAGGGTGCTGAAATAAGAAGTTGGTGAAAGAAAGAGATTAACCACATTGATGCATCCTGTAAGGACCAATGTTGAGGAACTGAAAGCAGCCCCACCCCAGGGGTCACTGCTTTTATGTAGGAGATTGGACTAGAAGGTTGAAGCTAAACTATTTATATAGTCCAAGGTTATTTTCAGTTTAAATTGTATCATTTGAGATTAAAAGATAGTGAATATAATTAGCACAGGAGTAGGAGAATTTAGTACAACCCATATTTTTCTCTCACTATATCTTTCCATTTGGAATCATTGAGCTACTTGGGTAAAAAGGACTTTCACATTAATATTACTGATACTAGAAGAACCATAAAAAATAAAAATAAAAGATTTTGGAAAGAAAGTGCATGTTTATTGTTTACCAAGATCCAATGATTTGATGGAGAAGGCTTCACCTCTTATATAATTTGTCACTGATGCAGAACAACTTAATCAATTGAAAAATAGAGATTTACTGTAAAGTTTTTACTGACTTGCATACCTAAATGGTTAAATGTTGCAAATGTTGCAGGGATTGTTGAAACTACTGAAGGAGTTGCTTGATCCATAGCACTGGTCTTCCTTCATACCATTTGCAATAAGTGCTACACTGAAAGCTCATTAAAAGGCAATTTTTTTGATCATTATATTTTTAGAATTTGCTTCAAAGCTGCTGCTACAATGTCAATGTTGTCAAAATTGCGTTGTATCACTGTGGATGTTACTGGTACCTTGATAGCTTACAAGGGGCAACTTGGTGACTACTATTGCATGGCCGCCAAATCTGTTGGGCTGCCATGCCCTGACTACAAACGTATGCATGAGGGCTTCAAACTGGCATATAAAGACATGGCCAGAACATATCCTTGTTTTGGGCATGCAGCAAAAATGCCCAACATTGTGTGGTGGAAGACTTGTGTAAGAGACTCCTTTGTCAGGGTAAGAAAATCTGACACAGGCACACAGCCAGTGTATCTATAGACTTGGCTTGTTGTTGTAGTAATGATTGCTTGCACATCATGGTATGCTGGTACATACATTATTCCAAAGAAGGCATGTGGAATTTAATGGTTCAGATTTTTGACAACTTTTATTGGTAATTAACCCTCCTTAACCTGATGTAATGTGGTGACAATGATGATGCTGAGTGTAAAGAAGTAGTTTTTGGCTCACAAATTACCTAAATATGCACTTCTCTATATTTTCCTTGTTAGAAAATTATAATGGGAATCATGTTTTGCCAACAGGCTGGATATGAATATGATGAGGAGACATTTGAGAAAATTTTCAGACGCATTTACGCATCATTTGGTTCATCTGCTCCTTATTCGATCTTTCCAGACTCCCAACCATTTCTCAGGTGGGTGCATGAGCAGGGGCTTAAAGTTGGGATTGTTAGTAATGCGGAGTACCGGTATCAGGATGTAATTCTTCCAGCCTTGAGTTTGAACAAGGTAAATAAAGTATTCTGTTTTGGCATTCTAGTTCCCAAATTCCTAAGGTGAGAGACCTAATTGTATTTAGCATTGGAAATTTGGAATGAAAATCTACTAACTGGTAATATTTCAAACTATACTTACGGATGTGCACATGTGCGTGCACACACACACACAGGGATGATACTGTAAAACCACACATTTTTGTGTGCGCACACACACACACACACACACACCACATAATATATGATAGAATGGCTGATATATTCTCGCGTTAATACTCTAAAATCATTTGGTTCCCTTGATTTATATTAATAGCACTGCACATCATTTCAAGGAGTCTCAGAAATTTTGGTGAAGAGTCTTTAACATTTTATTTCCATATATGCATTTGTATGGAGATATGTATAATGCCTCTCTGTGTTTCTATTCTCTTACATTTTGATGAAGTGCTTTGAATTCTTACATGTATGCGCATGCCATAGACAAGAAATGCTGATGGTGTCAAGCCCGATGTTTTTTCAGGGATCTGAATGGGACTTTGGTGTCTTCTCTGGTATTGAAGGTATAGAGAAACCTGACCCAAGGATTTATGAGCTTGCCCTGGAGAGGGCTGGAAATATTGCACCAGAAGAAACCTTGCACATTGGGGACAGCATGCGCAAAGACTATTTGCCAGCAAAGAGTGTGGGGATGCATGCACTAATATTAGACAGATTCAAGACACCAGATGCTAAGGAGTGGAGGCAATCTGGTGCCATTGTGCTTCCAGACTTGATGGCAGTAAAAGATTTGCTTACTTCAGAAAATTCAACTTGCTGAGAGTCATCAGTCTCAAGTTGATGATTTCTCAGTAATGTTTCCTACTATTTATTACATTATTAATCAGATCATGAGAAATATATCTTTAAGCAATCCAATTTGCATTCTGCAATGCCCTTTGTGTGCTGCAGTTTGAACCTACAAGATCAGTACTAGTATGCTTGAGAACTGTAGGAAGTTTTGAGCTTTTAGTGAAACCTATTGCTCACCCCAACACATAAGGAGACCAGTCTCTCAGGAGCTGTGATATACATGATATGCATCCTAGCAAAAAAGTTGCCAATCTGTTCTCAATATAAGCCTGTTGAGTCCAGAGTTACTTGCAAAACCCTTAAGCTTGTTTTGTCTTGTGTTAAGACTCGGAACATTTTGGCGACTCTTTTATATATCCCTATTTTGTGTCTTCAATTTTTACTTTATTGCTCAAAGATAAAGGTTTTTTTTTTTTTTTTTTTAAATTTATTTATAAGAGCTCAAAGATAAAGGATTCTATGTTAGGAACCCACATATCCTGCACAAAGATATGACAATTGCAGGTTTCTTCATTCAGCCCATATAATTTAGTTCTCTGGACAAAGGCACTGGGACGAGAGGAAGGGCAAGAAGAATGTGTTGCTTTCAGTTTCATTTATATTTGTTCCTCAAAATATAAATTGGTTGTCAATTTGGAAAAGTTTTAAAGAACTCCTTAAAAGAAAAACCCATCTGGGGAAAGTTGTAAACTTTTTAAAAAAAAAACTCACTCTAGATAACCCACTCCAAAGGAAATTTCACCATATATAGAGAGTTATAACTTATAATTAGTTTAGCCCAAAGTGTCTGTGTCTTAACATCTAATCACCAATATTATATTCTTGGCGGTTTTTGAAGTCTTAAATTACATGAAAAGTAAGAGATGGGACAGGTATGCATATATGGCTTCCAAACTTGATATGGGTAAGGCATATGATCAAGTGCAATAAGGTGCTTGAAGGAGATGATGTTGACCCATTTTTTTATTTTTAATGACCCAAGTTGTTTGATGATTCAAGTCTTTCATTTCTAGTTTTGTCAAGGGGCCTTGTGCCCATCTTATTTTTTAGTTTTGTTTGAGACTTAAATCTATATCTACCTTGTTTAGGGGCATTAAGTCTATTTTTTGCCCTTCATCTAAGGGGTTTTAGGATCATTTAGTTCTATGTCTAGGCCTTAGGCCCCCATCCCTGTTTGTCTTGAGGTTTTAGGCTCATCTTGTTTTATTATAGGGCCTTAGGCCTGTCTTTGTTTTTGTCTAGGGGAATTAGGTCTATCATTGTTCTATGATTAGGCCTCAGGCCCATCCTTGTCTTTTTTAGGGGCTTAGGCCCATCTTGTTTTGCCGTGGGGCCTTACGCCCATACTTGTTTGTCTAGGGGCCTTTAGGCCCACCTTATTTTCTATTTGGGCCTTAGGCCCATCCTTATTTTTCTTGGGCTTTAATTACGTCATGTTCTTTGTTTGGGTCTTAAGCCCTTCCTTATATTATCTGGAGGCCTTAGGCTTATGTTCTCTCCATCTAAGTTTTAGGTCTATTTTTATTCTATCTAGGCTTTGAGCCTACTTTTTTATTATTTTGGGGCCGTAGCCCTATATTCATGTTGTCTGGGATAGTTGGATTGTTTATCACTTGTCTTGTTTTTTTTAATTAATTCTAGAGTCATTTTGAGTTGTCAAGGAGCATTAGGCATCTATCTTATCAAGTTGGTAGTGGAGCTTTGGCTGATTATCAAAACTAATTTATAAATATAAAATAAAATAATATTATTAGATTTTAGACCACTGGAAAACATAGTTTGTTTAAGCTAAATATATTAGCCAAGTGTATATTAGACCAACTGTTAAAAGTGTTAGTTAACAGTTAGAACAATTGTCAAACTATGAGCATAAATTTGTCTAGATATAGATTACTAAGTCTATAAGGTATATTAGACAATGCTCAAGGTGTTCAAGTCAAAACACAAGAAAAAGGAAGCTGCAGGTTCAGGAAATTTGAAACATGCTAGGTTCAGCCGATCGAGACACAAAGCTATAGAATTTAATTAAAGTCCAACAGCCCATTAAGCCCATCAAGCGATTAGGATTTCAGATTTATTTCACTAAGTATATAAAGGAAACCCTAAGACTTATTTTTAAAAAGACTTTGGAGCTTCTCTTTTGAGATCTAAAGGTTCTATGCCTACTATTTTCAAAGTCACTACCGGAAATCAATCTACATATCATTAGAACTAGTAGATCTAAAGTTGCTGCATAAAATCAACCACAATTGATGATCTAAACCTTTGAGTGGGGTTCTCAAAATCACAAACATGAGTGTTTGTGTGCAATATATTCATAATAGAAGAGTCCGTGGATTCAGAGTTACGTGTAGTCACGTGAGTAAGTATTACAAGAGGTAGCAGTAGATTTAGGGTTAAGTCTATTGTAAAAACTTACATTCTATTAGTGAATTGTTGCCTTGTGGATTGTTTAGGTTAAATCTTCCCTAGGTTTTTACCTTGAAACTAGACTATTTCATTGGTTTTCCTAGATCATTATATCGTTGTGTTATTTACTTTTTCACTGTGTATGATATGATTTATTATTGTTTAACCTAGGTCTACTTAATTGACCTAAGTAACAACTTGGCTATTATATTAGGTTAAACAATCTGAGTTTTCCAAGGGTCTAAAATCTAACAAATATGCAAGTTGTTAAGCAAATATATTCATACACAACATCACCAAAAAGCAAAACATATAAAAGTGACACACTCTATACGTAAAATGCAAGTTGTACATCACTATACAAACTTAACAAAACAATACACAGTTTAGTCCTTTTTTTTTTCTTTTTTTTTTCACATATACCCAGACCCATTGACCAACAGTCAGCTATAGCCTATAGCTATTCATAGGTTATGTTAACGGGCACTGTAAAGTGTCCGTTAACAGCATCTTTATGTCTTCTTTTCTTTTCTTTTTTTTTTTTTTTTTTTTTTTTTGGGGGGGGGCAACTTTATAGGTTGTGATACTAGCTACATAGAGAAACAAAAAAAAAAAAAACAAAAAAAAAAAAAAAAGAAAAAAGAAAAAAAGAAAAAAAGAAGAAGAAGAAGGGTTATGAGGCTAGTTTTATATCTTTTTCTTCCATTTATTAAATTTTTTTATTAAATGGGACTCACATCAGTCCAACCTTAACAAGCACCACACGATGCTTGTTAACATTTACCTCACAAAAATACCTTGAAACTTGTAATCTCAAACATACAGAGAGAGAGAGAGAGAGAGAGAGAGAGAGAGAGAGAGAGAGAGATAATATTGGATACACTATCTTTCATGTGATCTACGAACTGAAAATAGGCCTTCCTCCATGACTGCTTTATCAATAAAGTACCACAAACACCATAAAGACCTACAACAAACCCTGTTGCCATGCTAATAAAGATTCCCAACATTTCAGATTTGTCTTCATTTTCCTCCACATCACCTGCACTGAAATTTGGTACATTGGATGGATCATCTCCTTGGCACTTGGTCGGAAGAGGAGAGCCACACAATGAAGGGTTGCCCTTGTAGATAGATGCATCATTCAATGTTTGAAGCTGATTACCAGATGGGATTCTTCCTGTCAAGTTGTTATAAGACAAGTTCAAGTGTGCCAAGAATGTTAATAAAGACAAGCTTCCAGGAATAGATCCAGAAAGTTTGTTGTGTGAGAGATCTAGTGTTTCAAGCCCACGCAGGTTTCCAATATTCTCAGGAATATTTGCAGTTAGGTGATTCATTGACAAGTTTAGTGTACCCAAGTCTACGAGGCTTGTTATTTCATTAGGAATTCCTCCTGTCAAATTATTCATTGAAAGATCAATGATATTAACATATTGGAGAGTTCTACCATATTCAAGTTGTCTTCCTTTTGTCACTATTGCTGTTTACTCCATGTAGTAGTACCTGTGGGAGCGAAATAAGTTGTAGTACACGGTGCTGCTGTTACCATAAATCAAAGCAGTCAAATTGTCCAAACAGTCTGGAATGTCCCCAGAAAGGTTGTTTTCTGCAAGATCTAGGATGTGAAGAATCGGAAGATTGCACCATTGTCGAGGGATGATTCCACTAAATAAATTTGATCGAAGGCGTAGCATCCAAAATAATGACACATTTGATCCTATCCATGATGGAAGTTTCCCTGAGAGATGATTCTCTCCAAGATCAATGCTCAAAAGAGAACAATTTTGCAAGGAAGAAGGAATTTCTCCATGAAGATTGTTGTTGCTTAACATTAATATAGTAAGGGAACCCAATAAACCCATTGAGCTTGGAATTTCTCCAGATAAGTTATTGTTTGAAATGTCCACAACCCACAATCTTTGTGTCTCATTCCAATTGTGAGGAAGCTCCCCTGAAAGTTGATTGCCCCGGAGTGAAAGGACTTGAAGATTATTTATCTTTTGAATGGATAAGGGAATTGTACCATTGAGGAGGTTCTCCGAAAGATCTAAATATTCCAAGCTTGGCATTAGATCGCCAATATTTGATGGTATGGGGCCTGAAAAGAAATTATTTTGAAGATATATGTGGGTAGCATTAGTAAACCAAAGTGGGATGGGACCCTTGAAGTAGTTATGACTTAGATCAATCACACCTAATTTTGGAGATACGATTTGGTGCGGCAGCTTCCCCATGATTTGGTTGTTGGCTAGATACAAGGAAGTGATTTGAGAAGATATTTTAGAGAACCATTCCTCAGGTATGGTGTCCAAAATTCCGGTGTTTTGAAGGCTGACAGAGGTAAGTTCACTTTGAACTTGAAGCCATATAGGAAATTTGGGGCCAATGAGACAACTATCTAGATCAAGTTGTTTGAGCCTGAAAGGAGGAACCCAGTTGTATGTCACATTGAAAACTAGAGATTGGTTTGTGTTACTTTTTAGTATAACATATTCTAGGCTTGTAAGATTCATTAATTGGGCTTCTGTTATGACACCTTCCCAAGAATTCACTTGAAGATACAATTCAACCAGCTCTGAGAGTTGTCCAAAACTTTCAGGAATGCTTCCATTCATTTGATTAAAAGAGAGGTCCAATTGTTGCAAGGATGACAAACTGCCAATAGAAGCTGGAATTGAACCCCAAAAAACGTTGCTTGCCAGGTTAAGGTATCTCAAGCTCTCAAGTGTCCCTAATGAATTAGGAATTTTTCCTACTAGTTGATTAGCACTCAAATCTAGGGACTCAAGGCTATTGTTCAAGCAAGCAGAGAAATTACCTAAAAATCCATCAATATTGCCGCTAAATTTGTTCCCTGAAAGATCTAAAACTTTCAATTTACAAAGATGTCCAAAAAAGCTTGGCATTTGACTTGTGATGAGCACATTGGAATTCAAATCAAGGTACTCAAGATTTATTAGGCTCACAAAATCGTTTGGAATGGTACCTTGGAATGAATTCCAACTGAGATCAAGTTTTGTAAGGCTTGTAAGGTTAGACAGCCACTGAGGTATGGAAGAGTTAATGGAGTTTTGAGATAAATCAAGGACAAAAAGGGAGGTAAAATTAATGAATGGAAGTGAATGTGGAAGGCTTTCAAGCCCACATGAATGTAAATGTAACTCCAAGAGTGAAGGAAGCATATTAACCTTTTGCAGCCAATCTGCTCCAGTATGACTGAGTTTGACTTGCCCCATGTCAAGGTACTTCAAAGAAGATAGACCTGAGATCCAATCCAAATTTGTGGCATTCAACTCCCCCATGAATGACATATATGAATCAGCATATAGGTCAAGATGGGTCAGGCTTGACAAATTTCCAAGATGAGGTGGAATCTCCCCGGCAAAGGATGCAGAAGAGAGATTGAGATAAATCAAATTCTCAAGCATACCAAAAAATTCAGGAATTTGAATGCCTTCAAAATCATTCAAACTTATATCCAAGTAATTTAAATATTTCAAGTTAATCAAAGAAGAACTTATCTCACCACCCAGGCATGAATTCTTATATGCCGAGGAATCATAACTGCCGGATTGAAATGGGTTCCGAAGATCAAGCTTGATAACATGTCCTGATATGTTGTTGCACGCTATGCCTCTCCATTGGCAGCAATCTTCACCAACCCAAGAAGAAAGCCTGTTAGAAGGATCAGTCAGACCTTTCTTGATGCTGAGAAGTGCTTCTCTTTCAGTCTGGATGCATTTGACCTTAGTATGATCTTCACTGCATGAACAGGGCTTGATTATCTCCAAATATGGAGACCCATACATAAACAAAAGAAGAAATAGCACCGTGAGATTACTGATTGAGTTTATCTTGTAACTGATATCCATGCTGGTAAATAATGGTAATAACAGAACTAAAGATGTATCTGGTGATTTACATTAAAGGAAAAGATCTACGCTGCATATATATGATAGATTTTTATCAGTATGAGGTCATCTGGAAGATTTAAATGCATGGTAGGTGGAGAACCATAGAATAGTCTAGTCAACGATGAAGAAGAAGGTCTCTGCCTCTTGCGTAATCAACAAGTTCAGAGCATTCGCGTAGCTTTCTATAAAAATTTATTTTTTCTATTTTACTTAACAATTTTTCAAAATTATTAACATAAAATTATCTATTTTATATCCTATTTCATTAAAATATCAAAAAATTTTGATTTTTTAAAATTGTTTCTCTCTCTTTACGATCCACAACTGCCATTCACTTTGTAACTAACGGCTACAACTCTTGCTAAAAAATTTAACATGACTAAATATTTTCAAAATCTAATCATATATTAGATTGCATGTTTTTTATATTCTTAATACACATGTCAAATGTGATACTAATCAGATGTTATTTATTATTTGATACATAAATTTATTTTTTATGCATAATTCTAATTACAAAAACTTGAAATTTAAACATTTAATTGATGACATAATTATTGATTTATGATTTTCTGGAAATTTTGTAAGTATAGAGGACATAAGAAGAAATGTTATCTAATAGTGAATTTTTCAAAATTCACATCCAATAAAAAGGTATTTAATAGAGTTATAACTATTAGTTACAACCAAGTTTCTAGCCAAACTTTATTCAGCAAAATTTGACCTTAAGTTATTTTGTACAAACTGATGCAGGTGCTCTAAACTTTTTCTTTCTTAAGGCTATTGGATTGATTTTATTGTAAGTCTTTTCATCTAATTTCAAGTTACAACCATGAATCATCTTTTATTCTTTTCCTTGAAAGGCAAATAACAGGGACTGGAATGCAAGGATGAGGTCGACATTGTTATGCTTAAGAAAATTATTAGTCCATTTGGATTGAAGGAGAGGGAAGGGGAATAGAGTAAAGTAGAGTAAAATTAGCCTCAAATTAGCTTATTTTCAACCAACTCTACTTTACTCCCCTCCCTTCTACTTCCCCTCTCGCTCTCCTCAATCCAAACAGACCCTATGATAACAGTTAAAAAGGAGAGAAAATGTTGCTAAATTGAAAATTAGGATGATATAAAAGTTAGGCTATTCAAAATAAAGAAAATGCAACTTCTCGATGAGTTGATTTATGAAATGGACTCCATGCTTTTGGAAATTACACGGTAAATGTACAAAGAGCGGGTCACATACGGGTCAACATTTGTTTACAATCCCAAGAATACGGAAAAAGGGTGAAAGCTTTGTCGGTCTCATAAGATAATTTTCCGAAATCACTATGAAAATGTAGAACACTAGGCCTTAAGATTACCTGACTTCTCATATTTTCTAGCATTTTCCTAGAAACTCAACGAAACTGAAGCTTCTCTTAAAAATATTCAACGAAGTGAAGAGAATTAATTGGAACTATATAAGTGTGTGGATCAAAAGGAGGGGATGGAACCGCAAGGAAATTGCTTCGGCTGACTGAATGGGATTAACCTCTATGTGTTTGAAAGTTTGTGGAGTATAATAAATGTTGATATGAATTATGAAGAGAAGTCTACAGCCCTGGGGTACCCAAGTCGTCATCGTTGACAGACTTTTAAACCCTTTGGGCCTGGTTTTTGGGCCTGATAGGCCCAACTCCAGTTCTGGCCTTGATCCCCTCCAACAGTCCCTGGCCTTCACTTGCCTGAGCTAAGGGGAAGTCAAAGCTGTAGAAACCTGATTTGCCAAGGCGTGCACTGATCTTCAACGTGGGGTCCAATTTATTATGTTTTCATTTCTTGTTTTCTTTATTCCAAAATTATCATTTGATGGTATAATTTAACTCATTATCCTACTAATAAAAATTCTATATGACTTTGTCAACAAAATATTTAAGATGATTTAAAGAAAAGTATTCATGCATTGCCTTTATAAATTGTGAAATAGACTTTAGGCTTTTGGAAATCGCATAGTTGATGTAGAATTGTACAAGGAGTGGGTCACGTACGGGTCAACATTTGTTTTGCCCTAAAAGACGGGCAAATAGTGAGTGTGACACTTCGTGACTTTTCATATGCACCGCCCTTATCATTTCAAAACAATTTCGTTGCATGACTTAAACAAAAGACTGAAGCAAAATTATTCAAAGCTTCAAACTACAAAGAGAAAGACTTCATTCATCCTCTGATTTGCAAACACAATTCACAGCCTAAAAAGTTTAAAAAAAAAACAAAACAAAACAAAATTAGAAATAAATAAAGTTTACAGTAATCAATTGAAATGAAAAATAAAATAAAAGAAAAAAAAAACATACTAATTTGAAAAAAATGACCGTATTATAGTCTAAGACTCTAAACCACTAGTGGTGGAAAATAGGGGGGGTTTGGGGATATAAATGGGTAGGTTGCTAAAATAGTTTTATCCTATATCTTGTCCAAGTCGATTATTTAAGATAAGTTAAATTACAAATTACTCCTCCAATTACTGGAATAATTTTCAATTAAATACTTATAGATATATCTTTTTTTTTTTTCATTTTAGTTTCTTAACTTTAATATGTTTTCAATTTCTTCCTTTTGTCTAATTTTTTCTAATCTTCCGGTTGGTTTTGGTGAGATTTAATGGTGCAAAGTGGGTAGGACTGCATCAGAAACAAAAGGAAGCTAAAGAACTTAATTAAAAAAAAAAAAAAAAAAAAAAAAAAAGAGAGATAGAAATAATTGAATTGAAAAGAGGTCAACATTATATGGTGTAATTTGTAATTTAGCTTTTAAGATAAAACCAATCCATCTGTTTGCCCAAATACACCCAAACCACTCAACTAATTAAAATATCCTTAAAACCTTTAAAATGAATAACCTCTAATATGACAACAGTATCGTTGGAAATCTACACAATGACCAATATACACTTCAAATAATAATAAAAAATGATCAAAGTATACAAAACCTCTAAAATGATCCAAATACCCTAAAAACATGCACAATGTTTGAAATTTACTTTAAAACTATAAATGAGCAAAATACCCACAAAACCTTTTAAAATGATTGAATATGCCCAAAATCTATAAAATAATCAAAATCACTCCTAAGTTCTAACACATCCAAATAATTGACCAAAACACATGTCTAAATGATATATTTTTTTAGAAGGTGAAATAACATATAAACATAATCAGTGGGACTCGAACCCACAATTGCTTGATTAGAAGTAGTCAGACGCCTTATCCGTTAGGCCACACCAACACAGGTCTAAAATAATTGAAACACACACCTAATCTTTCAAAATATCTATGATCCTTTAACATGACTAAAGTAGACCCAAACTTTTCAAAATAACTAAACTATACCTTAAAACTTATAAAATGATCAAAATACTGCCGAAATTTCTAAAATGACAAGGACACCCAAAACATTTAAAATTGCCAAAATACATCCAAAACCTCCAAAGCGTTTGTAATAAATCCGAAGGCCTTAAAATTTGCAAAACATTCTAAAACGTCTACAATAACTAAAATACACAAAAAAATAAACCTCCCCAATAACAAAAATATCACGAAACCTGTAAGAGCATCAGCAGTGGCCCTTTCAAATGCCAAATGTAAGATACATTTGGCATTTAGGCCCAAAAACATGCCAGCAATGGGAAGGCTAAAACTGAGAAATGCCAAATTTTTTTGGCATAGCGCTACAGTGCCATCTTACAAGTAAGATGGCACTGTAGCGCTATGCCAAACTGAAAAAATATATTTTAATCCTTTTATTTTTTTCTCTCTCCTCTGTGTCAAAATTTCTTTCTCAGCGTCTCTGAGTATTTCGCCTCCCTCTCTCTCTCTCTGACTTCTCTCGTCTCTCTCTCTTTGTGCTAGTGCTTGAGGTAGAAGACCTTGGAGTCGCCGGTGGCAGTAGAGGGGATGAGTCTGGTGTCAAGGAGCTTGAGGATTTCGTCGCAGATGTTGGAGAGCTCTGACTCGATCCGGGTCAAAAAGCGTCGCCGAAGTTGGTTGCGATTCGGGTTGAGAGTGGGTTGCGATCCGGGTTGCGCCGCCGAAGTGGGTTGTGATCCGGAGCTGCATGGGCCGTTTTGCATGGAGTTCATCGTGGGGCGTGTGGGTTGTGGCTAGTCGTGCGTGGAGAGGTGGGTTTTGATTTTGGGTGGGTTCAGATGGGGTTTTGATCGGCGGAAGGAGATCGGGTGGGTTCCGATGGAGTTTTGATCGGCGTGGGTTCTGTGGAGATCGGAGTTTTGATCGGCGTATATAGAGATCGGGTTTTGATTGCGTGGGTTTCGTTCCGATGGGGTTTTGATAGAGTGGATTTTTCCGGTGGGCGTGTGGCGTGGTGGTGGTGATTGGTGGTTTGTTGGGGTTCGACGGCAGTGGCGTGGGTCTGGTTTTTTTACAGTGGGTTGCTGTGTGTTTTTTTTTTTTTTTTTGGTGGTGTTGATGGTCGGAGAGGGTGGTGTTGATGGTCTGGGGTTTTTTTTTTTTTTTTTTGGTGTTGACGGTAGGTTATGGGTTGCTAGATTATGGGTTGCTGGTGGTGGTGGTGGTGTCAGGTGTGTATAGTGCAGCGGTGGTGGTGATTGTGGTTCTTGAACAGAAAAAAAGAGAGAGAATAAATAATGGGTTGAATTGTAAATTATGGTGAATGTGGGATATATTATTTTATTGTGTTGAAATATTATTTTAATGAGTAGAATAGAAAAATAGAAGTTGGGATGCTGGGAGTATTGTAAAATTGTATTGTATAATTGATAAAGTAGCTTTTTGAAATGGTAAAATAGGATGAGATAGCAAAACCGGTTGGAAATACTCTAAAAATGCTGGATATACACGTAGAACCTCTATAATACACGGTCTAACTTTACACAACCATTTTGCATACAGTTAGGTGGGGCCTTAGGGCATCTATTCTCGTTTTATTTTATTTTATTTTTTAATAAATTTAAGGGAAAATACATTTTAGACCCTAACAATTATTGGGTGCTTTCAAAGTAAAGCCCATACTTTTTAATATTTCAAATTAAACTGTATACTTAAAAAAAGTTTCAATTTAATTAAATCATAAACCTATTAACAGCGATGTTGTTAATTAAATGCTTAAACAAAGTAATGTCTTATGCTCTGTTTGTTTCAGCATTAACATTTTCTAAAAAATTGTTCATTTTCTAGAGAGCTTTTTTTAGAAAACTATCTCATTTTATGATGTTTGCTTATAACACTTTTTGTATAATTTAAAATATGTATAATATGTGTATTGTGTAAACCCACCTAATGTAATCAATATAAATAAATAAATAACCAAGATTGAATTTGGTTTCAAAATAAAATTTTGACAACAAATATAATCAAAATTAGTTGTCCAACTTTCATGATCTCAAACACTCATCTTGCTAATATATATGAACAGTAACATAAATAATATATATATCAACCATACTTCTCATAATTCAACATAACCATAATCTCCATTTTAAATAGTTCAAAATGCCACATAGGCCAAATAGTTTAACCGGGAAAATAATCTAGTACAAATAGTTTGATAAATACCAAAATGCCAAATTGTTATAAAACTATTGATTGATCTATTAGGGGGAAAAATATAAAAACCTTGTCGAAGAATGGTGTTACAAAGGGGAAGAGAACCAAGGAGAAAAAAGAGAAGAGAAACAGATAGAGGGAGAAATCTGTGGGAAGAGAAGAGATTAGAGGGGGTGATAGTGAGAGTGTGAGAGGAGAGAAAAAACAAAGGGAAGAGATGAAGTGAGAGAGCTTATTGTGAGAAAGACAAAGGTGCGAAAGAAAATATTGTTTCCTAGGCTAGAAGAAGATAATATTTATAAGATATGAGAGCTGTCCAAACACAAACCATGCATAAGTTATATCAATATATAAACAATTTATTAATAATTTTGAAATAGTTGAAACCATTCATGCAACAAAAGGAAGGGAAAAACAAAAAGTTTGTAACCGTGAAAAAAAAATGGTTTCACAAAAGGTTTAGGTTGAAAAGGCTTTGGGTTTGGGCTTTATAATGGAATTAAATTAATAAAAAAGTGGGTTTTATGGTGGAGATAGGGCTAGGATTTATTTTATATTTATAAGTATTTTGAAATTGATAAAAACTATTTTAAAATTGTTGGACAAATACAAAAAAAGAGGATGACAATGACATGGCTGTTAACGTGGCTCACTGTGAGCGTAGCAACATTAAATGCTATGCTTCAGCTTTTAGTTGTGAATTTAAATTTTTGTACCTCGTCTTCCAACATTGGAAAATTTTTTGAGCAATAATTTTGTAAGTAATTCATGCTATACGCTCATTTTCATGATAGTGTAGAGAGTATTTTTGTGATAATTTTTGTTTGTATTTCATGCTGTACGCTCATTTTCATGTTTGTATTTTTGTTTGTATTTTTTGTAAGTTGTATTTTCGTGATTTTAGAATTTCTAAATCTGAAATTCGGCCCAGTCTTGTATATTTGTTTGGGGTTTCTTTTCTCACAACCCTAGACATATATAAGACTTATTTTAAAGTCCATTACACACGGATACAAAGACCAAAAGACTTATTTTCTCTGTGTGAAACTACTGCATTTGTACGCCATAGGGTTTTGTAACTGAGTGCTTCCAGATCTTCATTGTTAATGAAGTGAAGAACTTTGCAGCCAACAACATATGTTCAAGTTGTTGGAGTTAGTCACGTACTTGGGATCCGTGCAAAGGGTTAGTCACAAATTGGAGGTTTGTGCATCAAAGGAAAGAAGGCTACTACAAGATCACGTCCAATTGGGTATTGGAGCAAAGGTTCAACTGTAGGTTGGTATTTCGGGATAGGCCAAGGGTAGTTGATAAGATTTCTTATACTTGTAATCATTTGATTGTTGATTAGTAGATTCTTGGGAGTGGTGACCTTAAAATCACCCGATGGGGTTTTTGTCTTGCGAGGTTTTTCCCATTTGTCAACAAATCATCGTGTCTTATTTATTTTCCACTGCACTTACTATTTTTGGTGATTTATTGGTGCCTTCACAATTTGCATACAATTGAACCTAATTAATCAACTTAGGTAATTGAATTAATTAACCGGGGTCAAGCTATCTTAACCCAACAATAAGGATCAAATTGATTGTTACCAAAATTTATGAATTAAATTAAGTGTGATCCTAAAATTTAAAGACCAAATTAGTGTTTTCACCTTCTTTAAGTTCCTATTTGTATAAGTTTTATTTTTTTATCTAAAAATCAAGATTATCATAATAAAAAAATTTGAACTGATTTATTTCAATTTTTAATAACTAATGGGGGATAGGGAGATTTTTGCCCGGATTTACAAGCAAAGAAACTGTATTTCTTTCCACTTCATGGGTAACCCGGTCAGACCATCTGGCCTATGCAATTTATATATATATAAAATTAAAAAAAAAATGGTTGAAAATGGATGTTCTAAAGAAATGGAAAAAATTAAACAATAGCATAGATCACAGATCACTCTCATTTTCTCTCTCTGATATAATATCTCTGATCTCGTTCTCAAATCTCATCTCCCTCCTTTATCTGATTATTTTGGTATCTTTGATTATAAGAGTAAATAGTGAATGTTTGCGAGCTGTGAGTGCCTCTCTTTATTATAAACAAGTGTGTATGCATGTATCTTGTTGATGATTTAAAATTAAACCATGGTAGAATATGACTTTACATTGCGCACCAAATATTCTCTCTACTTATATACCAAAAACAAAAACTATCCAACCAAATTACCCAAACCTAAATCATATTTAAGCCCCTAATTTTAAAAGGAAAAAAAAAAATTACCCATAGGCCGTAGGGGTTTCGGCGTCTTGATGGTAATGGGAGGCTAGTATAACAGAGATTATGACCCCTTAGATTTTTCTTTCCCTTTCTTTCAAATGTTTTGTCAGTCTCAAGTATTTTATTTTGGTAATATATAGTGAAATAATGTGTTTTATTTAATAATCCACAACATTTTTGTGTCTCTCTATCTCTCTTCAGGGCCTTAGCTTTTTTTTTTTTTTTTTTTTTGAGAATCTAGAGCCTTATCCAGTTATTACTATTAGTCCTTAATTATTATTTTTTTTTTTAAAATACTAAAACGGTGGGTATGCTAAAAGACATGTAGATTAGAGAAAGGTGTGGAATAAACTTAGTCAATTAATGAGATAACAGTAAAATAAATTAATGTGAACTTTTGGGTAACAGTAAAAAAACTTAATGAAAGAGATTAAAAAAAAAAAAAAAGGCTAAATGAAAAATTAGAGCGCCACTTGGCAGGACCTCATGCACTCCCACATGAGATCTCTACTTATATAAATATATAAATATATATATATTGATTTATATTATATGTGTGTGAGTATGTGTCTGATTATTGATTGTGTGTTGTTGTTGTTGTTGTTGTTATTATTATTATTATTATGTTATTTGTGTGAGTTGTGATGTGCATAAATGTGTGTGTATAGCATAAATATAATATAACTTTACATAATTTAATAATTATGAAATTCAGAGGATTTGTTACATGTGTGTATATTGTTATAATGTTATAATAAATTTTTGTTATAAAGTTAGTAATTCACAAAAAAAGAAGAGAGTAAAGTTAGTGTATTATTAATGTATATATAAGTATAGCTGTGTGAGTCAATAATTAATATAGTGTTAATGAGTTGAGTTTTGTCATTTAGTTGAATTTTTTTTTTTTTTATAAAAATAGTGATAAATAGTTAAAGATAGCAGCATAAAAATTTAAATGTTATACAAAATTAACAAAATAAAATAGTCACACCTACTCATATTGACAATTGATAATGAACTATCACGTAACTATTTCAAAATATAAAAACTCATAAAAGGAAATTGTAAAACTTCATATTTTAGCGTTTTTTTTTTTTTGTTGTCGATAACTCAATATATTCAAGTTCTTTTTTAAAAAAATTTATTTAATTTAAGTTTTTTAATGACCTTTGAAAAAAATTCTTGGAGCCACCACTTTCCAAAATTATTGGTGTGGTTAAGAAATTGACAAAGTGCGTGGCCGGTAGGGTGTGGCCTAATTGAACTCTGAAATTTGAGTGACTTTCAATTTGATATAAGAATGGCTTTTGGGCATGAAGACTTGGCATGGCAATATCTTTTTTTTTTTCTTTTTTTTTTAAGATTTGGTAGTATGATTTTTTTTTTAAAGAATTTCAACTTATGGCGTCCAATAATAGTTCTTTTATCATTAGACCAAGACACTAATCCGTTTTTGGTGTAGGCAAGAATTAAATCCTAGATCTCTTATTCAGTCATTAGAGACTTTACTAGTTCAGCTAACTAGAACCCACATAATATTTTATTTTCTAGTACACTGAATTTACGTATGAAAAATGGTTAAATTTAGCATTCATACCAACAAAAAGTACACCTTCGTGTTGTTGACTCATGAGTCATGAGACAGATTTTATGGATCTGAATTGGACCATGCTCTATTTACTATTAGAGTCATGATCTAGTTATTTTCCAAATCTGAGACCTATAGAAAGTTGACTGACCTTTCAAAGCATTCTACATTCAAAAAGTATCCTTTGGAGGACGTAAAAGACCAAGCTTTTATCAATATTCAACATAGTCTGTTGGAATTTGTTTATGATAGGTCGAACAATCTAACCCGTTGTTATTACGGTTATGTTGTTAAACAACAGTTGCATGTTCTAGCATTCTCGAAGCATTAAATTGTACTCCCTCCGTCCCACTTTGTTTGTCTTCTATTCCATTTTGGGATGTCCCAAAATATTGTCCTGTTTCTAAAAATAAAAGTCATTAATTTACTAATGTTCCTATTATACTCCTATTTTATTAATAATTCAATTTTTTGATAAATTTATTTAAGGGTAGTTTTGGAAACTTATACATTTTTAAAAGGTAGACAAGACAATAAATGATGTTCCCTTAAAAAGTTTGACTTTTCAAACAAAACAAACAAAGTGGGACGGAGGGAATAGTAAAATAGACTTTAGGCTTTTGGAAATCGCATAGTAAATTTACATGGACCGGGTCACGTACGGCTCAACAGCGCAGCTCATGAGACATCATCACTTTTATTTTATTTTTATATCTTAATTTTATGCTTGAAAATTTTCTAGAAGATCAAAATGTAATATTTATTTCATTAATTCAATATTTAAATTTCAAGTTAATATTTGTAGTTTAAAATTATAGATAAAAAATAAATTTTTGGATCGAATAATAAATAACATCCGATTAGCATAAAATTTAATATGCATATTAAGACATAAATAACATGCAATCTAATTATTACATTTTCAAAATATGTAATTACGTTAATTTTTTTAGTAAGAGTTATAGCGGTTTGACTATAAATTAGTTTACTTTGTCCTTATTTTAGTACCATGAGTTGCTTATACCACTTGATTGAACTAAGTGTTCATTTGGGTTAGCTATTTGTAAAAATGCATTTTATTTATGTGGAAATTGCACGTTTGCCACCGTGACTTAAAACTCTCATAAGCATGGTTGTCAAAATCCCAATCTGAATCCTACAATCCTACGATTTTACGATCTCACCTGCCCAAAACGATCCGGATCTTTCAAGGATCTCAGTGATTGTTTAGGATCGTACAATTCTAACGATTCCAAACAATCTTGGTTACTTGTAAGCTTCTTTAACTTGACAGAAGAATGAAAAATAACATCCCAATAGGCCAAGTTTTGTTATTCTAATGTAGAGAGATGGAGTGTTAGTTGAATCCAAATGAAAAATAACATCCCAACAGAGTGTCACGTTTTGAGATTTTTGACCTCTTTAAATGATGCTTACAAATGGATGCAATGATGTATGGTAATTACATCAAATATGCAAATTTTTTATTTTTTATGAATGTATAATTTATGTGATTATTTAACATACCAAATTTTTTTTTTCTCAAATAATGTAGGATGATCTTATGATTCACGATCTGATCCTACGATCCACGATCCCACCTACCTTTCACGATTTTACGTAGGATCCTGATTTTGACAACCTTGCTCATAAGATATATTTCAACTTCGCTAGTAGCTCTTTCTTTAATAGAGATTTCTCTATCAGATACTATTACCATTTACCACCATTGATCCTATTTACACAATAACACCTTATCTTTGAAACTTTCTCAACAAAAGCACTAATAGTAATTCCTTTGTCACACGTGTAACATTTGTAGCAATATAGAAAGCACGAGAATATGAACAGAGAAAGAGGCAAGGGTTGTAAACATTTACACAAATTTAAATAGAAAATGTGAAAAAAGTAATGCGCCATACATATTCATGAACATGTATGGCACCATAAAATCCTTTTAGAAGCAACACCGACCAATTGTCATCTTTAATAAAATATCACACAACACAGTATTCAAGAGGTTAGTAGGAACTATGATTCAATTGCAAGCTTACAATTGGACCCTAAAATATAGTAAAGGTACTATCTGTTATTTTTATTTCAAACAAAAGATATCAGTGCAACTGACCTTTTTTTGAAGGAAAGTCATTTCCACATGTAGGGAAAATTGCAGAGTTTAAGAAGCAGGTAACTACAATCATTGTTTCTTGGACTCCTCAAAATCAACCAGACAATGCATAGCAACTTGACTCATAGCAGGTGATACCAGATCCAAAAACTCATGTTTAATTTAAATTTTAATAAATTTAGATATCCTCTGCCTTGAGACAGTCAAATTCTACCATTAGATTGATGTGACAGTGATCCTTCTTGCAAATTCAAAGCTCCTTATAATACAAGTTTAGACAACAAAGGAATGAGATGTGGCATTAATCCATAATAATTAATTTTAATGTTAAGGTAAAGGAATGCTTCATGAAAACTTGGTAGTCATCATTTAAATGTCAAATTGCCCATATCTGCAATCAAAATTTTAACTCAAATGGAAGGTCTTATTCCTGTTACCCACATACTCATATGGTGAATTTTTTAGCACTACAGGAAGTTTTACAAGTTTATAATGCATCAATATGATGCATTGACACCATGCCATAACTACATCGAGTTAATACTTTCAGGTCAGACATAAACATCTTATCAAAAAGGAAAAAGAATGCAGGCTCTGTATTCATTGGAACAGAACAATAACGAATATAAGGGAAAAATTGATTGCCAATTCCAAGCTACATAACTTGAAAATGAATTTATAAACTTCATAAACTCTAGTAAGTTTTATAAACAAAATGAGTGTAAAAAATATCTGCAATGTAAAGAAGTTGAACAGAGCATTGAATTGCAATGACCTAAACCAAGTTAAAATTAAATTGATACTATTGATAAACCAATGCTCGTTTCCACAGGAAACCTAAAATTAACAAACACAGCAACACAAAAAAAACCTCATAGATCCAACCCATACTTAAATTGATATTATTGAAATACTAAACCATTAACACTTACCAACTCCTTTTGAAGCATGTCCTCCCTATAATATGTTCAAACCTCATACATCCAACCCATACTTCAGATTCCAAAGGACTGGTATGTAATTCCATTTCCAAAGTATCCAAACCCTAGCCCCAAATTATATTATTGGCGAGGAAGAGAAATATCAATGGAGAGAATGAGAGAGAGAAAACAAGAGAGAATACCAAAGAATTCTTTGCAAAGTTCTACTAGGTAATTTCCAAATTCAATTTTTTTTCTCGGGAAACAAACAGAGAGAGAGAGAGAGACCTGTAATCGGACAAAAGGGCGGAGGAGAAAGCTCTGACTATCAACGGCTAGTCGTCGTCAAAAATAGGATCGCCGACTACCGCGCCTCAGCCTATCGTTGGAGATAAGATGAGCTCTGATTGAGAGAGAAAGAGAGAGAGAATTTTCTAGGAGTTCTCATTAAGTTTGGACGATGGTTGAATAAAATGAAAATGGGTTTTCTAAGAGAGTGAGCAAAGACTTTATTCGAAAATTGGTTTTCTGAATTCTAAGTTTGTGAGAGATGCTGGGCTTTGTGGAGCCTAGTTTGTGTTTGATCCGATTGACGACCCGAATAATGTTGCGTGGTTTTTAATGGGAGATTTACTGAGGCTTAGTTCATGGAGTGGAGGCTTAGGCCGATAGGCTTAAGTTGGAGCGCTCATGGACAAGCCTTTTGGGGGTCCGGGGGCAATGCCCCCAGGAAAATTGTTTTGGCCCGTTTAGCCCTTGTGAAACCGACTTTGGTGATTAGGGTTTTATTGTGGTGTGGTTGTCGTGTTTTGTGTTAGAGAAGAAAAATTGTAGCCATAACTTGTACTCTGTATTCTTCCCTGATAATAGTGAAATCCCTGCAACTCCGTGGACGTAGGCAAATTGCCGAACCATGTAAATACTGTCTTGTGCGTGTGATTGTTTTCTTTGGTGTGTGTTTTCTCTATTTTTTTGTTTCTCACAGGTTGGGAATTTGGTTTAATTCCCTACAAGAGAGAGAGAGAGAGACTTTATTTCAAGGGTTGAGACATTTGGATATCTTTTATTAGGGGTTGTGTTAGAATTTCGTTAAAGAATGTAAAAATTTGGAGGCAGCAATTAGGGGTTGTGTTAGATTTTAATTAGCGCGCCAGTTTTTTAGCGTTTGTTTCAACCATTTTCAGTGAACCCTTGTAAAAAGTGGGTTGAAACAAGTCATGTTTTTTGTAGTGTCAGAATATGATCACCCGCTTCAATAAAGGCAATTTTCACATATTCTTTAATCTAAGTGTATAAATTGCCTAAATCCTCATTAAAAAAGGCTAGTGCAAAATAAAACCAAGGAATTGTGCACCATATCTTATTCAATTGTGCACCGGTTTGGATAAAAATTTTAACACATGCATGCAAAGGACAGAAGTTCATCACCAACCATCTTAAAGTGCAAAAGTTCATGACGTAGGACAAGGGGGAACAAAGCAAAATCATATTTGACAAATCAGAGTTAAATTTGGGTGGCTGGGGCTTTTATGAATTATTAGGATTTGGTTTTAGTGGGTAGTAGGCTAGAAAATAATAAGGATAATATAGGGTTCTCAATGGGGAAAAGGAATAATGGAGGGTTTAAATTTTAAGTATTAAACAATGGGTGAAAAACCAAGATTTGGGTTGATGTTCTAAGGATGTGAACAATAACTTGTGAACGGTAACATGGCACCACACCTAGGGTTTGTTTTTGGCATAATACCTAGAAGAAGGTTGCATCACACAAATGACGAACCTCAAGAAAGCTTCATAGTTCTAAAATTTAAAAATATATTATTCTTTAATAAAAAGTATTACAACTCTTTAAATAAAAGACTTTTTTTTTTTTACCGTCCTTTAAATAGAAGACTTAAATACCTATTTTTAGTGGAAATAGGACTTTATTTTAAACTCATAATAAGACTTGGACTTGGACTCTTTGGGCTTTATTACTAAGCCCAAACTAATTAACTAAACTCATATAAAACTAAAATAAAACCCAATGGACCATTAGCACAGCCCATCCCCCAAAAAAACAGAAAATTACAATGCTCTTGACACTTAAAACTAAATAAAACTAAGTTTGACCCACTGCCTCCATCAGTTCATCACCCACAATCTTAGAGTTGTAGGTTCCTATTACCCATCACATTTTGATATGAAAATTATCTAGAAGACAATTCTCCATGGATGCTCCAAATTCACTCAGAGAAATATTTGAAAATCTCAAACCTCACGTCGCAAGTCGCACTATATATCCGAACCCCTTTAGAGGAGTCACAACATTTTTGGAAGAGACCCAATTGATTCATTAAGGCACTTATTGCAGTCCATGATTGAAAGTTCTCTAGTGCATTGAACTAACCCATAGAGTTTGTTGTTGTCTCCAAGATCCAAGTCTCCAGTTAAAAACATTTTTGGGGTGGTAGAAGCTTGGCCAGCGAGTTGGGTCAACCACTCCTTTCTTTTCAGTCATTTTTTGGTAATCTGTCATATTTTGTGGGTTCTTTTCGTAGTACCAAGTATCACGATCAATTTGGCCAAAGAAATTCACATTACGGTATGTGAATTTCTTTGGTAATCTACACCTTGACCCTTTGTGCCTAGTGGCAAACCAGTGGCAGAGACTTGATAGGTAAGATAAGCTGAAAGCTCATTCAAATTGGTACCATAAAGGTCATTGATTGTGGAATAATTTTGCACACCTAACCATTTGTGGTCCATCCCAAAAGCAATTTGAAGAAGGAAAATAAAGGTTAGCAAACATCATTATTATTACATTCTATCCTTATATATACCTATATATACAACAATAATTATTCCAAGGCGGCTAAATTTTTTCTTCATCTTTTTTATTGGCCAGAGAGGTGGGTAAATGCAATATAGAGAGGATGACTAGTTGAGGTCCAATCCAACCACTATCCGTTGAAATTAGGCAATTTTTTGGCCCATATATAAACTATTTGAAATTAAGAGTTTATCATTCTGGTTTTATTTTTATTTTATTTACTTTCGTTTCAATTTGTTTTTCCTCTATTTCATCTTGGAATGTCTCAAAATATTGTCATATTTCTAAAATTAAAAACCATTTTTGATAAATTTATTTAAAGGTAGTATACATTTTTATACAGCAAACAAAACAATAAATGATATTTTCTTAAAAAATTTAATTTTGAAACTGGACAAACAAAATGGGACAGAGAGAGTATTTTTTTTTTTTTAAATTTTAAATTAGTAATAACTAGTTAGTAATTATGTAATGTTCGAAAAAATTTAACAAAAGATGATCTTCTCTCTCTGATATTTTTATTTCTCTACAAAATATAGAATTTGATAATTATGTGAGATCTAAGAGCATCAGCATTTGGCTTGTCAAATGCCAAATGTAAAGCACATTTGGCATACAAGCCCAAAATATGCCAGCAACTGGATGGCTAAAACCATCAGAGGCCAAATTTTTTTGGCATAGTGCTACAGTACCATCTCACAAATGAGATGGTACTGTAGCGCTATGCCAAAACAATTTAGTGTATTTTAATCCCCTCTCTCTCTTGCTACAGAACTGGACTCCCATTCCCTATTTCTCTCTCGCGCCACACAAGCTTCCCTTTCTCTCGCGCCATCAAGCTTCTCTCTTTCTCTCCGATCACCAAGCCTCACTTTTCTCTCCGATCACCAAGCCGCTGTCTGAATCACCAAGCCTCTGCCTCTGCCGATTCACCCACCCATCTCCAAATCCATTTTACCGATTCACTCCATCACTCTCTCTTCAAACCGAGATTCGCAAGGGTTCTCAAGGGTTTGTGGGTTTGGATTAAGATTTTGTTTGCAAAATCTCAAACGAAGCTCCGTCGGTGGGTTTTGATCAAAGCAGTTTACTAGGTGGGTTTTGATCCATGTTCCCGTTTTTGTGTTTGGGTTTGAGTTTCTTTTCTCTTTCTGCAAGAAAAAGGGGGATTCAGCTTGTGTTTGTGTTTGGATTTTGATCTAAGAATTGCTGTTGATGTTTGCAAAGGTGGCTATTTATTTTTGCCTTTTTTAACTTCGTGCAAATGCAATATCAGTCTTGCCAAATCACAATCATCGTTGCTAAGGATTGCTAAGGCCTGAGCTCGAAGCCCGAACGGAGCAAGGCGGCGTGGTCAAGAGACGTTAAGGAAGTGGTTGAGTTCTTGCCTCAAGGTGCTCTCTAAATTTTCTTTGTTGACTTTCTATTTGCTACAATTCTTTACATGCTTTTCAGTTGCACTTCACCTGTTTGATGAAATTCCTCTATTAAATATGCATTATAATGTGCTTTTGTGCATGTGTTTTTTTTGTGTATGTTTCTTTGTTTTATGAATGCATAATTGTTTGTAGCGAGAAACCCACTTAAAGTTTTCACTATTTATCGGTTAGTGTGCATAACTCTATTCAGATGGGCTGGTTAGTGCTTACTTGTTTAACTGATTTACACTCTTGCAAAGTTGTGTTGGTCATAGTTGTTTATTGTATGCATAACTGTTTGTAATGAGAAACCCACTTCAATTTTTGACCAGGCTATCAATTTGTTGTTCTTAACTCTATTCAGATGGGTTGCTTGCTTGCTTGCTTTATGCTCTGCAATGTTGTGTTGGTCATATTTGTTGATTATTTCAAATATAGTTTAATGGGTTATGATTTTTTAATTTCATTAGTCTTATCCATGTATTGCTCATGCCAATAACTTCATTGAGGCTAATCTCAATACTACAACGACCACCACAGCAACTATTAGTCCATGAGCAATTTTAGTCATGTTTAAAGTGATCACTTTTAATCACTTTTGTCCTTTCTCTCTAACGGAATGATGCCGTTGCCAAACTAAAAATTGACATGTCATCTCTCTATTAGACACGTTAGTGACTAAACTTGATCGCTTTATGTTTCTTAGTACTAAAAGCGATCACTTTAAACTTCGGGGACTAAAATCGTTTATTGGCTAAAGTTTAAGGAGTAGGGAACAACAATGTATTTTGGCCATTTAAAAAAAAAAAAAAAAAATCATAAGTCTTATCCGTGTTTTGTTCATGCCAATAAATTCATTAAGGCTACTAATCTCAAGAATGATGTATAAAATAAATGCCCCCGGTTTGGTTTTTGAAATTGTGTATTTTGGTTACTATTACTAATCCATCAAGTGACCCTTTTCTTGTATTGACTTGATGCCTTGATAAGCTTCAACGGTTTGTGGTTATTTAAATGAAAGCTTTCTAATCATAGAATTCCTTTAAGGTTAAAATGGAATTTTTATACTTAATTATCTTTTGGTATTTGATTGATTTATTTACTAATCAGTAACTTGTTTAGGGCAAGCTAAAGTTTAAAAAATATGGTCTTTTCTCTGATTCATTTTTTCTCTAAATATAAAATTTGGTAATTATGGTAATTATTAATGTTATGAATGCCGTTTTAGAATTTGTTTTGGTTTGTTCATTGGAACGGGATATTTCGGCACTGGTTTATTTCGGTTTGTTCATATATATATATATATATGTATGTATGTATCATATAAATTAGTAATCTTAAAATTATAAGTCCATGTATCAATTAATATGTTTATCTTTAATCCTCAAATATCACTTTAATAATTTTAACAAATTAACAATTAATTTTTTAGAATATAATAAGAGTAATATGGATATTAAAAAAAAAAAAAAAAACCAAAGTGAGGCATAAGTTAAAAAAAGAAAGAAAAACTACATGATAGTTCCGTGGAGGGAGGAACCAGGGGTGTGTAGCGAAACTTGCCAACCCGTTAAAATCGTTTCGACCCAATCCAACTGGGTTGGGTTGGTTTTCAAGGGTTGGTGGGTTGGGTTGGGTCATGAATTTTTTTTTAAAGGAGGTTAGGTTGGGTTTGGGTTATGAGATTTATAAATCCGCCTAACCCGACCCGACCCACTTACATTTAATATATTTTTAAATTTAAAAAAATTTTAAAAATATATTATATAATTTTGTTATTTACTTTTTTGCCCCTCTTCCTAAATAAAACCCAAACCCTAAGTTCTTCTCATATAGTTTGTGTTTGCTTGGTTTTAAATTTGTTCTTATTCGTGGTGGTGTTATTCTAATGCTCAATTTAACAACAACTACAATAACTACTATCCAATCTATGGGTCCAACCCGATTTATGTGGGTTGGGTTGAACTCCTGTGATGAGTTAGGTTGGGTTGAATTTTTTTAACCCATCATGATAGGTTGGGTGGAAAAAACTCCTCAACTTGACGATGCACATCTTAGAAGCCAACTTTTAAAAGACTGAAGTTTAGCATTCCATTTTAAATTCTAGGCAGCTAGTCACGTGAAGGATCATTGAAAATAACACAAAATGAGTTGAAACTTGAAGGGTCTGGGTTGGAGGGGTGGAAAAGTGGGAGAATAGGAAATTGAGGGAGGATGGAAAAGTGGGAGGATAGAAAATATTTTAATTTCCCTTATTTTTGTTTGGTTAGGAGTGGAAAAGTAGAGGGATGGAAAAAAAATGAGTTTGTAAAAATTTACTCATATGCTCTTGTTAAAAAATGATGCTCAATCAAAACAAAAAAGTCACAAACAAGCAAAAAAAAAAAAAAATCAATCACCCAAATTTATTAAAAAATAAAAATCATGCCAAGAAAAAAAATCACGTCTAGTTAAAAAAAAAAAACCTCACGCCCCAGGAAACACAGACAAGAAGAAAGAAGGAGGCGGCGACCAGCTGTGATGGGTGCACACCTTCAGTGAATGCCTGACCGCCGCGGTGGCAACTGCTGCGACCAGATTGATTGATTCATGCCAGACGCCCAGCCGTTCAACTTGAAAAACTAAACATATATTGACGTAGGAGTTTGGTTTGTGAACTCTGTGCCTGTTGCATAAGCGTATATTGATGTTTATTAGCATAAATTTTATGTATAGGCTTATAATATATGAAATGACTTTTGTTTGACCTACTGGATTTCTATTTATTTGCAATTTTAAATAAAATTTGCTCTTTTGGCTTTCTATTTGCTACAATTCTTTACATGCTTTTCAGTTGCAGTTCACCTGTTTGATGAAATTCCTCTATGAAATATGCATTATAATGTGCTTTTGTGTATGTGTTTTGTTGTGTATGTTACTTTATTTTATGAATGCATAATTGTTTGTAACGAGAAAGCCACTTAAAATTTTCACTTTAGTGTGCATAACTCCATTCAGATGGGCTGGTTAGTGCTTACTTGCTTAATTTTTTTTAATGTAATTGCTAGTGTCATTATGGAAACCGGGGACAGAGCTGAGCTTCGAGGTTTTCTGAAAGTTCTTCCTCCTGTAGACTTCTGCTGTGTCTATGGCTCAGCTCTACATCCAAATAATCGTGAAAAGGTTTCATTTTATTTATTTATTGTTCTTTTTCCTTATTAATATTACACTTTACAAGTTTAAGCATTTTTTTTTTAAAATTTTTTTTTTAAATTTTGCTTTGAAATTGAATAATGGCATTGTAGTCAACTATGGTAGATTACATTCTTGGCGTATCAAATCCCGAGCAATGGCATTCTCAGGTAGGTTTTGAATTGATCCCTTTTTTGAAATTCCCATGTGGAGAGTGTTATAATTTCTGATAGAATTTAATTTTGCTCATTTTGCAACCAAGAATCTAAAAATGAACAAAAATCACTATGCTTCATGGATGGCACACCTTGGTGGGGCGAAACTGGTATGGCTCTCTCTTTCTTGTTTTCCAAAAAAATCAATATGCCTCATTTTGCTTGTGTCTTGTTTTGTTTTTGTTATATCTGATGCTATATATTTCTTCGATGCGTAAGATTACTGAAATTGCAGATGAAATTGGGGTAGGGGTCCACTTTAATCCTTTTGTTACTTGGAATGATAAGGTATGAACATTGTCTGTCACTTTGTGTGAAATTTTACTCCACATGTTAGAATTTTATGTGCATTAATATTTTGTTCTATGTCCTGATTTGGCATGTAATGTTCACATTTATAAATTCCAACAGATGTTCAAATATGGGGTTGTTCGGATGCATGATTTGGTTCAAGATGTACTGAATTGGGAGAGGTTCTACTTGAGTGGTCGTTTACAAAAACCAGTATGTCCTCCCTATTAGTGCTTTAAGAACATTTATTCTTATGCGTCTACATTTCTTTGCCTGGGAAGAGTACCAACAGGAAAAAAAAATATTGCTGGAAGGAACTTTTCTACCAAATGTTTTTATGATGTGTCTGTATATTGTATCCATCTCTGCTACCATTGTGCCAATACATGTTATCTACTTTCCTTTGAGAACAGATCAAAAAATGTGATCTCAATTTTTTCAGAAGAAGTAAGAACGATTTGTTAAGGGCCTAGTGATTGAGAGTTCTTTTACACTGATCATGCTTGTTCCTTTTCATTGGATAATTAATTCCTGTCATTATATGCCATATTTTGAGAACACAACACAAAATGCAAAATTAATTTTTTCTGAACCAAGAATAAATTGTAAAAGTTTCAGTATTTGAGAGTTCTTTTGCACCGATCATGCTTGTTCTTTTTCATTGAATACTTAATTAGTTTGTTTTTACTACAAGCCCTTTTTAGTAAAAGTAATTGTACTTGCTAGCAAATTGATTGTTAACTTTACAAACTTTGCAGAACTGTTTGAGTTGCTATATTTTCTTGTGAAAGTCCTTGCAAAACCCTGCCCTCCCTTGGCTAGGATTACATCAAATAGATCCACTTCTACTGATAGGAAATTTCTTTATGCCACTGCTGCAGCAATACCCCATGCCTTGGTGTAGTGCGGTTGCTTGAAAGAGGTTTTCTCTTACTCAACAAATCATTGTAAGGCCCAGAACATTGGTCTTCCTCTTCATAGATCACTAATATTCTTATTCACATTATTCTTAGAAAATTTGAGGCTGACTACTGGTCAAGTAATATGGACTAATAAATGGATGACGGGCAATGGATGTATGGTCTTGCCTTGGACAAACTTAATGTATTAAAACAAGTAATGAATTGAAATTAAAGTTCCATATAGGGTTGGTCCACCTGTTGAAATTTTTTGGTGCATTCATATGTCATAATGGGCCAAAAACAATTATGGTTTTGATGTTTCAGTCATTTGTTTCCAACTTTTTCAAAATATAACTTAAGAAAATAATATGAGCTTTTCTCTAATCAGGTTTTTTAAAACACAGAAATATTGAGACAATGTGGTTTTTTTTTCTAACAATTATCTTCACAATGTTCTAAATGAACTTCATTTTGATTTTTGGCAGTGACATGAAAGCGACAATTATATGTTTAATAAAATCTTCTTAGTGATTGTAAATTTTGGACGGTAAGAAGTGTGGGGGAGTTGATTACTTCTCAAACCATACCTACCGCTGCTTTAAATTTAAATGCTTATTTTAAAAAGTTATGATGAAAATCAATGAATATATATCCATTACTTTATAATTTTCAAGGTATTCTAGTAACCAATAGGAAAGGAAAATCCAGGGATGGACCCACAGGGGGGGCCAAGGGGGCCTGGGCCCCCTTGGCCCAAAGAAAAAACAGGCCCCCTTGGCCCAAAGAAAAAAAAAGTGGGCCCCCCTCGCCCAAAGAAAAAAAAAGAATTTTTTTTAATGATTATATATATATATATATTCTTTCTAGAGTTGTGCCTCACTCTTCCAAAACTTAGACTCCTTCCCTTTTAATTAGTCTAGCCCAACTAGCAACTACCCAACTCAAAAACTTAACAAAAACAAAATTTTTAAATAAAAAATAAAAAATCTCAGTCAACCCAATATTAGAGTACTAGCATTAGGTGTTTTAAATGGTAAAAATTTAGTATTTAGAACACCAAATATAAAAAACACTACTGTATGAGACATTTCAAATGTTATATTAAAGTAGTAACAGTAAGTTTTGGTTTGTGAAAATAATTTTTTTTTTTGCAACAATTGATGTTCTTAAGAAATAATATTATTTTGTATTATTTTGTTTTTGTTGGTAATGATTGCATCTTAATGTATTAAGAAACAATGATTTTGTGTATTGATCTTGGTTGATAGTTTGTTAGTATTATATGGATGCTTATTTGGATTTTTTTTCTTCTTCTTATACTTTGGCTCCCCTAGCTTGAAATCCTAGTTCCGCCCCTGAGAAAATCAATGCGTTATGCTATGTTTGGGAGTTTGTAAAGAAAAGGAATGGGTATTTTTTTTGCTCCTACCCCTTTCTCTTATGCATTTAGAGTTTATAACAGTGGAGATGGAAAGCAAAAATATATTATTTTACATAAAATATGGAAATATATAGATATTGACTAATTTATTGTTTATAGTATGATCAAATTAGTTGGATTCTTTGTTCTTCTGCTTATTTACTCTATAATGTTTCTGCTACTCAAACTTTGCTTGCTAATAGCTATCGCAAACCCTCTCTGCATTGTGTTTTCCTGTATTTGTGACCTGTGATCACTAACATGGTTACTTCCTCGTTTTTCTTTGTTACTTAATCTCAATTCTCAAGGAAGTTTCAAAATTTTCATACAGGTTCAGATAATTGTGGATAATCTGGATATAGAAAATGTAAACTCTGCTAATTTGAGGGCTGCAATTTCTGCAGCCCTCCTCCTTTTGCCACCAAAATTCACTGAGGTTTGCTTTATTCTCTAATACAGCAGTGCTTGATCATTGTTATAATTATTAGATTAATTAGATTCACTAGTAATTATATGTTCATGCAGGAAGATCTATATGCCAAAATATGCAGTCTCTCATATATGGGTGATTTGCGTATGCTTTTTGCAGAGGACAGAAATAAGGTAAAGCTTGACAGCTCAAATCTCTAAAGGGAAATGGCTTCCTGCCTTTTATGTCATTAACACACTTAATGCTTGCCTGGTACATACACTGATGTACATAAACTGATGGATCTATTGAAATTATTTAATTATATGTTGCTCTGATTTGTAAGACATATTTAGCAATTAGCAATTGGCTAAATTTTTATGGACTACAATTAGCAATTAGCTCTGCCCCAATATGGCATATACAACCAAGATATGCCTGTGGAAGGCATATTACTCAAATCTAATTACTGGAAGATTTCTTAAGCTCTAGTAGTTTACCTCCACTTCATTACATGATTTGCTGTTGCAACTGCTTATTGGATGTCCTTTTTATTCTCTATTTTTATATTGGGGATATTACTGAAAGTTACATCTGTTATGACATTTCATTGCCGAAAGAGGACCAATTGCTGAACATATATTGCTTTTACTAAAGTTCAATTGTTCTTTCATATAACCTGCCCCAGGTGAAGAAGATTGTACAAGGGCAGTTTGATTTATTCCAGTTAAAGTATAAGCCATTTCTTGAAGAGTATGAGGCTAAAGAGTTTCTGAGACTTGCATCATCTGGAAGTCACCAAAAAAATATTTCTCAGGTTTGTTTAGATCCTCAAGCTCTCAAATCAAAGCTGATTCAATATGTCTTCAGTTTCTATGTTCTATTCTAGAAAGACCTCAACTTTCTAGCCAATGAACTCTAGCTCAAATGGTGAAAGACCTCAACATTCTAACCTCATCTTCTGTTAATGAATCAAATATGTATGTGGCCTTAAACTAATCCATGAAGAATACTTGTAAAGTTTAGCATAAAAATTTCTACTTCCTTTATTTGATGTAGTCATCATCAGGCAAGCAATACTGATATAAGAATTAGTTGAATATTTGTTTAGATTACATTTACTTTAAATAAATAAATCAGGTTTTTCGTTCTGCAAGGCAAGCAATACTGACATAAGAATTAGTTAATTATGTGTTTAGATACCATTTACTTTAATACATAGCTCAGGTTTTTTCATTCTGCAAAGCTGATACTATTGGATATATTGATACTTGGAGTTTATGATTTTTCTGCCTTTCATCTCCTCTATGAAACAGTTTAAATTTGAGCTGATAGTAAAATCTGTACTTCCTTGTATAAAGTTCGAGTCGTCAGAAACTTCTTGATGGCATACTTAATGATTTATCTTTTGCTCAGTGTCAAATTCCTAAAGTAAATGTCTTGTTCTTTTAGAATTCATTTATCATTAGGATTTTCGTTTAATAAAAAGCAAAAGATAAAAAATTTAGCAAGACATTGTTAATTCCAAGTTGGTTCCAAAGTAAATAAACATTGTGTATTTGAACTATCTCCTCTTTTGAATAAAATTATTTTTACTTATAAAAAGAAATCAAAATAATTTTTTACCTCTTATAACAGGATTGTGGCTTATCAGTAGCTCGCTCTCTTGTTAATTCTCTTCCTCCAATGGTCAGAAGCCAAATGGGAATGAAGCTAGGAGAGAAGAAGAAGCTTACTGAATCTGGTATGAGCTTCAACTTGTCTATTGTGTTTTTACTAGACATATGCACCCATCCCAACTTTGTGCACTCAATTGTAGTTGGAAAAACTTGATTTTGACAATTCATTTTGAAGCGTACTTCTGGATGTCCGGTGACAGGCAATTGTATCACCATGCTAGACTTAATTAGACAATAGTTTCAACTAATGCCAATGTTGAATTGATAGTAACATTTTTTTAACAATAAAATTGAAGGTCGAATCATAAGTGAGGTTTTGATTGGCTCAAGAGAAGAGGCTGCAAAATGCATGCAAAAGGTTCTGAGGCGAACAGTCATGGTTTCAAGTACAAGGCAGGCTGTCTCCGGTCTACTGACAGTCGGTGCTGTTACTGCTGTTAGATATCTTTCTAACAAAATGTGCAAGGCTTGGAAATCCTGGAGATGATACTTTATACCCATTTTTATTTTTTTGAAATACAGTTTGCAACAATGTACTAGTTTAGGCTAAACCTGAGTTACACTCGAACCTAATCCTTTGGGTCCCTGGGCTTAACATAAGAGTTATGATGAAGGATGACGTTTCGGTCACTGTCAGCCTGAGATCATACACCAACACTCCACATGGTCTTGCTTGGATTGCTGATCAACTAGTTTGCAAAATAAGAGGTCTATAAATGTTATACGAATCCTGAGATTGGATAACAAGAATAGTTTCTGGTTGGTGGAAAAAGCAAGTTTTGTATTGACATTTATGGTCTTTGAATTTTCTCCTAAATCAATCAAGGAAGTAATAATTCAGTTTTGTCATTGTTAAATGATGCTTTCTTTGTTTTTCAATCTGTTCACTGACAGGGTCACCTTGACATTTTCTTTTTCTACTAACACCACCGACTCTTTTTATTCTAGTCATTATACCATAGAGCATCGAAATAAAGGCTTGCTAGGTTGATTTGTTTGGATGCAAAGATGTATTCACAAGCAAGGAGGCTGTTCTTATTGGAGAATTGCATGACTTTGATCTGCATTGTTTCATACAAATAGAATCATTCAAACAAATAAAATCATCTTTGAATTTTACTGGGTTAAATCTTTGCAAGGGCCCCATTTTGATGTTACCCTCCCCCCCCCCCCAGTCTTGACTCTTGAGCCTTGACTTATCAACAAGCAAGTGGGTGTCCGCAGCAGAGTTTTCTTGTGATGGATAAGGCTTTGTTGGTTATGAATAGCACACAACACCCAACAGGTCACACATGTTACCTTTTTTGTTATCTCTTTTTATGTGGGGGACCTTTTGATCAATTGATTATTCTAGTCTAATAAGAGATACTTAAACTCCAATACCCATTAGGGGTTTGTGCCTGCTTCATATTTTAAATTTGACTCCCCTGTTGCTTTCTACTTGATTTGAGGAGAAACAGTTCGAACCTTTGTATCCTCTTATCGAAAAGGACAAGTTTTTTTCCAAAAGATGCGTATCTTATCTGCTGACTCTTTGTCTCAACCCTTTAACTTCAGTACCCACCACAATGTAGAAAGCAAGATGTCAGGATTCTCAATTTCAACTCTACCATTCCACGTGGGGCAGAACAACCTTGGATTCATTATCAATTATTGAAGAAAGTATCTATAGCAGAGTTCTTTCCTCACAAATAAAACCGCACTTGTGAGACATTGATTGAAAGCTTATATAATAGCACCAACCCTACACTTTAGTATTGGTAAACAATATAGGGCAAACATTAAATTGGGTTCCATGGGAGAAGTGGGTAATGATGTTCAACCAAGAAGTTATTGGAGATGGAAAAAACAGGATTTCTTCCCAGAAGAATCCTTTCAAAACTGGGGCACCTATGGATTTGCACTATTACAAACACGTCATCGATTCAAGGATCGTCTCATCAGCCGATCAAATGATGCCGAGGAGATTGGAGAGCTTCGAAAACAAAGCGAAAATGATATGAAACGATGCCTTACCTGGTGGGATCTCACCTGGTTTGGATTTGGCTCAGTCATTGGAGCTGGCATCTTTGTGCTTACTGGCCAAGAGGCTCATGACCATGCTGGACCAGCAATTGTTTTGTCCTATGTTGCTTCCGGTGT
This sequence comes from Notholithocarpus densiflorus, assembly GCA_030021035.2. Classification (NCBI taxonomy): domain Eukaryota; kingdom Viridiplantae; phylum Streptophyta; class Magnoliopsida; order Fagales; family Fagaceae; genus Notholithocarpus; species Notholithocarpus densiflorus. The sequence goes on from JARYZH020000004.1 coordinate 12,364,816, forward strand.
TTCAGCAATGTTGTCTGTTTTTTGTTACACAGAATTTGCGGTTGAAATTCCAGTAGCAGGAGGGTCATTTGCATACTTAAGGATTGAATTAGGTGACTTTGTAGCTTTCATAACAGCAGGAAACATACTTCTTGAAAGTATTGTTGGAACTGCAGCTGTTGCTAGAGCATGGACTTCTTACTTCACCACTCTACTAAACCGTCAACCTGATTCATTGCGCATTCACACGAGCCTCACCGATGGTTATAATCTCCTGGACCCAATTGCTGTTGCTGTTTTGGCAATTTCTGCAACAATTGCAATGATCAGCACAAGGAAAACCTCTTACTTCAATTGGATAGCATCTGCAATTAACACTGTAGTAATTGTATTTGTGATAATTGCAGGATTTGCTCATGCTAAAACCTCTAATTTGACACCTTTTTTGCCTTATGGAGCTAAAGGAATCTTTCAAGCTGCTGCAATTGTCTACTTTGCTTATGGTGGTTTTGACAATATCGCTACCATGGCCGAAGAAACCAAAGATCCAGCCAGAGACATACCACTTGGATTGCTTGGATCAATGTCAATCATCACAGTGATATATTGCTTGATGGCACTTGCATTAGCTATGATGCAGAAATCCACAGACATAGACCGGAATGCAGCATACTCTGTAGCATTTCAGAGCGTGGGAATGAAATGGGCTAAGTACTTGGTAGCTCTTGGTGCTCTAAAGGGAATGACCACTGTTCTTTTGGTAGGAGCATTAGGACAGGCACGATATATTACTCACATTGCAAGAGCACACATGATTCCGCCATGGTTTGCTCTTGTCCATCCAAAGACAGGAACTCCGATAAATGCTACATTATTGATTACCATTCTAGCTGCTTGTATTGCTTTATTTTCGAGTTTGGATGTCTTGGCAGGCTTGTTATCTGTAAGTACACTCTTTATCTTTATGATGATGGCTGTTGCACTTCTTGTGAGGAGATATTATGTCAAAGAAATCACTTCGAAAGTTAACCTTATAAAGCTAGTTATCTTCTTGCTGATGATTATTGCCTCCTCAATGGCAACTGCAGCTTATTGGGGACTAATGCCTAATGGTTGGGTTGGATACACCATTACTGTTCCTATTTGGTTCTTGGGTACTGTAGGAATTTCATTGTTTGTGCCTCAACAAAGGACTCCAAAAGTTTGGGGGGTTCCACTTGTCCCTTGGTTTCCATCATTGTCAATTGCAACAAATATCTTTCTCATGGGATCTTTGGGTTCTAAGTCATTTATCAGGTTCGGAATATGCAGCATTGTAATGCTACTATACTATGTATTCTTTGGTCTCCATGCAACTTATGATATGGCCCATCAGCAAGATAAGCTGAAATCTATGAAAATTGATGATGATGACATCAAGCAAAATGCAGGGCCTTAAGATCATTGTACTTTACCTTTCAGTCTGTTAATCCCCAATAAGATTTCCTTCCTACTTTTGTTCCATATTAGGATGCTACAAGTGTTTGAAATTGGTAATTTGAAGTCCAGATAGAGTTATTCTCAATGTAAAAATGTTTAAACAAATATATCTGCATAGCAATGCACTGAAAGGAAGAAGCATTACTAATGAATATCAAAGTCACTCAAGTTTATTCTATACATGAATATTTGTGGTTTATTGATTAAAATAAAATGAATTACATAAGATCTATGCAGAAAATTTCTGATTAGGCCTACTACTCCTGATTAGCATCCTTGGGTTAGTAGAGAGGCTAAGGTTAGTCCTATACTTAATTTTACTTTCTATGAAATGTTGCTTTTTAATTGCTTACAATTTTCATCATCTAGAGTTGTCTATTTTATCCAGTTGGAGTGCATATTCTTTTTCCCCCCATGAATAAGTGAGATCAAAGAAAAAATATCACAGCTCAACATCCTTTGCAACCTAATAAAATTCAGGGGAACCTTAATTAGAAACGGACCCCTAAACAAATTACCTCTAAGCCTAAACCTCCCTTAGAACTTGAGCCCTCCAAGCTCCAACAGCAACTGACTTCTCAGAGTCCTTTCTTCACTTAGTATAGGAGTCTATGCATTAAGCGACCAATGGTAAGTCACCAAGGCCTCTTGGATTTGTGGTGTAGCTTCTCCTAAGATTTCTAGCACCAATCACTTAAAGGATATCACTTAGAAGGTAATATGGAGTGTTTGGAAAATCTTCTCTCAAGATATGAACATAGTGAGAGGGAAAGAGAAAAGAAAACAATGGATTCTCTTACAAAATGAATGAGTTTTCTCTCTCTTAAAGGAACAATGATTTTCTTGCTCTCTTGAATCTCAATCTACTCTCCTAGGGTTTTCTCACTTTTATGGTGCAGATTGGAATGAATTAGGATGGGTACAGAATGAGCTGGCTAAAGAAACACCACATAATTGTTGATTCTTCAACTTTGGAGGCATGATTTATCTTGTTTTAGCTGTTTGACTCCTTTGTGGAGTCTCCAAAATGTCGGGGACGTTTTTGTGTAAGGGCCGAATTGCTAGAATAAGCTCCAAATTCCCCTTGGATTCTTATATGTGTGATTGAATTGAGAGACTGAAACCCAAAACTCCAGTTTTTAATGAATAGCGGCCAGTGGTACATCACAAGGACAAAATCAAAGTGCAAAACAACAAAGAGATAGAAAATATGCATAGTACACTAATTTTGAAATAGCTTTTCACTTACAACAAAAAAAAGGAATTTGAGAGAGGTGGTGAGTTAGAGAGAAAAGACTCCTTAATACCACTATTTTCATCCTTAGGCCTCAAAATCGTGTTTCTCCTTCATGGTTGTGCGAGATTTTAGAGGCAAAACATGGCTCTTTTGTTTTTGATCTGATTGGGGTGTTTTAAATGGCCAAAATGGCCAAATGGCCATAAAATCCTAACAATATAGTTAGTAGTTCCGGTTTCCAAACTATATTTTTAACTAGCAACTCGAGTTCTAGAGACTCGATTTTGGTCTATAAATCGAGTCTTTGAGACTCGATTTTCATGGTCTAATCTCATCTGATGTGGCATTTTTTTCACGTGGCGACTACATGAAAATCGAGTCTCTAATACTCGATTTATAACCCTTATATACTAAGAACACATCAGAGAGAAGAACCAAACCAATCACATAAGAACTCAGAGGAAAAAAAAAAAAAAAAAAAAAAAAAAAAAACCAGAAACCGAAAGAGGGAGAAGATCGGAGTGGGTGGCTTCAGACCACCGTGCAGGACCTAGCAGACCACCACCGTGCGCGACCTAGGCGGCGCGAAGCCCAGGCCGCGATCTGAGCTCTTTCTCTCCCTCTGATCTGAGTATCTGAGCTCTTTCTCTCCCTCTGATCTGAGTATCTGAGCTCTTTCTCTCCCTCTGATCTGAGTACATAGACTTCAAAATTTTTTAAATTTTTTTGGTTTATAAATCGAGTCTTAGAGACTCGATTTCCATGTAGGAAAAAAATGCCACATCAGATGAGATTAGACCATAGAAATCGAGTCTCAAAGACTCGATTTATAGGCCAAAATCGAGTCTCTAGAACTCGAGTTGCTAGTTAAAAATATAGTTTGGAAATCGGAACTACTAACTATATAGTTAGGATTTTATGGCCATTTGGCCATTTTGGCCGTTTTAAATCTAGCTTAGGATGTCCTTAGGGACTGGTTTTGGTATATGGAGTAAACCCATTGACCCCTATGTTGTTAAACAAGTGGAAAATCTTAGATATACTTTAGCTTACGTAAATGGAGGAGTTGCTATAGTCATGAATGAGGAAACTCATCGACAAAATTTGACTTGGCTACACATTCCCAGCTAATTCAAGTATTCAACCCCTAAGGGTGTTGCTCCTTGTGGCAGAACGCATCAAAAGTTGGCCAAGGAGCTAGCTTAGTTTTAGGGGCCTAAAATAGGGTATTTGAAACTTTAGTCACGTATAACAAGAGCTATAGGTCTCTATTTGGGTGAAAATTTCGAGTAGCTGACCATTTACATGAGCTTTAGGTGCTGCAAGTGTCCCTAACTTATTTAGCAACATGCATAGCTTAGACTCATGCAAAAGGTTCAAAAAGAGTCAATTCATCCCTCCAAATCACTCTCTCAAATTCCTCTTATGTAGTTATGTTACATGGCCTTAGATAATAATTGAAAGAATAAAATAAATTATAATATATGAATTGGGCCCACATAAAAATTGAGCTAGGCCGAATCAAGCTTGTAGAAAATCTGTGGCGAAAACAATCACCAACAATCATGACTAATGAGGAAATCAAGCGGTCAAAAGGAAAGAAAAATCAAAAGGAAAGACTTTTCTTTCTAAAGTAGCATACGTTAGTCAGTATTGAAGTAAGCTAGCTGGTCTTATTCAAAGATGAGGGCTATAGACACAAGAATATGTGAGAGCAGACAAAGAAAGTCGGGATTTTGACTTTCAAGATTTCTGGCAAATGGCACTATAATCTAGTCAGGGGTGGACACACTAAGAAGGGTGGGGCCGTAGCCCCCCAAACTTTTTCAATTTTATAAAATTACCCTTAAATTTTCTTAAAATTTTCAAAAAATATATGGTTAGCCCCCTCAAACTTTTTAAATATTAAATTTTTACCTCTTAAATTTACCTTAAACTTTCTAAAGAAATACGGTTAGCCCCTCAAACCCTTTATAATTATTGTAGACACTATTAAATTAGTTCAATTTTATATTTATTATTATTTTGACCCCTATTCATAAAATTCTAGTTCCGCCCTTGAATCTAGTGCATATATCCCGGAGCAAAGTAACATACGTCTATCAAATTAGGTATATACACCTTTCTAAAAAAAAGAATAAGAAAAAAAAAGGGCATACGCTGCTTTAGGTAGAGACCTTAGAAAACGAAGCAATGGCAATTTTAACTAGTCCAAACTTCTACATTACATGATTTCGTGTGCAATGTATAAAGCAAGCAACAAAATGCAGAAGAAACAAATCAAAACACACGAAAACACGTAATCAATAGAGAAACTAAGAAATCATGACAACAAAGGAAGAAGGCAAAGATTATGGCATCGAATCATTGCCTCCCTTCCTAACTACTTGTTTTATTCTCATCTGACTGGTTGCTAGCTCAATCACTATTGCAACTCGGTGTGCAAGTCGAAATGGGATATGGGGTTGAATCTAGCAAAACTCAAAGAAATTATCAAGTAATTTAAAAAGAAAATGATGAATGGAAATTAAAGGAAAGAATTATGTGAGTGAGAGGTTTCTTGTTGTGTCTTAGATTGACTGGATATTGAATTAGTTAAGGGTGTGTTATGTGGATATGTACAAAGTCCCACACTAAGCAAATATTAAATTGATTTGGGCTTTATAAACAGTTACAAGTAACCTCAATTGAGTCCAGATTAAACAAGAGTGTTTTTTTTAAATATTTTTTTAATGATATAGTATAGATGTTGTTAGAACTTTTTCTTAAGTAATTTTAAATGATATTATCATATTAACCAAGAGTTATTTTAGGACCACAACCTTTACCAAATATTTTATGAATTGTTTTATATAATATATTGTGATTGATTGTATATCACTTTCATATAAACTCACCAGCTTTTATTCCACCGCTCACAATTATGTCAAGATGGTAACAAAGTTGTCCTATTAAATGTTCTCTTCCTAGATTTTTCACGTACTGTGCATCAATCATAGCTGTGGCTGGGCCATACGGGCCACTAGGCTTGAGTCAAGATGTGTTGTGGCCTGGTTCCATCTTCGACCTCTAACCCAAAAAGCTAGCCACCACTAAAGCATTCATAGCCTTGTTTCTCCCTCAACAAACCTCGGTTTTTTTTTTTTTTAATGAAAAATTCACTATAGAAATTTTGTGCTATAGTTGTATAATTTAGAGACAAAAATCACTCAAAAAGATTAGCATATGAATGAGCAAAGCTACAAAATTGTACTTGCAGATATCAAAGTGAAACTTTGAAACACAACATCTCATTGCAATTTACACACAATTTGCCAAAGAGTCACCGAGTAAACTGTTTCTTTCCATGTTCCCAAAGGACCAGCACCATCTCCATGACCTACCATCCCATGACATGTAGGTGTGTATCATTTAGGTACCACAAAAAACGTTCTGCTAATTTAAAATAAGAATCTACTTTAAAAAAAAAAAAAAATTTAATTAACCACGGTTCAAACAACTACATCAAATTTCTTATTCTAAATTTCATTTTATTTAAATTTCATTTATTTATTTATTTATTTATTATTTCTCCCAAAATAGATAAGAAATAGGAAAGTTGATGGGGTGTTTATTGAGTTTCATTCCAAAATTGTTCTCATACAAAGAGACCAATGCCGTTGCTATAAAGATTTTTTTTTGGCAAGATTAGGTATAGTACTTAGGTGCTGTTCCTAAGAAATCATATAGTTGAATCTTAAGAGGGGAATCTTGTTCCTAAGAAGTCATATAGTTGAATCTTAAGAGGGGAATCTAAGGAATAATACCTAAGGTACTGCACCTAAGTTTTATTTTTATTTATTTATTTATTTATTTTATATAAATATCATAAGGTGGATTATCGAGGCTATTTTTTTTTATTTGACAGAATGTTTTCTTTGTTTAGGAGAGTATTTTTATATACCACATGCAGTGAACTCTATGTTAAGGTTTTACTGATATGGTGCAAATATGGGCGCACTTTAGGCCTATGTAAGCCCAACGAACATGGCTCAATAAATTACAGAACTCTAGGCTAAGGACTTTACTTCTCTTTCTTATTTATAACTAGATAAAGGTTAGTGCGTTGTACGGTTTACTTAAAAAGATATATATATATATATATAGATAAACCAAAAAAATAAAAACTGAACTAATAATTAATCCTTTAGCTATGTCAAAGGAAGCAACAATTTGCTCTCTCCTTTAGCTATCTCCCAAGCAAAAATCTATTTTTTCTCTCTTGATTTCACATTCTATATTCTCTCTCCCCATAGGGAGGACCCTTCGGCCAAAGCATTGTCTATTTATAAGACTTCTTTTCCTATTCCTTCTGGCACAAGGAATACATTACTTCTTTAATAAGGAATAAACTTTTCTTCCTCACCAAAGAATAGTCTTTCTTTCCACATCAAGGAAACCTAAATTAATATTTCCTTCTTCAACTAAGAAACCCAAATAACATTCCAAACACTTTAGGGATGATTGAGTTTTATGAACTGAAAATTTCTCATTCGCAAATTTACACACCAAACACTTCATTTGTTTTGCCATGAGAATGTCAACAAAAAGTCAAATGTCTTCATGTTTTATATTATATAGATATAGATGTAAATAGATTATCTCAATTTAATAAGATTTAAAATTATGGTAAAAAAAATCCCATTCCTTCCTCTTTCTATAAGAAGGCTATTCGTCCACTAATTCAATCATTCTAGCCTAACCCTATATTTACATCATTTGCTTATAATCTCGATAACTCTTGAGTCCATCATTTTATTTGTGTTGAAATAGGCAAAGTTACAAAGATTATTCCATGGTTAAGATGTATTTTTGAAAATTTTAAAGATATATGCCATGATAATAAATGGTAACTGATATTATATATGTGGAAATATGCACTTTTTAATTTTATTTTTTAAAATTAAACATTTGTTGAAAAATAACTCCTATTAATTTTTTTTTTTAACCAAAAATTTCAATTAATTTTAAAGCAATATAGGATTGATTGAATTCAATAAGGAGTCTAGTATATATTAATCCCAAATTCCCAATTAATAATTTTGTTCCATGTATTTTAGTCCAAGCTGCAACTAAAAAAATATAGAAAATGATTAGGTGGCTAGGTTAGTTAAAAATTACATGATTGTGAATTTATTAAGTTTTCATTTATCTAATAATTAAGTTTTATCTTATAAGAACTTCATGTGGGAAAGAAAAATTTTCCCAATTTTACTATCATGATAATATGGAAAATTCTCTTCCAAATTTGTCAAATATTGCATATCAAAACAAAGTTGAAAAAAATAAGTTTTTTAAAATAAGGCATACTATTAAATCTCTCCTCCCCAAACTATCGAAGAATTATTATTATAATTATTATAAAAAGGAACACTATGTAGAGAGGAAAGAACAATAAAAAATAATTGAATAGATAGAATTTGAAAAAATTAAAGTTACAAAACTAAATTGAAAATTAGGCAAAATTAGAGTATGTAATTTTAATTTAGCCTATAAAAAATTGTAATCTATATATGTATAAGAATATGTAAATGTTTATGTTTATGTTTATAAAGTATTTATTTAAATATCTTATGAAAATTTTGGTTTTCTCTCTATGAATTTTATTTTGTATATAAATTTGAAATTTGATAATTATGGAATTTATTGTTATTGTGCTTTTATGTAAAGCTATTATATATATATATATTAATAGATATTTATTATGATTGTATTTATACATTGAACTATTTATTTTATCATTTAATTGAGAGTTTAAATATAAAATAAAATTTAAGTCTAATTGAAAAATATATATTAAATATTTACATGTAAAATTGTGAGCACATAAAATCTTATATGACAAAATATTTTGAGGTCAACCCAAAGTCAAATGTTTTCGGTTTTATAAATATTATAGATTAGATTAGGTTATGTGTATAAATCTTTTATAAAAAATAATATATTACCTACAATTTGTTAGCTCACCTTCAAATTGTAATGATTAATCACTCGCAAACCATAGCGCTTTGCTAACAGTAATTATTCAAATTAGTTCCAGTGTGATTAAAATTATTATTTGACTCTATAACTATGGTCTATGGATAAATTTGCAATAGTTTGAAGAACAACTATTTCAAGTTATATTATTAATATTTATATGATCTATAAGGGTAGAAGGGTTATATTATTGAATCATGTTGGCTAGTGATAATATCGCTTGAATTTGGATTGATAGAGTTCTTTTGTCACTTTATATTTTTCATAATGGAATTGAATAAAGCTAAAAATTTAAATATATCTATTATATATGATGGGTCAAATTCGTGTCTGTGTATGTATGACAGTTAAAATGGGTAATTAAGAACTTTAATTACTAATTTTTAGTAAGTTAGGACGTTTTGTGTTTTTTGTTTTTGGTTCAAAGTTAATGGCCTTGGATTGATATCATTAATAAGAGAGTCAAGAATAAAAACAAAAAAGACGCGTAAATATATCTATTATGTATATAATTTTCCATTACTAATTTTATACGAAGAGAGAAAAACAAATAAAAAATTATTTCTTCCCTTCACTTGAATTTGATCATTTCCATATGAAAAAAAAATTATAAAAGGTACAATGATGGTGGTAATGGCCATCCACAATGGCATGGCCATTGCCCTGATGACTTTGAAATTGATAGACTCAAAAAAAAGATCTAAAAAATAAATTTGTGATTTTGAATGTCATTGGTTCAATCATTGCAGATCTTATAATTGAGATTTTAGGTACTTGGACTTGCATAATTACAACTGATGTCCTATGGATAACGTCTATTATTGGGGACTCTTCAGTAACGGTGGTAAAGACCATCCTCAGTGGCATGGCCATTGCCTTGATGACTTTGAAATTGACAAACTCAAAAAAATAAAAAAAAAAGATCTAAAAAATAAATCTTTGATTTTGAATGCCATTGGTTTGATCATTGCAGGTCTTATAATCGAGATATTAGGGGCTTGGACTTGCATAATTATTGCCGACGTCCTATGGATCATGTCCATTATTGGGGACTCTCCAGTAATGACGATTATTTCTCATTCACTGTTAACGTTGACTACTCCATTATTTCTTTTTGAAGAACTGCCAAAAATTAAAGGAGCACTCATTGTTATAATATTCAAAAGAATAATGTTAGAGATACAAACTTTTTTACAAATTTTTTTACAAAATGCTAATATGTTGAATGGTTATTAGTACATAAAAAGATGATGTTAACGGTGAGCCTAGTTGAAAACCAATAAAAAGCTGTCCACATCAACAGTTTGTAAAAATGTTGTGAAATAGTTTGTGACTGCAGTATTACTATATTCAAAATCTCAATTGCGTTTGGAGCGGTATTAAAATTAAAGTTAGATGGTGTAATTTCAATTTAGCATATAAAAATTTTAATGTATATGTATATGTATATGTTTATATTAATGTTTATGAAGTTTTTATTAAAAAAGAAACGATATGTGATATATATTTATATATATATATATATATTTATAGGATCGATTTGGGATTTTAAATTTGGTAAATGAAAAATAAACATGATATGTTAACATCTTATGAAAAGTAAAGTTTGGAAGAGTGTCATTCCATGAAACTGAAATAGTGATTTTCGTAATTTACCTCATTCGTTATCATATTTTGTCATCTGTAATTAGGTAAGATAAAGATAGAGATATAATGAGGTAGTGGCATGCGTAGGTCAAGTTGGGTTAGTTTGGAGTATTTTTCATTCCGGTCAATCTAGATTAAGAAATTTCTAATCCAACTCAACCATTAAGTTGTTGTGATTTTGTTAGGCCTTATAAAACGAAAAACAAAATGTTACTTATCAAGAATATTTTTTTTTTTTTTTTTGTAAATTACACTAACTTTCATTGAGGAACTACTTCCAATTTTCAATAATGACACTTAGCCCCATAAAATTATTATTATTTCCATCATATAACAAATCTAGTTAGTAAGCATCAATGTATGAGAGGTTCAACATCCACAACATTTCATAACAAATTATGGGTGGTTAGTTGTTATTAGTTCAAATTTGAACCTAACACTAAGCTTACTTTTTTGCTCCAATAATAACAACTAGTAACAACCTACCACTTAGGATTTGTTGTGAAAATGTTGTGGACATAGCATTTCTCTTAATGTTATTCCAAATGATAATTTAATTTGAAAAAAATATGGATGTTGACTGAATTGGAATTGATATAAATGGTTATAGAGGGTTATTTGATATATGAATTAAAACCTTTAGGATGTCATATTGTTTATAAAAATTAGATTGGGTTTTGACATTTCCCCACATTAGGCTTTCATTTAATTATTTAAATCCATTGTTCTATAAATAACTAGCTTGTAACTTCATGCATATGCATGGATATACTTAAAAGATATACATTAAGATGCATAGTATAATTCTTATATTTATAATTTAAATACTATTGATATATCATTCTTATATTTTGTTAACTCTTTAGAAAATCAAGTAAGAATATTATTAGGTAGAAAATGTAAATTGTCTATATTTTTTTATAAAAATATTTTATGAACTCTTAATTTTTGATTTTGTGAAGTTGTGAAGCACTTTTTTTTCTTATTTTTTTACAGTTCATTAATTCTAGACTCTTTGGGTTTTGTACTTAATAATTCACTTGGATAAATATTTATGATGTGGTCTCACAATTAGCTCCAAAATTAAGAAAAAAACTCTAAAAATAAATAATTTAGGACACGTGGCGCAAACATACCAAAATAAACCAAACAATAAATATAAACTAAATCTCAAAATCCAAGTTTCTATCATTAATAATATTAATTAAAAAAAAAAAATCTCAAAATCCAAGTTTCTATCACTAATAATAACTAGTAAGTTGCATGTGCGTTACACAGATAATGTTGTAATGTTTTATGTAAGATGACTTTGAAAAATGCTGTACATATATTATATAGTGTAATTATTATAGAATTTTGTTAGTAATGAGTTCATCATAAGAAGCAACAATTATAAGTTGCACACAAATATCCATTATAATTAATGAGAAATAAGAAAATAACTTCTGAGGAATATTGTAGAATAAAAGTTGATATAGAATGTGTTTTTCTCTTTTTTCTTAGTTCTAAAATAAAAATACATATCCCAAACACCCATAGTTAATCACAGTCTTTACAAAACCCACAAGTCCACAACGTCTGAACTTAACATAATAGTTAATTTGCGAAGCTTGCTAGTAAAACTAAATTCAAACTAAACCTTAGTCTCTAGCCATGTTTTTTATTCCAAAGTTGGGTATCATTTATTGTGTAGTGTTTTATCATGATTTGTAGAAGGGTAATGAGATGTATATTTACAATCTCTAAGAAATTAAAGAAATCAACATTAAAAAAAAGTACCACTGTCCTCCACATTTCAATGTTTAATCAAATCTTATTAAAGCTCAAAATTAACAAATTTTTCTAGAACTACAGTTAGTGCCAAATTCAAATTTGGCAACACTATGTTATTTTTTGTAAGTTTCCCAAATTAATATGAATAGAACCTTTTGCAATATGCAGTCATTTAACAAACTAAATCCACAATGGTTGAAAAGTGATTCCAAAACACATATATTTGGATGCCCCAATAAACTTTCAAATTTTCGTCATACAGAGAACATTTTGTACTTTAACATAGCAACTTGCCAAATATAAGCATGTTCATGCCTTAAAACTATACGTTATTATTAATTAAAAAAGCAAAGTTTCTTCTAGCTAGAAAATAGGAATGGAATTTTCAATCTTTAAAGTATTATAGCGTCACTGTTTGAATGCTCCACCTTCTAAGGAAGATTGCATAAATTTCTTCTTCAACACATGTAAACTTAGACCTTTTAACTCATTGTCTTACACTAAGTTCATTAAGAGCCACATGAACTAAAATGAGGTCTACTCCCCTGATGCTTAACTACATCCAAATAACATTCAAAATTGACCAAGAATGAAAAGATTTATATCTTTTTTTTTGGGGGGCAATCAAAGGCATATCCCTAAAAAACGACAAAGAATCAACATTGATAAAGAGCTAAGTTAAAATCAAAGGAGAAAGAACACTTAAGTGAAATAGGCATGAACAATTAAATTTATATTGTGTGAATATCTTGCAAGAAAAGCTTAAACCTCTACACCTTCTACAATCATTATTTTTATTTAAACCCATATGCTTTTAGTTACATCTTATGGACAATGAAGCCTTACCCGATCAAGAATCGAAAGTCCCTCAAACATCCCCACTTCTATGAGTTAAGAATCCAAGCACCTATACTCTTCATTTGGCTTTTCAAGAAATGCTTCAATCTTAATATATATATATATATATATATTTTTTTTTATACAAGATAGAATTTCTACTATAACCTAATCTAAGTGTATATGTGTGTGAAGCTCACTCTTAGAGACTTGAATCCCAGCCCTTGCCCCCCACACCTCACAAGCACTTATACTTGTGGAGTGACCATTGCACCAAGGGTGTGCGGTGGTAATCTTAAAAAAAATATTGATATGTCTGTAAGGATAAAAAGATCTAAATGCAATATTTTATGCCAATAATGCAAGCTCAAAAATGTCCATAAGGACATGACAAATGCAACATATCAATAATTATTTTTTCCTAGATAATCATCCTGATTTTCATCTATTTGATTTGAACCAAATTGATTTATGCGTTTGGTATAGAATGACAGATGATTAGAATTTTAAATTGAAATCTTCAAGACACAACAATTTCACACTTACCAATATATAATAATAGTTTAATATAGAGAATATTAGAGCATTCTCATCTGGTCCTTTAAAACTGGGTGAAATGCAAAGTACATAAGGATTTTCATTAAAAAAAAGAAAAAAAGAAAAAGAAAAAAGGAGCCTTACATAACTGGTCTTGCATTCTTGTAGCAAATTTTAAACATTGTTATAGTATCATGTATTTTTTGATGATACTATATAGCCTATGCATTCTTTCTTTTCCTTTTTTTTTTATTCTTTCTCCCTTACTCAATCTCTCTCTCAAACATGCATAATCCTTTTTTTATTCTTTTTCTGTCACTCAAACATGCATGATCCATGTTAAGTGTAAAATATATATATATATATATTTTAATATGGTGTATTGTAAAATAAAGAGTGTGATGTAAGGTCTGTTGTAAGAGTAGTAATGTAAAATAAATCAAATGGCCTTTTGGTGAGACAATGCATTTTTTTTTTTTGAATAAGCGGTTGGGTATGCTCTTAAAAGAGTATGAACTAAGACAATATATAGCAATTATCAATATCATTAAGACCTGACATGTGCACTGAATTTTAAAAAGTAAAAATGAAAAATGAAAAGAAAAAGAAAAGAAAAGGAGAAAGTACCTTGTATATGATAATTTCTATCACATATTTGAAATATTTGTACCAGATTTAGCAAGCATGGTCACTACAGCTGAATATAATAGCTTCTATAAAAGTATAATAAAAGCCAAAAAGTAATAGCAAGGAGAATCCTCTTTAAAATTTAAACTAATAAAAGCGACTATAAAAATCAAATCATGTCCTTGTGTTTTTATTTTCGGAACATATGAGGTGGTCAATTTCATCAGCAAAGCATAGTGCCCATAACTTTAGTATGCATTAAGAAATGCAAATCATACGTAATATTGTTCAAAGAGCTAAGTTAAAATAATGCCTTTGGGTCGTGGAATCTTGTAAAATGTGTGGATTCCTTTGAGAACCTCATCGAGCCCATGCTACTTAAGACAAAAGAAACTAAATTGATGAAATTAAAGATTAATTTTCCTCAAGTCTGAAAAGTAAATTATATTCTATTAACATAAGAGGGCATCAACTCCTAGGAAAGTTGACACTCCTAAAATTGAATTTATATGAGCTGATCATTTTTTAAATTCATACCAAAACTTGTATTTGGCCAAATGCAAACCAATTTCAGTGAGTGAGAGGTTTCTTGTTGTATCTTAGATTGACTGGATATTGAATTAGTTAAGAGTGTATTATGTGGATATATACAAAGTCCCACATTAAGCAAATATTAAATTGATTTGGGCTTTATAAACAGTTACAAGGAGCTTCAATTGAGTCCAGATTAAACAAGAGTGGTTTTTTTTTTTTTTTTTTTTTTTTTTATGGTATAGTATAGATGTTGTTAGAACTTTTTCTTAAGCCATTTCAAATGATATTATCATATTAACCGAGAGTTATTTTAGGACCACAACCTTTACCAAATATTTTATGAATTGTTTTATGTGATATATTATGACCGACTGCATATCATTTTCATATAAACTCACCAGTTTTTATTCCACCACTCACAGTTACGTCAAGATTGTAACAAAGTTGTCCTATTAAATGTTCTAGTCCTAGATTTTTCACATACTGTGCACCAATCATAGCTGTGGGTGGGCCATACGGGCCACTAGGCTTGAGTCAAGATGTGTTGTGGCCTGGTTCCATCTTCGAACCTCTAACCCAAAAAGCTAGCCACCACTAGAGCATTCATAGTCTTGTTTCTCCCTCAATAAACCTCAGTTTTTTTTAAAAAAAAATGAAAAATTCACTATAGAAATTTTGTTCTATAGTTGTATAATTTAGAGACAAAAATCACTCAAAAAGATTAGCATATGAATGAGCAAAGCCAAAAAACTGTATTTGCAGATATCAAAGTGAAACTTTGAAACACAACATCACATTGCATTTTACACACAATTTGCCAAAGAGTCACCGAGTAAACTGTTTCTTTCCATGTTCACAAAGGACCAGCACCATCGCCATGACATACCATCCCATGACATGTAGGTGTGTATCATTTAGGTACCACAAAAAACGTTCTACTATTTTAAAATAAGAATCTACTTTAAAAAAAAAAATTAATTAATTAACCACGGTTCAAACAACTACATCAAATGTCCTATTCTAAATTTCATTTATTTATTATTTCTCCCAAGATAGATAAGTAATAGGAAAGTTGATGCGGGTGTTTATTGAGTTTCCTTCCAAAATTGTTCCCATACAGGGAGACCAATGCTGTTGCTATAAGGACTTTTTTTTTTTGGCAAAATTAGATATAGTACTTAGGTGCTGTTTTTAAGAAGACATATGGTTGAATCTTAAGAGGGGAATCTAAAGAACAATACTTAAGGTACTGCACCTAAGTTTTATCTTTTTTTTTTTTAATAGCATAAGGTGGATTATCGAGGCTATTTTTTTTTATTTGAAAGAATGTTTTCTCTGTTTAGGAGAGTATTTTTATATACCACATGCAGTGAACTCTATGTTGAGGTTTTACTGATACGGTGCAAATATGGGCGCACTTTAGGCCTATGCAAGCCCAACGAACATGGCTCAATAAATTACAGAACTCTAGGCTAAAGATTTTACTTATCTTTCTTATTTATAACTAGATAAATGTTGGTGCGTTGCATGGTTTACTTAAAAAGATATATGTAAATAAACCATAAAAATAAAAACTGAACTAATAATTAAATTTTTTTTTGAGAAGGTAATAATAATTAGTTAGTCACATTATATAACACATTAATGTTACAACATATAATTAATACATACATTTGAGTCACTTTTTATGAACGTGGTGTGTAATATATAAATTTTACATATTAAAACATAAAATTATGATATACAATCAAAATTAATATTAAATTACTTGAAGCTTTTGCCAATATAATTTTAGATGAAGTAGAATTTTAAATTTCTTATAGTTTAGAAAATAGACTGTTATTCATAGAAAATTATTGGTAAAAGAGTTTGATCTACATTAACCATCTATTGTCACTGTATTAATAATTAATTAGAGTAAACTTTTTTTATGCATTTAGTAGTATAACCTATTACCAAAAAATTATAATTTCGAAAAGAAAAAATTGAAAAGGAATTGACTGATTTAGAAACTTTTGAATTTCTTGAGGGCATTTTGAGCTTGATTCTAGTAGAGATCAGATTGATAAGGATGATTTGAATGATTTTTTGTTGAATATTTGTTGTATTTAAAGGTTGAAGTTCTTGAAGTTTTTAGAGGCTTTGCATCTTGATTCCTACTAAGATTTGATAGTTTTAAATGTCCTCATACGCAACTAACGAGGGCCTCTGCTTGTAGGTATCGGGTATAACACACTTGACCTAACTAAAGTCAACCACATCAATTAAAAACCCATGTCATCTCTAACTTAACAAAACTAATAGAAATTTGTTTTCACAACTAACCCCTAGACTTTCCAAGACCTAAAAACAACAACTACAACCAAAAAGAAAAATCATAGATTTTCCCATGCATGCTCCTCCTCCTCCTCCTCCTTTGAAGATGCTGCCCATTACTCCCTCGCCCTCTACCATGCTCAAGCCCACCAAATTCGAATAAGAGTTGTTGTTGGCAATCATGATAAAGTATTTCATTTCAGTCTCATTGGGTTACATAAATCACGTGGTGTAGGAGGGATGGAGGCTGAGTAGGGCGTGGGAGTTGGGCTTTTCAAACTCAACAGGGTTAGATGGGATGATTTGGTCAGGAAGCTTTTCGTTTCAGTCTCGTTGGTTTCCACCATCTCTATCAATATTGTTGCCAAAGGCATAGCATGGAGATGGCTTCACATATGGTTGGGGGGGAAGGGAAGTGGGAGGATCATGGAGTAATGGGGTGATAGCCGACAGCAAAGATGGCGCCGAGACGAGTAGGAAACAACATGAGGGTTTTTATGATTATTTTATTTTGGGTGCATGGGAGAGTTAAAGAGTTAACAAAGAGTACAAAATTTCTGTTAGCTGTATTGCTAGGTTGAAGATGACATGAATTTTTTATTGATGCGGTTGATTTTGGTTGGACAAGGTGTGTTATATTATGGAAATTGCGTTCTATTTGAGTTCTAATCATATTATAGATACACCATTTTTTTTGAAGTTTGAACGGATTTGGGAATTATTATGCATTATTTTGGTTGATGTTTCGCATAGTTTTGTAGTTTACAATATATGATTGAGGATTGGGAAAGTTAATGTAAAGTTTAAAGACGAAAATAATATGATGCAGAATAAATAGAAAAAAAAAAAAGAGAAAGGAAAAAAAAAAAGATAAAAAAAATATTTTAGAGAATAAAAAATATAACCTTCAAAGTTTAATTGGCAAATGGAGTACTGTTAATGTTTCAACGTAGCCAAGGTCAACATTGTCAAAACAAATTAACCATGGCCATGGTGAGAAAAGAAAACGTTAAGGAACCGTTATAAGAAAAAGTCATAATCCTAATAGCCTAAATAGGACCCAGTGAACTTTTTAATATGTATATATTGTTGATTGAATACCAGCCGAGCTAAAACTATAATGCTATTACGGAAATTTATCTTTCTATGGTCCTACCAAGACATGTCTGTGCTAAATACAGGCATTGTTGAGAACAAAGTCCTTATTAAGCCAAAATGCAAACCAACTACATAGAGAGATACCGTGAACGGCCCAAACTTCTTTGCTAATACTAACAATTTGAACTATATGTTCACAATGGTTTCAAGAAAAAAAAAACTATCAAGTACACAATTGATCGATGTCTTAAGTTTGTTTAGTCACTCTTCTAAATCTATGCAAACCATTTTTCTCTTTTGCTGTTACAAGTTACAACACTCTTCTAAATCTATGGCAAACCATTTTTCTCTTTTTCTGTTACAAGTTACAACAATTATGAGCCATTCATATCCAACCACACACAGCCCTTTGCAAATTATTGCTTTAAGTTTGAACCAACTTATGCGTGCAGCATAAGAAATTCGATCTCTAGCTTTGGATACCAATTTTCACATTTGAAGTTTCAATCCCGTATCCACTCTATGGAAAACTTCAACTTCTTTCCTCTAAACCATCATCCTTTGCTTCAACTCTCATATGCATTACTCATAATTTCAAGTATTCCCTCTGCTGTCTCTGACATCATGAACGCACAAATTATCAATGACTACCGAAAATTTATCTGGATTCATAAATTCGATTTCTTAAAAGATGGCCACACCTCCATTTCACTGAAAGATATCTCTTGGAAATCAAAGAATCACACAGCACAACTGAACCCTTCTTCCATCGGATTTTTAGTTTCCGATAGATCATCCCGGTCCACAATCTTCAATGAGTCCATGTTCAACAAAGATTTCTGCATTTTGTCGGGTAATTATGGGAAAGTGTTATTCACATTTGAAAAGCTCACCACGAACTCATCAACTTATAATTTTGCCACCTCCATTAATGAACCTGGCGACTATGTTTTGATGTTTGGTAATTGCCAAACAGAGTTTGAACTTTCAATGGATATCCATATTGAGATGTACAATTTGAAACATGGTGAAAAGGATTTCCTTTCTGCAGGCGAAACCAATTTACCAATGCTCTATTTTCTATTCTTTCTCATATATACAAGTTTTTTCATTATATGGGTCTTCACATGCATCAAACAAAGATCAATTATTATTAAAATCCATATAATTATGGGTGCATTACTTCTCTTCAAGGCGCTTGCAATCATATGTGCTTTCCAAGACTATGTGGATGTGAAAAAAACTGGTACTTCTCATGGTTGGGATGTAGCATTTGACAATTTTCAGTTCTTCAAGGGTATTCTGCTTTTCACTGTTATTGTCCTCATAGGCAATGGATGGTTCTTGTTGAAACCTTACATACAAGAGCGCGATAAGAAGGTTTTAATGATTGTACTTCCATTACAAGTTTTGGAGAATATAGCTTATGCTGTTTTGGTGGAAATAGGTCCCATAACAAAGGATTGGTTTACATGGATCCTATTTATCTATTTGATTGATATCTTATGTTGTTGTGCGGTTTTTTTCACAATAAGTACTTCAACTAAAAGCTTACGAGAAGCGTCCAAAAAAGATGGCAATGCAGCTAAGAATCTTGAAAAACTAATACTATTCAAGCAATTCTACATGGCTGTGGTGGGGTACTTGTATTTTACAAGGATTGGAGTTCTGGCAATTGAACTGATGATGAATTATAGATATGCATGGGTTAGGGATGCCGCAAATGAGGCTGCGAGCTTGGCTTTCTATGTGTTTATTTTCTATAACTTTAAGCCAATTGAAGGGAATCCATACTTTAAGATTGTTGAAGACGAAGTGGAGGCAACAGACCAGTTGTTGGAAGAAGATTTGAACTCTAGGCTTTGAGCTAGTATGTTGTCTCTTCAGGTCTATTCTATACAGTGGAATGAGATTCACTATTCAAGCTTCTTGAGAAACAAGGACAAGGACACGTACCGCATATTTTAAAGTGCTTTTATTCTCTCACATTTTCACATTACATCCACTTTTATGTATTAAAATGTGAACTTTTTTTTTTTGAAGACATTTTGAAGTGTAGATATTCTCACTTCAATTATAGATATGTGCTTGAAATAGTTGATATAAATTAATGTGAAAGTATATTTCCCTATTTTAAACGCAATATATGCATATTCAAGACTCCTTTCAAAAGCCTGGTCCCATCTTCTAAAACTAAAACCATTGCAAATTTGCAATCTAGCAATTCTTTAATTCTTGAAAGCTTATATGTATTTTTCTCACTATCCAAGGAAAAATAGGTATTGTTAATTAATACATTTTTCTAAACAAAAAGAATACTTGTAAATAATTCATTAGTTTGCACTTACAAATTTATTATGATTGTGTGTGTACTTTTCTTGATCCTATGTGATGTACATATTAATTTACATTTTATATAAAAATTATATATTAAAAAATATTATTGAAACTTTAGTAATTAACTTGAAACTTTAATAAAGTTTCATCTAGATTAAATTATCTAAACGCAAACATAAATTTAACATCTTGGTGTAAGAATATATCTAATTTGTAAGTATTATTATATTAAAATATGATATATGATCAAAACAATTAAAATAAATTTTGGATTCTATTTTAAATTCTTGAGATCTTTTGAAATAGAACTTAAGTGTTGAAACTACTCTAACAAAGTTTACCTAAAGTTAAATATTTTAATTAATGAGAATTTGACCGCTTGCCAAAGAGAAAAAGATAGGCAAATCGTGCATTTGTTGTTTCTATGACTCTTCTATAATATAGTATATAATATGTATGTATCATTTTTATGTAAAATTTTGTTGTGCGCGTTATGAGTTAGCTATTACTTTCTAATAAAGTTGTGGCCCAATGGTAAATGAAAAGTAAGAATAACGAATATCAAGATAAAATTTCGTTTGTGAAATATAATGGAATTTCCAAAATACAAGTAGACTACAATTTGTCATAGTATTTTTCCCTTTAATTCTTGTAAGATGCTATCTTTTTTTACTTGTTTGGGTTCTCTTATACTTTGTTTGATTGGAGGGATGGAAAAGTGGGAGAAAAAACCCCTTGGCCCACCATATATTCTTCACTTTTCTTCACGTTTCTCTCCCATTTTTTCCATCCCCCAATTTTTACACCAACCAATCAAGGTGTTAGCATTGTGCATTTAATAGTAGTTTATATTCCCGTGCAAATTTTATACTTTGTTTACTAGCAATATATATATATATATATATAGAGACACACACATACAAACACAATGCTCTCTCTCTTCATTATAGATCACTTCAAGATTTGAATCTCCTATCCACTAAATGATGAATACTCTTTATGATAAAACCAAAATATCAATTGTTGATTAATTGGTTTTTGATGTAGACAAAATTCAAAGTCAAATCCCTAATTCAACAACAAAAAAAAAACAATATTAATTGAACTAATTAGAACACATAGAGTAAATCTAGAATAAGAGATATGGGAAATTCATAGTACATAGCCACGTAACAATTAGAATGAAAATTTTAAAAATCAAGCCCAACCATATAATGCATTAAATTTATGAAAAAACTCAACTAGAAATGTATTTTTTTCAATTTAAACCAAATGGAGGAGATGATTGTTAAGTGTCTTGTAACTCAATAACATTAACTAGTACCTTTAATGGAAAAAGTTTATGATTAAAATGACACTCCTCCGCTTAAAACGTATATGGAAAAAGTTTGAGGCTAATTTCATTATGAATTTTCATATTCAATTATGTTTCATTTTAGCTATGTTTTTCATTTTTGTTAGTAATTTGATCGTCCAAAATATGTTTTTTACTTACAAAACATTTTAGAACAATTCAAGAAATAGTCAAACATAAATGACATTTTTTTTATAGAAAAAACATAAAAGATACTTAATCGTCAAATTACTAATAAAAATGGATAACAATTAGGGGCGGAGCCAAGGGGGGGCGAGGGGGGGCAATTGCCCATCTTGAGGAGGACTGTCAAAGTTCAACACATAAAAGCAAGAAGAAGAACCAGCTACAAGCATCAGATGAGAGGAAGTAACCACAGGCTATACGACAAATAAAGCATTTTGTACATATAGCAAAGCTACAAATCGTTTTTCTGTTTCTTTATTTATCTTCTTAGTGTTCACACGTGCAACAACCTTTTGTAACTAGCTCTCACACGAGTTCCATATAATGTGCTTAGTTAGTTAGTGCTTAGCAAGTCAGTTAGCTTAATTTTTCTTGTATAAATGTAATTTGGATGTACAGAATCATTTTATGCTAATACAATCAGAAATTCCTCATCTTTCTTGCTCTCTTGCTCTTTGTTTTTGTTCTTCCCTGATAGTATTAGATTCTTACAATTGTAAAGAAAAAAAAAATGGGAAACATGTCAAATCAATCGTGTTCAATCCACTTCGGTCCATATGGTCTACTTCGGTCCAATTCGATCCATTCAATCTACTTCATTCACTTCGATCCATTCCGGTCCAAATCAGTCCACTTCGGTCTATTTGGTCCACATCTATCCTATTCAATCCAATTTGGTCCATTCTGTCCACTTTAGTCCATTTGGTCTAATTTGGTTCATTTCAGTTCACTTCAGGTGTATTCAATCCAATTCTATGTACTTACTTAAGAATGAAAAAAGACCAGTTTTGGTTGAGGGTACTATCAATTATTTGAGTAATATCAATTGTAATTATAGGATAAGTTTAATTTGATTTTTTAAAATTAAAATTACTTTGAAAATAAAAAGAATAAAAGTGGGTTCAACTTCCGTGAAACTCAAAACTTAGGACAAGGCTCTAATTTAAATTAATAAGATAAGAATGATAACAGGATTGCGTATGAGTTATTAATTGAAGGAAACATAAAGCCAAAGGAATAAGAATGAGTTCTCACAGCATGGCTAATCACAGCTACAACTTTGTCACCAACTTTGAAACTTTTGACTCCTGGTCCAACCTCTACGACCTCTCCTGCCACATCAGTACCTTTTCCAACAGAAAATATGTTCAGCAAAAGGCAGAGATGGAAGACTTCCCAAAAATTTGCAACATGCATCCATCAGCAAGAAATTCAGCTCAATAGATATATCACTAAGCTACTCATTGGTTAAAAAAGTAATACCATTTATATATTATGTCTGCATGGTTATAGAATCGTCAGCACCACATGAATGACATAAATGTATGTTTTGGCTTTCAAAGTTCACAATCTTAAGGCTATGTGCAATTTTGCATGCTTTTATTGAAGGAGATGTCACATGCTCCTACTCTTTGAAATTGACCCAAGTAGTTGAACTATAAAACCCATAAAATAATGAGGTTGTTCTTCATGCCAAATTGAGTAGCCTGAACCAGCCCAGTCACCAATTCAAAAAAAAACTTGGAGAAAGAGTGGTGTAAGAAGCAATTTTTATTCTAACTATTTTATAATTATTGGAAAGTTACACCGGTTTAAAAACTGAAACCTTGTCCTCCATCCCATTATTATGGGATATGGAAGTAATTTGAGTTGAAGCACATTAGGGAAACATTTTTACATGTAATGAGAAATGCATCATAGCATAGTGCTGCGAGCATGGGATTTGAAAGGCAGGGTAAGAGAACAACATTCAATCCTTGTCCCCTGGGAAAAAAAAAAGGTACAAAATTCCTGTTGGTATCTGCTTGCATCTGTGGTATTAAAGAAACATGTATATGCATCCTCATGATTAATATTAATACATAAATGGCCACTAAAGGATCATCCATAAAATGCTCTGTCATACTCATGAATTTTTTCTTTTTTATTTTACTTGAACAGCATACCTACAAATTTTATGATGCGTTCGGTCATGCTTAGCACTTACTATTTAGTCAGCATAATTATCAAAAATTAAATGTTTGGGACTTTGAAATAATAACAGGAAACAAAAGTCAACGTATGGCTTAACTCAGCTTCACAAATGTCAATCAAATGTATGCATTATATGACTTCCCTAGGTAAAAAGGGCTTCGCAAAAAAGTTCTGTTAATGGAACCACACACAACAAAGAATTACCAGGTATGTGAGGGAACTTGCGAGGCCAAAAAGGCCGCACCTTGCCTTTCTGAACTTTCCAATCAGCAGGATTTAGACTAGTTGCTTCCAGTTTTAGTACGAGCTCGTCCTTCTTTGGAATGGGAACTGGAACTTCAACATGCTGCAATAGATGTGCAATATATTTATCTCTAAAAGCACCTACAGGTATACTAACATAATTTCAATGACTTCTAACACTATAGCTCTGTAAAGCAAAAAAAAAAAATGCAAGTAAAATATTTACAGAAAATAAAACCACAAAACCACAAAACTACATTCACAACTTTAAGTTTTCAACTAGAAAGAGATTGGGACCATGAGCTGTCACTAAGTTTCCACAAAGGCTATGATTAATCATTCTGAGATCAGGGCTTCTAAGGAAGTCACAGAGGAACAAAGTACTGACAAGATGCAGCCACACAATAAAGTGGCCAAAATGGCCAAATGGCCATAAAATCCTAACTATATAGTTAGTAGTTCCGGTTTCTAAACTATATTTTTAGCTAGCAACTCGAGTATAAGACACTCGATTTTGGCCTATAAATCGAGTCTTTGAGGGTCGGTTTTCATGTTCTAATCGGGTCTGAGTTGGCACTTTTTCCACGTGGCACTTACCTGAAAATCGAGTATTAGAGACTCGATTTATAAGCACACAGGATAAAAAAGAACAACAACAACAGCACCAACAAAGAAATCAAAAAAGAAAGAAGCCAAAGAAATCAGAGCCAAAAAAAAAAAAAAAGCGGAAGAAGAAAAGAAAGCCAAAAAGGCTGCTCTCTTCTCTTTCTTCTTCTTCTTGTCTCACTCCTCTCTCAGTCTTTCTCATGCTTCAATCCAAGCAACAAAAACACCACCGCAACCACCAGGCCGCGCGACCTAGGCGCGCGACCCAGGCCGCGTGAGCCCAGGGGCGCGACCCAGGCGGCGCTAGCCCAGGCCGTGCGACCCCGGCGCTAGCTCTTTCTCTGATCTGATTGTAGTTTTTTTTTTTTTTTTTGGGTATTTCGGCTTGTACAGTCTTGAGACTTAGAATTTGTTTAAATTTTTTTGGTTTATAAATCGAGTCTTAGAGACTCGATTTTTAGGTGCTTTCCACGTGGAAAAAGTGTCACATCAGATGAGATTAGACCATGAAAATCGAGTCTCAAAAACTCGATTTATAGGCCAAAATCGAGTGTCTTAAACTCGAGTTGCTAGTTAAAAATATAGTTTAGAAACCGGAACTACTAACTATATAGTTAGGATTTTATGGCCATTTGGCCATTTTGGCCCAATAAAGTTGTTAACAAATATTATAATCACAAGATGAGGCTTTCACTAGCAAAAGCTTCCAAACCCAAAATTACAATCAGAACTGAGACCAAATAAAGGAAGGAAATTTATATAAACATCACGAATCATTATTTAAATTAACCCTTCATGCATTCCAATGCGAGTCCGATTTCAGCCACTAAAGCTTCATCATCATGAAGAACAAGAAATTATCATAGAGGTATTTCAGCCACTAAAGCTTCATCATCATGAAGAACAAGAAATTATCATAGAGGTGAGATACCTGCATTATAGTCTAATCAAATACTTCACCTAAGTATTATAATCCTAACTTAATTTTCAGTAACTACAAATCCAACTCATGTAGCTATGAGGATCCATGCTATTCCAAAACTGCATATAGAAAATTCAATTTTTCTCAACTTGAAGTCCTTGTTCTTCATTTTTTGTCAAACACCACCACATCAGAGCCCTTAGGATTATACCAGTGGTACACTCAAACTCATACAAAGGAATCCCCTTTAAAATTCTACTCCATAATATGGGGACTCAGATTTCTTTGTTTTTCTGTTTAAAAGAAGATTTCTTTCCCTTCACTAAGGGATTAATCTTCCTGGCTCGGTCATTTAAAAAGCCCTTCAACCATTCTTTGTTTTGAAGTTTAGATTACATTTAGCATTTCCCAAAAGTCCGTATATGAAGGAGATCTCTAGAGGTCAAACATGGGACTCCAAACAACATAACAAGTTTTATCTGAAGAGTTCAGAAACTATGAGTGTTTGTCATATCTCCAATGGATAAAATTTATAAAGAAAACCTCCGAAAACTATCAGTGGTAACTTTCCATAATTTTATTAATGACTACATTATTATATGAGAAGTGAGAACACTATTGATTAAACCACATAATTTCCCAAAAAAAAAAACTTAGTCATATAAAGAGAAAGTACTCATCCCTTCTTAAAATTCTTATTTTATTGAAATTCCAAATTTTGTGAATTGGACAAGTGGACTTTGGATTTTCATCACAAGTGACCATTTCCTTATTTTCCAGCCATTGAGTTGGAGGATTCTAGTGGCCTAGAAAGGCATTTCCAGATGGTTTCACAATGGCTTTTTACAAAGTTGTTGGGGTGTTGTGAAGGCAGATATTACAAGGGTTTTCCATCATTTCCATGGGCATGGCACCTTTAAGAAAAGTATTAATGCCACGTTTATCTCTCCTAATCCAAAAAAACCAGGGTGATCAAGATTAAGGACTTTTGTCCTATTAGTTTGATAACAGGGACTTACAAGATCCTGGCTAAAGTTTTGGCAATTGGGTTAAAGTTGGTGCTTCATAAGGCAGTGTTGGTTCCTCAAAATGCCTATGTTAGCAAGAGGCACATTCTGGATTCAGCTTTAATTGCCCATGAATGCTTAGATAGCCGTCTTAAGTCAGGAATACCAAGGGTTTTGTGCAACCTAGACCTGGAGAAAGCACACGATCACGTAAACTAGAATTTCTTGAGGTACATGCTTCGTTGATGTTGGTTTTTGTCTAAATGGAGACGTTGGATTTATTCATGTATTTCCATGGTTCGACTTTCTATGCTTGTGAATGGTAGCCCCAGCTGATTTTTTCACAGTTCTCAAGGGTTGAGACAAGGAGAGGCAATTGGAGAATATGGAGAGGCAGTTGACTGGTTGGAAGAGGATGTATATGTCTAAAGGGGGACATATTACATTGATTAAAAGCACATTTTCTAGCCTACCCACCTAATATTTATCCTTATTTCCTATCGCTTTGAGTGTGGCTAGACGTATAGAGAAGCTACAAAGAGATTTTCTATAGGGAGGGTTGGGAGATGAATTCAAGTACCACTTGGTGAGTTGGAGGAATGTGTGTGAGCCACTCCAAAATGGGGGGCTAGGCATTCGAAATCTGTTTCTCTTTAATCAGCGTTGTTGGGGAAATGGCTATGGCAGTATGCTCTGGAGAGGGAGGCGTTGTGGAGAAGGGTTATTGACACAAAGTATGGAAGTCTCTATGTGTGTGTGTGTGTGTGTGTGTTGGGGGGGTTGGTGTTCCAATAGCGTACAAGGGCCATATGGGGTTTGCCTTTAGAAGAGCATAAGGAAGGGTTCGGATACTTTTCACCGCTGTGTTAGTTTTAAGTTGTGGGACAGTTCTTCTATTAAATTCTGACATGATCCTTGGTGTGGAGAACCTTCTCTAAAGGATATGTTGCTCGATACAAAGATTCATCAGTGGCAGAGTTGATTTCTTTCTCGGGGGATAGCTACCACTAGAATATTAATTTCATTCCATCGGTTTAAGATTGGGAGTTAAGATTCTACTTCCTCCTTTATGGACTTATTGTATTCTGGAGTGTTGAAAGGGGAAGGGCTGGATGAGCTGTGGTGGAAACCTGCTTCTGGAGGAATTGTTTTATCTTAGATCCTACAATAAAGTTTTACAATCCCCTTCCCAATTATCTTTTCCTTGGAAGACTGTGGAGTTCCAAAGTGCCTTCAAAGATCAAATTCTTTGTATGGACGGCGGCATTGGGTAGAATTTTGACTAATGAGAATTTGAGGAAGCATCAGCTCGTTGTTATTGATTGGTGTTGTACGTGTAAGAGGGTCAGGGAGACTATTAATCATTTACTCTTGCACTGCCTGATAGCCAAAGAGTTGTTGTGGGGAATGGTGTTTAGACTTTTTAGGATATCTTGGGTTATTCCCCAGGATGTAGTGGAGCTTCCAGCTAACTGGCTAGGCAAGTTTAGAAAACATAGAAATAGGGTGATTTGGAACATGGTCTCTCACTGTTTGACGTGGGGTATTTGGCGGGAGAGGAATGCTCGTATTTTCGAACAAACCGAAAGAGTGATTTAAGATTTGAAGATATCCTTCTTCCAAACTTTTTTTGGGTAGACAAATGCGTCGGTTGTCTTCTTTTTTACTTCTTTGTCTGATTTGCTTGATAGATGTAGTTTTTATGCTTCTTAGTTCTGTCTGTTCTCTTACTTACCTTAATACACGTCCTTAATGCTTTGGCCATTTGTATTGTTTTTTCTATCAATGAAGTCTATTACTTATAAATAATAATAAAAAGGCACCCAATCAATATATTAATCTCCTACAGTTTTTTTTCCTAGACATTTAACCCCAATTATTCCAAAATTTTGAATAACACTAGGTGAATGAATTTGACAGGAACCAAGTATCCACTATTCAGATTCCAAAATACCCTTGTTCAACTGCTATAGAAAGTGCAATCACATGAACCATGCAGCCTAAAAAAAAATTCTACTCCATAATATGGGGACTCAGATTTCTTTGTTTTCCTGTTTAAAAGAAGATTTCTTTCCCTTCACTAAGGGATTAATCTTCCGGGCTCAGTCATCTAAAAATCCCTTCAACCATTCCTGGATTTGAAGTTTAGATTACATTTAGCATTTCCCAAAAGCTCGTATATGAAGGAGATCTCTAGAGGTCAGACATGGGACTTCAGACAACATAACAAGTTTTATCTGAAGAGTTCAGAAACTATGAGTTTCTGTCATATCTCCAATGGATAAAATTTATAAAGCAAACCCGAAAACTATCAGTGGTAACTTTTCATAATTTTATTAATGACTATATTATTATATGAGAAGTGAGAACACTATTGATTAAAACGCATAATTCCCCCCCCCCCCCCCCCCCAAAAAAAAAAAAAAAAAACCAACTTGTCATATAAAGAGACAGTACTCATCCCTTCTTAAAATTGTTATTTTATTGAAATTCCAAATTTTGTGAATTGGACAGGTGGACTTTGGATTTCCATCACAAGTGACCATTTCCTTATTTTTTACACATAAGATAGAATAGTGCTCATCTTTTTTCTTCTTTTTCTTGATAAGCGATGATGACAATTGACAAGGCTATATAATATTGCCCATCATTGTCATCACCAACACCAAACTGCAAAATATTTTATACAAATGAAATCATTTTAACCCCTTACAACCCAATTTCATAATAAGTCTTCAATGAAATTTATTCTTTACACAAAAATATATGTAAGTGCTTCAATTAATTGCTCACATATAAGAAAAAACAAAGCTAAGCCACCTACACACATCCTCATTCTTCCTATTCTTTGATCTTAACCTCGTACTATAGCACATGATGAGCCAAAATGATTTGAAAACAAAGACACAGAATTACATAGATTGGTGAAATGGGTCTTGAATCCAAACCTCAGACTATAATCTTAATTTGCAAATTGTAATCTTTTTCAAATCTAAAACTTTAAATTTAAACACAAGTAATCAGCAAAACCCAGATATCAAAATTCAATGGTGGTTGTAAAAATGAACGATAAATATGAAAATAACCTTCAAACCAGAAGGTCCTCTACCATATCCAAAGTACTGAACCGCGTGCATAAGCTTTCCTGCCATACTCACAGTCACAGATGATAAGTTTTGTGTATGTGTATGAGAGAGGGAGGGAACTATATGCTTGCGATATTCAACACGTGTACGTCTCACTGACAGGTGGGGTCCACTGTCGGTGAGACAAAGGTCTCATGCGCCGGCGCATACTAAGAGTTTTGAATTTTCTCTGTGCAGACAGAGAGAGAGAGGGAACGGAGTAGACTCATGCGCCGGTGCAGACAAGAGTTTTGAATTTTCACTGTGCAGACAGAGAGAGGGAACGAAGTAGACAAACAGAATGCAGCTCACTACCGGGTGTCCAGGTTATGGATAAATTATAGAAGGACTAAATTGTAATTGTACCCTTGCATTATACCATTTTGGGTATTTATTTATTTATTTATAAAAAAAGTTGATTACAAAATTGGTTGTAGCTTACGACTACTGCTTCCTTTAAAAAAACTAGTGGATTGCTCGCGCGATGCGCGAATTATGTTGTAAGCTTCTATGTAAGAAGGTTATGGAAAATGTTGAATATATTAGAGTAATAATATGAATTATTGTTGCAATAATATAAAGGTTTTTGTTGAATTAAAGTTGTACAAATTGAGGTGATAAAAAATATAGACTATAGCGTAATTGTTATAAAAATTAGAAATTAGATGAAGCAAATAGTTTGTCATAAAAAGCGAGAATTTTAAGTTGCACGCATATATCCATTACAATTTTTTTTTTTGGTGCTAAATTGATATGAAGCCTCTTAATTTGGAAATACACTTCAATGACTATGGTGTGCATTTTTATAAGAAAACAAAACAATACAAAATTCAATTTTGGTTGTAATCCTTTTCGAGTTCTTTCTCAATTGGATACCTCAAAGTTACATGCTTTAAGGGCTGAATGCCAATCATTCAAAGTTATGTGCAAATATAAGATTAAAGGTTAAATACAAAATTACTCTGATAAAGCACCATATAACAGAACCTTATGTTTTAAAATAATATATATGAAGTTATTTTTATAGCTGCACACTTCATTTGTAACAGAATCATTATTACAAATAGTTTAACAATGGAAGAACACCAAATGACCAAATACTGTGCTATGGAACTTAAGAGAAGATACCAAATTGAATTATAATATATTGCACATATAGTAATACATGGTGCCAAGAGTGAATTGTCGCAAATTCCAAATAATTTGTAAATACAAAAAGAAAAAGAAAAAGAAATCAGATGAATTTTGAAAGCCATATGGTTACCAACTTACCACTATAATTCCATTTAAATAAAATTGTACATGTTTAAGGCCAGGTGACTCAATATTGTATCTTTGAAAGAAATCTAAATTGACGCAAGACCAAATGGGGTCCCGTTGTGTGTGTTGGGTCACCACCAGCAACCATCACCATATTCACCCTTAATTGGCATCAGCAAGCAGCCAATCACCAAAGGTCAATTTGTTTTTGTAGATATGAAATCGTTTGCTAAAATAATATCTGTAGACACATGCCATGTTAGATTTATCTAGCTAATATCAATTCTCCAATCTTATAGTAATCCTTGATGTGTTTTTGTTATTGTACAATGAGTAAATTGATCTTAACACAACCAAAAATTTCAAGGAATATAGAGATAACACTATAGGCTGCCAATTCATGTACTCCATAATTAACCCAAAAAAAGAACAATTACCATGTGATATCACCATGACCGATCTTGGATTATTCCATCCATGAAATTCACTTTCTTCTTCAATGCAAGCTTCAAATCCTCGATTGTTGTGATTCAACGATGTCGTATCTTCACACACAAATAGAAAGAAAGAAGGAAAACAACTATTTTCTTGTCAAAATGTGTATTATCTTTCAATATAATTTTAATTACAGCCATATGCTTGTCAACATCTAGAGAGAGAGAGAGAGAGAGAGAGTACCAGAGGAAGTGTCATCTAGCAAATTGAGGACAGAGATACAAATGGTGATTCCCAACGTGATCACAACCCACAAGGTTCAATATACTTTTAACCCTACCTTCTTCACATTAATGCTTTTGCATTTGTATTCTAGTTCTAGTACTTATATAAGAAGATTGGGAATAGGAGAAGTTAGGCAATGCAAGAGTTACATGTGAAGGTGGAGACGAAAAGCCCAAATCTGATATCAAGGCCAGGTAAATGAAAAGCATTCTAATTCCTTTTAAGATGAGGATATTCACTATTTTAAATGAGAGAGAAAGAGAAATGACCACATGGCACTCATTAAACATTTAGGTAAGGCAATTGTTCGAGTATGCTAAAAGACATGAAGAGAAGAGAGATGTGGAGGGAGTAAACTCTTCAAAGGGAGCACCACATGGCAGAACCTCATGATCTCCCACATGAGGTTTCTACTTATTTTTATATATAAATATATATATATATATATATATATATATATAGATTGATTAGCATTAATTAACATGTTTTTTTACGCTTAATACAACAAAAATTGGGTTTTACCCCTTTCAGCCAAACTTTCTAGCAAAATGGCCCATGTCTGAAACTATTTAGGGATATGCCCCTGTTTTGAAACTCGATTTTCAGAAAATCGAGTTTCAATGAAAAACTCGATTTGGCGAAAATCGAGTTGCTTGCAAAAACTTGCATGGAACTTGAGTTCCATGTAGTTTTTTTTTTTTTTTAAGTTTAATTGCCTATAACTCGATTTTTTCCAAATCGAGTTTAAAATAGAGGCATATCCCTAAATAGTTTCAGACAGGGGGCATTTTGCTAGAAAATTTGGTTGAAAGGGGTATATCCCAATTTTGGCCCGCTTAATACACATGTCAAATTTACTATATGATCTATAAGCTTAAATTTTATGCATAATTTTAAAATATAAAAACTTACAGTTTAAACAATCTATTGATAACATAGCTATTGACTTTTAATTTTTTAGAAATTTTGCAAGCATAGAAGATATAGAAAGAAAATGTAATCCAATGGTAAATTTATCAAAACTCACCTCTAATAAAAAGATATTGAGTAAGGTTGTAACATTAGGTTACAACTAATTTTGTTGCTAAACTTTGTCACTAGAATTTTTTTGTATGAAATTATTATTATAAAAATGTTGTGTATGTAGCACTAAAAATGTGTATAAAAATGATACACTATTATGGAAAATTATCGATTTGCTACCTTATTCTTCTAAACTTTGCATTTCAACGTTAGTCTCTTCACCATATAATATTTAGGCTAAAATGCAAATTGCACTCGAGTATGAAACACTCGAGTTCCTGGTCTGCACATTTAAAGAAAAAAGAGATAGAGGAAAACCAAACAAATGAGGAATAAGAAAAGCTCTGTAACAAATTCTTCACCTAGAGCCCATGCCTCCGCCGCTTGGAGCCTTTGCCGTTCAGCTTGAGCCAACCGCCATCACCTAGATTCAGTTAGGGAGATCCGGGTTCATGGGTGGAGCTGAGGGTGATTTGGGTTCATGGGTGGTTAGGGAGATTTGGGTTCGTTGTTTCTGCTAGGGGTTAGGGTTTGTTGTTTTTGATCTGCCTTCTTCTTCTTTGTTGATCTGCATCTACTTCTTCTTTTTTAGTTAATTTTTGCCTTCTTTGTTGCTTTCTTTCTTCTTTGAATTCTTTGTTCTCTGGCTTCTTCACTGCCTTGTTCTTCTTTGTCGTTTCAATATGGAACTCGACTGTTTCATACTCGAGTTCTACTAGAAAAATCATAAAACTTGAGGCTTTGTGGCTCGAGTTCAAAGAGCAAAATTGAGTCTCTTAGGCTCGAGATGTTAATTTTCTAAATAGTTTGGAAACGTTGCTAACTAACGACATTGTTTGGTGCTTGGTACTAGATTCCAATTTTTTCCCACTATTTCATTCCTAAAATCACTTACCCAGACCTGTTGAGCAACGAACCCCATAATATGCATAAGCCTCACCTGTACCTCTACCTACAGGCTACAAATCCATAATTATTTTCGTTTAGTGGCTGCTACTCTAACTAGTGATTCATTAATGAAGAAGCATCTTGACAATTGACAAGTCACTTTCATTGTTCTTTGTCTTTTGCATTCCTTTCCTCTATTTTGTCCTTGGGTCATGAGAATTGGAGAGAGGCTTAAGCAGTTTTACCTTTGATCAACATTTTGGTCTAACATTCTAAAAGAGGAGTGGGCTAGCTATTGATGGGTAGAACTTGTGGTGAATCCATGTGGACCTAGAACATCCTAGAGGAGGGCAGCACTGTTTTGGCATTTTTGAGTTTGATTTGGGGATCCCATTTGTTAACGGGTCATAAAATAAAATAAAGTGATTTTATAAGGGAATATGGGTTTTCTAATGAGTCAGAAACATATTTTATTTTCGAGTAGTGCTACAAGAACCCAACTTTGATGGCTCCAGATCAGGTCCAAAGCGGCGACGACAGTAACAATGAGTTTCTCTTCTCTTTCACTCTCTCTCTCTTTTGCTTTTTCTAGCCATTGTTGGATTTAAATTTGTTGGGGGGGGGGGGGGGGGTTTGTTGCTAGAATTGTTGGTGGGTTTTGGTTGCCGTCGAGCTGGACCTACTCTGCACCCACCACTATGGATCTGAAGCAAATCTCTGTCGCTAGTGAGCTAGAACGAACAAGATAGAGAGGGTTTGTGGGTGACGAATCAAAGAGGGTTGGGTTTTAAGTGAGTACAAATCCCTTCTTTAGCAAAACAATGTCATTTCAGAAGCTCCAACAATGATCTTTGTTTTAATTGAAATGGTGTTGTTTTAGGGGGCTGATTTATCAAAAAAAAAATGTCAGCATGCCAATGTGTCACTTAACAGCTCAAACTAATAGAGGGTGGGAGTTTTGCTAACGGAACCAAACTTCAGGGTGTAAAATCCAAGAAACCCTAAACTTCAGGGGTGTACTTTGCAATTTATTGAAAAATAAATTACATCATCTTCTACTTGTTGGGGTGACCACAACTCGTATGATCCATTTGAAGAAAAGACTTGTCAAGGTTCTAACCAAAACAAATGCAAAACTTGATCAAGTCTTGGAATTGGACACAAAGCAGCAAAAAGAGAATCACCGTTTCTTGTCGCTTTCCTATCATTTTATAGAAGAAAGCATTAAGGAATTTTGCACTACTTCTCTTGTTACATATTTTTGGCAAAGGAAAGAAAACGTTTAGAGGTAATTACAGTAAACCCACCTGTAGTTTTGCCCAAATTCACATTGCCTACTCGTGGTTTGAAAAGTGTCACTTTGCCTACCTTAGATTCTCTCCGTTTGTCTTCCGTAACCCACTTATGTTAAAAATAAGGGCAATATGTATTTTTGCTCCCCTCTTATGTCTCTCTCCTTCGAAACAAAAAAAATATATTAAGAAAACAAGAGAACAAGATCAAAAAGTGCTAGGTATAAAATTTTACGCAATGTTTTAGAACTTAGCTCAAAGAACATCAATGGAAAACAAGAACACAAGATTTCAAACCCAGGCATATATTTCAAACCACAAATTTCAAATCTGATATATTTCAAGGACTTATCAAACCTAGGAATTTATATTTTAAGGACTCTTTTCAATTGCATGAAAATATTTCAAATCAAAAAAATTTCAATCCCAGAACACAAATTCTTCTCTGCATCTTCTTTGAAGCAATATTTGAGATTTCAATTCTATGTTCCCTACCAATGCAACAACTACAAAGAAAAAAAAGGCAAAGCACCCATAAATATTTGGTAGTGGAGAAAGAACATGAAAAGCCAAAAGAAAGAAATGGAAGTGAAGGAAGATGAAGAAAACGTACTGGGCACTATTGAAGCATAAAGATTGAAGAGGAAAGGGAGATAAGATGATTCAGAACAAACAAATATAACTAAAAAATAACTTTAAAGTATGGTCCATCCCTACAAGCAAACCATAATTAAACAATCCAGAACACCCATTACCCAAGAAAAAATCAAATTCTCAACTCAAACACTCTCTTTAGTAAAACCCAGCAATGTCACTAATCTTGTTGAGTTGCTTACATAGGAACACCTAAAGCACAAACACCAAGACATTCACCAGCACAATCACCATTGAACATGGGGATAAATATAGCATTTATATATATATAAAACCATTTTTACATCAATTTCCCTGAGCTCCTCAGCAACTAAACACAACCGCCCTTACTGCCATTGCGACCTATTACTGAACATCATGGCTGAAAGTTCAATTAGTGTGTAAAACACTAATGAATGTTTAGACCCCCAATTTCAAATTTATCCAACACAAGCTTATACCCAAATAGTAGATGTGCTGAATAATAGGTACAAGCAAAAACCCAAACAAATAAACAACTCTATACCAGAATTAATCACAACACAACAACAATTAAAGGTAGAGAGTAAGGGTTAGAAAGATGCAAACACAAGGATAACACCGACACGTGTTATCGAAGAGGAAACCGAAGAACTCGGCGAAAAACCTCTCCGCCACCCTCCAAGCGGTAAAATGATCTACTAAAGAGTAAAGTTGGGATAAACGAATAGCAATAAACCTTCCAAGCCTAATCTACCCAATGCACTTAAGCCCTCCAAACTTTTTGCTCCAACAAGGTTAAGCCTAACCGTGTCTTCTTTAGCTTTCCGGATCCTGCAATAAGCCCATTGCATCAACCAAATGAATTGGTCATCTCCGAACTGCTTCCCAAGCACCAAAATACCTCCTCACTGATATGGATATGGTGAGATAAGAATTTGACTAATGAACCTCTCAAGGGTATGTCAATGGAGAGGGTGAGAGTAGAGGATTTTGGAGAATCAAATGTCTAAGATTGTGGATGAGTCAATCTTGGTTTTCTCTAGGGTTTCTCTCTCAAAATTCTCTCTAGAAGTTCTCTACATTTCGTGGATATAACTGTATAAGGGTATTTATAGTAGTGTGCGTGAGGAATGTGAAAGGTCATTTTTTCAGCAAACAGGGCATTCTGGCAACTCACTCTCGCGACTAGAACGAGTTGCGAGTTAATTGCTAGGCCAGACTGTACTTTTTGTCCTGTAGTGCTTCAGCTCTTGTGACCCTTTAGCTTCCTGCATGCTTCACATGTGTGGCATTTTGGCGAGTTGCCAGTCACGCAAGAAACCTCCAAATGCACACATTCTTGAATTTCTTCACACTCTCTCACACACAGCCCTTAAATTATTCTCACCTAAATACAGGGTATCTAATTGCTAAATTACAAGCAAATTTAGCACAGAATAAAGCCGACACATGATTGAATAAATTCAACCTTACAATGGCTACCACCAGCCACAAACGGCATGTCTCTCTCTCGCTGTGCTTGGTTCACTCTCGGTCTCTCTCTGTCCATCAGCTCCATCCAAAAACCCCAAATCCATCTGTCCCCACAATACAAAATCCCCCATTTCTCTGTCATCTCCTTCAATACAAGCAACAAATCCCACCGAATTCATCATCTCCATAAACAGAGACCTCAAACCTTATCTACCAAAAGCCCCAAAATACAAAACCTAGAACATAAAGTGATAAAACAAAACTTAAACACCTTTACCTTCAAAAACCCATCTCCATCAGATTCAGACCTGTTTATGCTCTACACAGTAGCACCATCGTTGGGAGTAGTGTTTACTGGAGTATTGACGATCCTCCTCTCACTTTGTTTTAATATTCTTTTCCTTTTGCTTTTCATTCTTCTTTTTGTTTCTCCACTGACATTGAAATTTCTTACCATTTTGTTTTAGTATGGTTGATGATTGGATTCTAGGAATTTGGTAGTTTGGTTATGGTCAAGAAATTGAAGAGTAAAATAAACGTTTAATTTTTTTTTCTAGGCTATATTTGGAATTTTTACGTTCTCATTGAAGTTCTTCACTTTTAGCTTCAACAATTTTTACAAAAACCACTTTTTGATCTTGTTTCCTCTGATTTTGTTATGTTTTTTGTGTTTTTAACGGCAAAAGTGAGATGACAAACGGAGCAAATCTTAAGTGAGCAAAGTGACACTTTTCAAACCACGAGTAAGCAATGTGAATTTAGGTCAAACCACAAGTGGGCAACTCATTGCCTATTTAATTTTTAATTTTGTGCCAAGTGAATTACTAAGTGTAAAAATCGAAAAGTCCAAATACAATTAAATTCTAAATTAAATTTCAATTAGAGTCCCAATTTTTTGCCACGTGTCCATCTATGGTTCTATTTTTTGTGGCAAGTGAATTATTCGGTGCAAAAATCGAAGTCTAAAACCAATTAAATTCTAAATCACGTGTGTGTGTGTATATATATGGGTGGCGCTTGTGTCTAGTGGAACTGGCCACTGGACACAAGCCATTCCCTATATATATATAATGAGTAACCATTACATATTTTAGAAATGTATGGTTTAAAAAAAGTGTAAGCTAATATCATGTACAATTTGAACATATTCTATAAAAATATATATAATTTAAACCATATAATTGTGATTATTTTTAATTGTATCTATGCATATGCACAGGACTACACACTAGTGCCTTTTAATGTATGGGGCATTTCATCATACTTCGCTACCCCCCCGAACTCCACCAAAACTCCTTTACTATTGGATATTTAGATTAGTTTGTCTCCCTATAAAGATATATATAAGCATAACATGTTAGTGAGTAAGAGAGGAAGGGTCTTAGTTGGTTTACAAATTTTACACTCGTTGGGGGCTATCCAAATAGTGCTATTTGCCTTTCATGTTAGGAGATATGCTCTGTTTTTTGGTCAAGAAACAGAGTGTTTTTTAAGTCAGCCATATTTTCATTAGGTGAGGGTGAGGACTAGAGAGAGGGTTTTTGTTAGATGATATTCCTCTCAGGTTAATGAATTTAGTTTAAGCTAATATATGTCCAACACTCATAATGCCAGTAATCAAAGAGCACACCACATGTCAGTTCAAAGTTAAAATGCAATGGGATGAATGTGGTCACGTTGAAATGGTTCTTACTAATTCATATACTTATTGTACCATTATTTTTAAGTTAACGATGAAGTGAAAATTTTTTGATTAAAAAAACAATATTATCTATTATCTATTAAAAAATTAAAAAAGTTTTTTGTATATAAGATAACTTATACATAAAAATTGACTCACTACACTTGATCTTTCACAATAATTGAAATTGATTTTTTGCATACCACTACATTTCTTAAGTCTTTTTTTATTATTAAAACAATCTTCTACCAAACCAAGTTTAAAATTTTCTCACCACTTCAGCTCAAAGCAGTAGGTCCGTAGCCATTGGCCCAATGAGTCATTATACAACTTTTCAAATATATTGCTATATTTTTTACACTCTTTCATTGAGTTAATCTCATAGTTTATTTTGAGTACATTGATTAATTTCTTGAATTGTAAATAAATACACTGATTAATGTCTTCAATTAATTTTTATTTAATATGAATTAATTATCTTTATTTATTTATTATATAGTTACTTATTTATTTTTATTGATGCAAACTAATATTTTTTAGATTAATTTTGTTTTCAATTATCTTGTAACCTTGCCCCCTCCTAAACTAAAATCCTAGCTCTGCCACTGATAACAATGTCAATATGAAAACAAAATCAAATATAAAGGAACAAAAAGTTAAATATAATGAAATCAAATATGAAAAATGATTACACTACCAAAAACCATAATAAAAACAACTTCATATTTTAAGAACAAAAAAGTTACTTCATGATTGGTTTATATATATATATATATATATCAATATATATATATATATATATATATAAAATGGTGAGGTTTTGGGACCAGTGTCCAGTTGCATTAGACCTGTTGAGATTATAACACATATTTACTTTTGAACACATGTTACCATCTTAACGGGTCTAGTGCACTAAATGCGCTGGACCTAAGCCTCACCCCCATATAAAACAAACAAACAAACTAGAGGATATGATTTTTAGACTCTCTACACTGCACCACATCATAAAAACTAATGGCATCTAAGGTGAAGCCCAAAATCTCATAAAATAATTAGTATGTTAACATATCAACTGTAATAACTACCATCTACCAGTACCAGAATCAGATGTCTTGCTACACTATTCAACCACTGTCTCCTCTCACTCTCCCATTCTCTTCACGTAGTTTCACACTGCCTTCCCTCCAATCTGACCGCCACACTGTCCATTCTCAGCCTCTCACCACTACTACTCTCACCTCCATCACCACCACCACCACTCTCTCTGCAAAACCCTTGTCTGAATCACGCTCTCAGGACTCATGGGTCGAATCCCTTCGCTTCCAAGCCCGGTCCAATCTTTTTCTGGAAGCCATTTTAACGTACATCCAAATGACTCAACTGGGTATTCCACTGGATAACTTTGCTTTCCCGGCGGTCCTCAAAGCCGTGGCGGGTCTTCAGGACTTGAATTTGGGGAAACAGATCCATGCCCATGTCTTCAAGTTTGGGTACGCTTCCTCCTCGGTTACCGTGGCCAATTCCCTTGTTAATCTGTATGGGAAATGTGGGGATGTCGGGGACGTATACAAGGTGTTCGAGAGAATTACTGAGAGGGACCAAGTTTCTTGGAACTCTGCCATTTCTGCCTTGTGTCGGTTTCAGGAGTGGGAGCTTGCTTTGGAGGCATTTCGGTTAATGTTGTTTGAGAATGTGGTGCCTAGTTCATTTACATTGGTAAGTGTGGCTCTTGCTTGTTCGAATTTGCATAAACATGATGGTTTGCGGCTTGGTAAGCAAGTTCATGCTTATAGTTTGAGAACGTGTAATTGGAGAACATATACAAACAATGCATTGATGTCTATGTATGCTAAGCTTGGAAAGGTTGATGACTCGAGATCCTTATTTGAGTTATTTGAGGACCGTGATTTGGTTTCATGGAATACCATGATAAGTTTATTATCTCAAAATGATCAATTTTTAAAGGCATTATTGTTCTTGCATCTCATGGTTCTCAAAGGAATTGTACCTGATGGGGTCACCTTTGCAAGCGTACTTCCTGCCTGCTCTCATTTGGAGATGTTAGACAGAGGGAAGGAAATCCATGCTTATGCATTGAAAAATACTGATTTAGTTGAGAATTCTTTTGTGGGCTGTGCTTTGGTTGACATGTATTGTAACTGTCAACAAGTTGAAAGTGGTCGCCGCGTTTTTGATGGTATCTTAGAGCGAAATATTGCAATTTTTAATGCTATGATTACTGGTTATGCACAAAATGAGCATGATGAGAAGGCCTTGGACCTCTTCTTTCAAATGGTAGCACTTGATGGAATTTGTCCAAATGCCACCACAATGTCAAGTGTGTTGCCAGCTTGTGTAAGCTGTGTACTGTTCTCTGACACGGAAGGTATGCATGGATATGTAATAAAGAGGGGTTTGGATAGGGATAAGTACGTGCAGAATGCACTTATGGACATGTACTCCAGGATGGGGAAGATAGAAATTTCAAAATATATATTTAACTGCATGGAGCAAAGAGATATAGTGTCTTGGAACACATTGATCACTGGTTATGTTATTAGTGGATGCCATGATCATGCACTCAACCTTCTAAATCAGATGCAAAGGGTAGAACTGGAAAGATATGGAGATGATGATTGTGTGGATGAAAATAGGATTCTTAAACCAAATTCAGTAACACTAATGACTGTTCTGCCAGGTTGCTCTGTTCTTGCAGCACTAGCAAAGGGGAAAGAGATCCATGCTTATGCTGTCAGACATTTATTGGCATCTGATGTTGCAGTTGGTAGTGCACTAGTTGACATGTATGGAAAATGCGGCTGCTTGAACTTATCTAGGAGAGTTTTTGATCAGATGCCCATCAAGAATGTAATTACCTGGAATGTTCTCATCATGGCTTACGGGATGCATGGGAAAGGGGAGGAAGCCTTTGAAATATTTAAAAATTTGGCCACAGAAGGAGAAAAGAACATCATTTTAAGGCCTACTCAAGTTACATTTATTGCAGTTTTTGCAGCTTGTAGTCACTCAGGGATGGTTAATGTAGGCATACACTTATTCCATCGAATGAAAGAGGACCACAGGGTTGAACCTGCACCAGACCACTATGCTTGTGTTGTGGACTTGCTTGGTCGAGCTGGTCGGGTGGAAGAAGCATTTGAACTTATCAATACTATGCCTCCTGAGTTTGACAAAAAAGATGCCTGGAGTAGCTTGCTTGGTGCTTGTCGGATGCACCATAATGTAGAAATTGGAGAGATTGCAGCAAACAATCTCTTCCACTTGGAGCCAAATGTAGCTAGCCACTATGTTCTTCTGTCTAATATCTACTCTTCTGCCGGACTCTGGGGAAAGGCAATGGAGATTCGAAAAAAGATGAAGGAAATGGGAGTAAGAAAAGAACCTGGGTGTAGCTGGATTGAGTTGGGCGATGAGGTTCATAAGTTTTTGGCTGGGGATGTATTACACCCACAAAGTAAGCTGCTCCATGGATTTCTTGAAACCCTGTCAGAAAGGATGCAAAAGGTGGGTTATGTGCCTGATACCTCTTGTGTACTCCATAACATTGACGAGGAGGAGAAGGAAACTATACTCTGTGGGCACAGTGAGAAACTTGCAATAGCTTTTGGTATCCTTAACAGCCCTCCTGGAACTACCATTAGGGTGGCCAAGAACCTTAGAGTTTGTAATGACTGTCATATTGCGACCAAGTTTATATCTAAGATAGTAGACAGGGAGATCATTCTAAGAGATGTCAGGAGATTCCACCATTTTAGGAATGGAACTTGTTCATGTGGAGATTACTGGTAATAAATGCCCAAACTCATTTATTCTTCTGAAGAATTACGAATTTTTTTGTTTAGATATTAAACCATCTTGTACTGTTCTAGACTATGTTTCCACATTCTGAAATATAGTTGGAACGAACACAATTCTTTAGTAATTTAGGCTAGATTTTTAAAGACAGCCTGTATTCCATATATCTCAAACTGTGAAGTGTCCAGTATCTATTTCAAGCTGTGAAAGCGTTTGGGGTGTCCAATGAATAACGTCTTATGCTACACAAGTACTTTTGTTCTATTTACATCCATTGAGTGGCTTATAAACTACAAGTTGTTAGTAAAGTTGGAAGATTAGCCCAACATGGCTTCTCTGTCATAAACATCTGACCATTTTCTTTTTTGGCCAAGTAATTTATTTACAATAAAAATACCAGTGCACTAGGGCATATCCAAGAAGAAATGCTTCCATCTCTCTCTCTCTTTCTCTCTCTCTCTCTCTCACACACACACTTTTTTTAAGGCAAAATAAATCGTTAGTTCCTAAAGTCCGCAATAATTTAAAGTGATCGTTTTTAGTCATTTTGCCAACATTTGTAAAATATCTCCAACGAAGCAATGGCACGATCATACTAAAAACTAGCATGCCATCACACTCTTAGACACCTTGAAGATGAAATGCGATCACTATAAGTTTGATAGAGACTAAAATAAACTGCTTTAAACCTTAGTGACTGAAATCAATCATTTTTGAGTTTGACTGGAACTAAAATCGATAACTTTTAAAAGTACTATGTTTTGATGTTTGGTAATTGCCAATCAGAATTTGAGTGTCAATGTACGTCCACACTGAGATGTACAATTTACAATATGGAGAAAAGTTGTTCCTTTCTACAGGCGAAACCAATTTGTCAATGCTCTATTTTCTCTTCTTTCTCATATGAACAAGTTTTTACATTATATGGGTCTTTACATGCATAAAAAAGAAAAAGAAAAAGAAAAGACCAATTATTAACAAAATCCATATAATTATGAGTGCATTACTTCTCTTCAAGGAACTTGCGATAATATGTGCTTTACCAGACTACATATACGCGAAAAAAACTGGTACTTGCCATGGTTGGGATGCATTTGTGCATTTTTAGTTCTTAGGGTATACTGCTTTTTAGTGTCATTGTCCTTATAGGAACTGGATAATTGTACTTCCATTACAGGTTCTGGAGTATATAGCTTATGTTGTTCAAATAGGAGGAAAAAGGTCTCTATTGCTTTACATGGATCCATATTTGTCTATTCGATTGATGTCTTGTGTTGTTGGGCAGTTTTTTTTCCCAATAAGTTGGTAAATTAAAAGCTTACGAGAAGCATCCAAAAAAGATGGCAAGGCAGCTAAGAATCTTGAAAATCTACCACTGTTCAAGCAATTTTACATGGCTGTGGTGGGGGTATTTGTATTTCGCAAGGGTTGGAGTTCTGGCAATTGGTATTATGTTGATCAATTATAGATATGCATAATTAGGGATACCTCAAGAGAAGAGAGGCTGTGAGCTTGGCTTTCTATGTGTTTATTTTCTTCAACTTCAAGCCCATTGAGAGGAATCCATACTTGGTGATTGATGAAGAGGAAAAGAACACCACAGCAGGCAAGTTGTTGGAAAAGATTTGAACTCTAGGCTATTCTACACAGTGGGTTGAGCTTCACCATTCAAGCTTCTGCTGGAGAGACAGAGACAAGGAGATAATCATATCCCATATTTTAAATGCCTAGTGCTATCTTCTAAAGCTAAAACCATT
Organism: Notholithocarpus densiflorus; assembly: GCA_030021035.2. Lineage (NCBI taxonomy): Eukaryota > Viridiplantae > Streptophyta > Magnoliopsida > Fagales > Fagaceae > Notholithocarpus > Notholithocarpus densiflorus. The sequence continues at coordinate 12,409,177 of JARYZH020000004.1, forward strand.
GTAATCTAGAACGTTAATTTTTGTTTCTTAAAAAAAAAAAAAAAGAAAAAAAAAAAAAAAAAGAAGTTAATTCTTAAAGGCTTATTTGTAATGTTCTCTTTATCCCAGGAAGAAAAAGGAATTGTTGATGAATGCTCAAGGGCACATGTTAAGGAATAATAAATATTTATTTATGAACAATAATACATAATTCTAAAAAAAAGCAATAATACTAAAAAAAACTTGTAAATATTCTTTAGTTTGCACTTATTAATTTATTGTGATTATGTATACTCTTCTTGATAATAATCGTATAAGTAGTATATCTATGCGATGCTCATATTAACTTAAAATAGTATATGAAAAAAAGAATATATATATATATTAAAAAATATTCTCAAAATTTATTGAGCCACTTGAAACTTTAATAGAGGTTAAATAATTGAAAGGCAAACATATATTGAGTTTCTTGGTGTAAGGATGGTATGTAATTTGTACGTTTAATTGTATTAGAGTAATACTATTGTCATAAATTATTTTATAATATTCTTACAAACTATTGATGTAGCAAATTCTTACTAGTTCTAATACGAGTCCACCATTAATATCATATTTTTACTTATCAATAATTATTTGGAAAATACTAAAACCACAAAAAAAAACTTGTAAAAATATTGTGAAACAATTTGTGTCCGTAGTATTACTCATTATATTAATAAATGATAGATGGTCAAAATAATTAAAATAAATTTTATTTTTATTTGCAAATTCTTGAATTTTTTTTTGAAATAAAAATTTAGTGCTGAAACTTAGATAATAAAGTTTACCTAAAGTGAACTATCCTAATTAATGTGAATTTAACCACTTGTAGTAGTGAAATAGAGCTAGTTGGCGCATCTAGAGTTTCTAAGATCCAAATCTTACTATTATATACTATATGATGTATATGTATGTGTGGGGAGTGGAACAATCACCTCTTGGGCCTAAAGCATAAGAAGCAATTGGGCAACGGGAAAGAATTAGGTCTGACCTGTGTTTTGAAAGGAAGGCTCAATGGGTAATAAACCATGAAAGGAGAAAAGCTGGGTTATCCCAAGTATTATGGAAAAAAATGAGTGACACAAAAAATTAGTTCCCGTGGAAATGGTTAGGTGCCACCTTACCTGAGGTATGGTGCACGGGTGATCCACGTGTGATTTCCAGGAGATTCTTGGAACCACGAGAAAGTTCCGGAACATACAAGAAGGTTGAAAATCTTTACCTCTGCATTAATGATGGGCTCTTACCTCACCCTTGCCGCATTAAATAGAAGTGAGACAGCTTGAATAGTACCAATAACCCCCAAAAGTTAGAGTTCCGGGATAAGGGAGGGAAGGAATTCAATAAAGTTGAGAAAAATATCCCTGAGGCTCTGGCAGACAACAGGACAGCTGTAGTGATAAGAGCAAGGATTGAAGCTATAAAAGGGGGAGGAGAGGTAAAAGAAAGGGGATTTGGAGAAAGGGAGAGAAAGGAACAAAAAGAAGAAAAATCAACCAGAGAGAGAGAGAGAGTAAAAATAACACCACGGGAACGTGAGAGTTATCAATTGTAATATCTAACTTGAAATTGTAATACATGAGTTTAGAGAAATCATTGCTTGAGTTTCTCATTATGGAGTGTTTTTCCCTTGTTGTTTACTTATATATATATATATGTTGTTTGAATAGTTTAAGTGAGAATCCGTGAAGAACTCCTCCGGGACCAGTTTTTACGTCCCCACAGTATCATTTTCATGTAAAATTTTGTTATCCACATTGTGGGAAAGACTTTAGTTTCTAATATATTCGTGGACAAATGGTAAGTGACAAGCAAGAATACTTGTTGTGCATTTAGTTAGATTGTATTCACGTGCAAATTTTGAATGCTATTTATAATAAAACCAAGATATCAATTGCCAATTAGTTTTTGAATGAAAAGTTTGAAACATAAAGTTCCCAAATGAAAAGATCGCCAAGAAATTTTTGAGGACAAAAACAAACAAACAAACTAGAGGATATAATTATATTAAAATCTTTGAACTACAGCACATCCCATCTCAGCTGAAACTCAAAACCTCATAAAATAATTGGTACGTTGTCTTTTCATAAATAAAACAATGATTTAAACTTTTTTTTTAAAAAAAATATAGAACAATGATTTAAACTTGATATACATATGACTTGTTTATTACATATTTCAAAGCATAATAACCTAACAATTCGATCATCCTGCTTCCTCACGTATTTTTTTGAAATTTTATGATACTCTTACGAGCCAATATTTTTTACTTTTGTGAAGAGTCAAATTTTTAGATAAAATTATAGTGAAACCTTTTAACCCTACCCAAAGGACGCTACTTAAGCCTTTTTTTTTTTTTTTTGAGAAGGACTTAAGCTTAAAGTCATGTAACTTAAAAATGCTTATACTTCGGAAAGTAATAATTTTTAAATCAAACTTTTTGTGATAAAAAAGTCTTTAAAAATAAATCCACTTAACTAATAAATTATATTTATTTCAAATGTGTTGAATAATTCAATTGCATATAAGCATAAGGGTTTGTGACTAAACTATTTTTCTAAATTAACCCAAAAAATAGGAAAGTTTCTAAAATAGAAGAAAATCAATGACCATGATATTTATGAGAAACATTATGCTAATGATGACAGAGTTAGTTATCATTATTCTTATTGAAGTTTATGCTAATGACCATGCCACTACCCCTAACGATCCATCTAATCCTGATCTAGTTCGAATAATATTTATTAATTGTCTTGTATCCAATCTTGGGGTGTGTCATGACAAGTTCTATAAAGAACATGTTCTTGCACTAGAGCATTGTGCTTTTCGACGATTTCTACTATGCATGATTCAAAGCGAGATATCTTCTAACCACCCAGTATCCATTCTTGCTTTCGAATGCATAAAATCTTGCCTTAAGAAGAGTCAACACACAAAACCTTTTCGTTTCGAAGCTTGTTTCATAAATTGTTATGAAAGCTCAAATTAGAATCGGCTCACACAAAGGACCCCAAATGAAATAAGGTCCCCTCCATTACCCATTAAAATATAATTAATGTCTTTTACCTATCCAAAGAAGAAGAAGAAGAAAAAAGACCAAGGCCCCTAGAATGCACAGTCTGATAAAAAAAATTCATTTTTATTTTTTAATTACACACTCTTTGAATACTGTGTACTCTTTCTTTGTAAATGCTCATCAATCGTGCCTAGTGTGTTAGCTGCTCTTTAAGTTGTTTTTATTTATTCTTCTTTCTTTTTGTTGTTCATCTTGTTGTTTCTACTATTGCAAATTTTTCTCCATTTGATTGTTGTTCTTGCTGGTTGGGTGTGATTGAAAGAGTTTATGTTTTTATTATTATCCAAGTCCTCACTGTGTTAATTTTTATAACTAAATAATTGGTACTTTAATTACAGTTTATTGTCATAGAGTAATTACTTATTCTTTAGCCTATTACTCTTTTATTTAGTCTATACTCTATAGCTTTTCTGCCTTTTATTGTATGGAGACTAAAAAATATTATTTATTTAGTCCTAACTTCTTCTTTTTTCTATATTACAAGTTATGAGTTATGTGTTGTACAAAAGAATAGTTACTATTTTATTTAGATTGCTAGTCTATTTGCTTTCGAGTTTTCTCCCATTTATATGTTATGTATAGATCTATTCTCGATAGCAAAATCAGATTTTTGTTGTAGGTCGAATAGAAAACTGCATCCGCAAGATCGCTCATGAGTTATCACATCAAAAACTTGAATAATAATTTGAATAATGCTATACACACAATAATTTCCACTTGATAAGTATTCATTGGTTTACATCTCAACCATCATATACATTACTTTTTTACTGACTAATAATTTTTTTTTTTTTTATAATATCCTACAAGTATTACCTACCAATTACAATTTACTCCTGGAAGTTGTGAATTTTATTTTATTTTTAGTATTTCTAAACTTGTTGTAGTAATTTTTCATATTAAAAATAGATTTTTATAAAATGACATAATAAATAATAAATATTGTTTAATTAATATTTAAATATAAAAAAAAGACCATTTAAAATTTTCTCCCTAGGCCCCAAAACACATTGAGTTGGCCCTAGGTCGAACAAAGAGCACAAAGGCTGGTTTAGAGCCCAATCTTGTAAGTCTTTTAACTTGGAGGATGTTTTCATAAAAGAAAACGTACAAAAACCCTAAGTATGTGCGTGCATGTTGGTAAGCATGCGTACACATACTTCGAGCATGCATAAGCACTTAAGTATGAATGCACATGTAAGGTTTCAAATGATCTGTATGGAAATTTTTTTATGTAAAATTCGTACAGAGCTAATCCCACATCAGTTGGAGACCCCCCTTGCACACCACTCTGACCACTATAAAGGCCCCAAAGGCTCTCCGCTCTCTTTACCAAAACACTCTAAATTCACTAGAAAATAGTGAATCAAAGTAGGATTTTTTATTCTAAACATCCTCAAGTTAAATTTTACTTAGTTGGGACCTATTTTGGTCTTGACTTTCGAGTTTTAAGCTTACTAACCTTCTGGCTTTGTCTTGGTTAGATTAACTTAGGGGAAATGTCAAATTAAAGATCAAAGAGTGCTTGTAATTGAGGTAAGGGTCTAACCTTGTCTCTCTCATTTTGGTTGTTTATTGCTTTAATATCTCTATCTTTTAGAAGCACGCTAGGTTGTGTTTAATTGTTGTTTTGTTGTTGCTTTAAAAAATGTGTTTTTGGGCAGGTATGCGTATGCATACTTCGAGTTCGTATGAGAATAACTTATTTAGTTGAAACTAAATTTTTTTTACTGAAATTACTATAGATAAAGCTAAAAGGTAGCTGAAATAGTTAAATAGGGAATAAAAATTCAAAGAAAATATTTATAAAAGGGTGAAATATAATAATAAAGGGTAAATTCCACTAACATACTCTTAGGTTTAGGGACCAAGTTGGGTTTAGGGGCCGAACTGGCTAATTATAAAAAGTCTTGAACTTGGTTGGCATTAGTCCAAATCTCAAGGTACGTCCATGGAATTTACCCTAATAAATAAGATCTTGTTAAATTTTATTAGATTTTTTTTTTTTTTAAACGAAAAGTAAGATCTTGTTTTCCTTCATCCGATTTCCAAAACATCACCACTAAATGTAGAATCCCATTTTGACAACCTTGATTTTATCAAATTTTTTTTTTCATATATATATATATATATTGTATTTTTTTTTTTTTAAGAAACAAACTAATTGTTAAACACACACACACTTTTTTTTTTTTTTGAGAATGAACACACACACACACACACACACACTTAATTACACCCTCTCGCCAAACTCAAACACATTACTTAACCCAAAGTATCACTTAATGATATTGTTTTTTTTTTTTTTTGGAGAAACAATGGAATTTGCCCTAATAAATAAGATCTTGATAAATTTTATTAGAAAAGTAAGATCTTGTCTTCCTCCATCCTATTTCCAAAACATCACCACTAAATGTAGAATCCCATTTTGACAATTCCTATTTTATATATATATATATACATATATATTATATGATTTAATTGTTAAACACACACACTTAATTACAGTCTCTCACCAAGCTCAAACACATTATTTAACCCAAAGTGTCATTACAAAAAGGGCATAACTCTTATAGTAGTAGAGCGGGGTTTTAAGAAAAGGGAAAGAGTTACACTCAAGCAATGTGGGATAACACCCACTTTATTATTATTATTTTTTTAAAATAAACTAATTGTTAAACACATACTTAATTATACTCTCTCACCAAGCTCAAACACATTACTTAGTGTGTGTTTGGATATCGTTCATTTTGCTGAAAACTGGAAACAATAAAAAAATTACTGTTCACTTTAAAATTATTGTGCATTTGCCTATTTGCACTGTTCATGTCCCATGAACAGCGCAAGAGGCGTTGGGCTGAAAAAAAAAAAAAAAAAAAAAAAAAAATCCAGACGTGAACGCAGATGCACAATACAAACAGACCCTTAACTTAAAGTACCACTATAAAAGAGCTAACTCTTATAATTATAGAGTGAGACTTTAAACAATAGGAAAGAGTTACGCTCAAGAGTCATAATTGTAAAGGAAGACTTTAAATAATGGGAAAGAGTTACGCCCCAAGAGTTATATTGTATAGTAATAAATATTGTACACTTTTTAGATTGGAATTTACAATATAAAGTTATAAACAAAGAGTCTTCAAAAAAAAAAAAAGTTAAAGACAAAGAATTTTCCATTTTCCCTATATATTATTGTGAGTGAAGTGGATAACGTTTCTCCGAAATTCACATTGGGTACTTGTGTTACAGCATATCACAAAACACGCTGAACAGGAGGAGTATCTGAAATTTCAACTTCTTCAGTAGTATTTCTCATCTCTCTTCAATGGCTTCCACTCTCCCTGTTCACCATCCCACCCACTGGTTCCTCTCCACTCCTAAGGTCTCAATATACTCTCTCTCTCTCTCTCTCTCTCTCTGTATTTATGAAGCTTGTTTTCTCTATCTAATTTTAGAAATTATGTAAAGCAGTTGAAGAGTTTCCACCATGGATGGTCACCACCGCGACCCAGCTGCTCTTTTCTTGCTGACACCCAAAATCAGATTAGACCCATTAGAGCAACCACTGAGATTTCTCAATATCCCATATTCCAACCTCCCCAAGTTGAAGAAGAATCATCCTCTGAGGTAAACACCATTCACTTTTCTTTCTTCATTTACTTGCTGCTTAATTTCTGAGAAAACTTAGGGACAAGAAAGTTGAATTTATGAGCGCCAATATTGCATTGTTTTTAGCTCACATTATTTGCACCACCAGTGAATTTTCATGTTCATTGCAAACAAAGAACATATGCTATACAACAATGACAAAGCCTTAGTCATAAAATTTTTGGGTTAGTGACTAAATTTTATGCTGAAAGACCCCTCATTTTTTCGGGGTTGGGACCAGTTATGAACAAAATATATGACACTAAGCAGAGACACAGGTTGAGTTGAGACAAAGAACATATTTTATTGAAAAATTCAGTGTTTTTCTTTTGTAAAAAAACAATAGTGCAGTTGTTTAGATGTTTTGTTTTGATCATACCCTTTTGATGTCTGGGTTTTTCTTCGTCTGTTATTTCATTGCTAAACATGTGATTTTGTATTTCACACAGTTGGAGTCAGCAGACCCTGATTTTTATAAGATAGGGTATGTAAGGAGCATGAGAGCTTATGGAGTTGACTTTAAAGAAGGGCCAGATGGATTTGGAGTGTATGCATCCAAAGATGTTGAACCACTTCGCCGAGCCAGGGTGAATTGCTAATCATTAGAGTTTCTATGTGTGCACCCACGTTTATAATTAGTTATTGCTTTTGCTCCTGCATTTTGTTACAACTTACAAGACTATATGTATTTTGTGTTTTCGATTATTTTCACATTTTTATATCATGGTTAATCTTGTAGTCACATTTTTAGTATTCCATTGTAAAAGTAGTTTACTTAGTTGTGCAGGTAATTATGGAAATTCCACTAGAATTGATGCTAACCATAAGCCAAAAGCTCCCATGGATGTTTTTCCCAGATATAATCCCAATGGGTCATCCTATATTTGATATTATCAACTCGACCAATCCAGAGGTAATTGTAGTTTTCCTTGATACCAAAAATGAATGCTTAATTCTTGGACCCATTTATAGAATTAAATTTTCTTATTAGACTCTGGTCCCAACATATAATGTCAATTTGATCAATAGGCAGACAAGTCTGCTTGGTTATTGAAATGATGTTCAATTAATAACCTTTATTTTATTTATTTATCTTTTTTGTGAGTGGCTACTAATATTGGGGAACTCTTTGTGGCAGACAGATTGGGACCTGAGGTTAGCATGTCTTCTTTTATATGCATTTGATCGGGGAGATAACTTTTGGCAGTTGTATGGTGACTTTTTACCTAGTGCAGAGGAGTGCACTAGCTTGCTTTTAGCTACAGAGGTGCATGACTGCAGACTAATAATCTTTTTATCTCTAATTGTTCTTTGATTTTATTTTTGGTTGTTTTGCCCCCTTATTTATTGATTCTCATGTATTTTATCTGACTCTATTTGAATGCAATACTCTTGATTTTGAGTGATGAAGAGAATAAATGACTGAGTACTATAAACAAGCATATGCCGTGGTGCCTAGCCAATGGGATTGTTTTGGTTGTAAATGTAGAAATCATAATAATATAAATTTAGCATCAACTTGAATTAATGAAGTGGCTCTATTTCACTGAGCCCAAGAAGTGTTTTTACTAGTAGTTACTCTCCTAGTGTTATTCAAAGAGTCAGTTTGTTAGTTCTTTGTAGTTTTTCTTGATCAGTCATTTCTAGTAAACCACTATTTAATGATGTTTCTCTTCCCTATTGCTATATATATGCTACAGGAGGAGCTTTTGGAGCTTCAAGATCCTAAGCTTGCTTTAACTATAAGAGAACAGCAACACCGAGCTTTAGAATTTTGGGAAAAGAACTGGGTACCAAGAAACCTGTCTGTCTTATACTGTAGAAGCATTCTATTTTTCCTTTTCCATTATGTACTCCACTATTCATTGACATTTGTAATAATATATTGCACCTGTTTAACTGCACTCAGCACTCAGGTGTACCCCTTAAAATAAAGCGCCTTGTGCGCGATCCTGAGAGATTTATTTGGGCAGTGGGTATAGTACAATCACGATGCTTTAACATGCAACTAAGGATTGGCGCACTAGTTCAAGATACAAGTATGCTAATCCCTTACGCTGGTAAGATTATACCCTTGAAAATTCTTAGAATCATATTCTCTAATCTTTTGCTCATCATACTATACTGCAAATATAAAAGTATAAAACTATGAGGGTTTAAAACAATTAATTGGTTTTCTATTTAGTAAATAGATTTTTTCATTTGTATATACATATATTTTTTCTAATTTGATAAAGAATCATGTAATCTTGTGTAGGGAATTCAATTTTTATTTTTGTAAGTTGAATAATGTAGAAATGATACTTTGTCAGTTGAAAGGAATGCATTAAACGTTTTACATTCCTTTAGCAATGGGGATAGATTATTTGAGATATATATATATATATATTTATATATATATATCAACCTAATGTGTAATAGACTGTACACATTCATAGTATTATATAAAATTCTGATAAATTCGAAAGTAGTTTTTTTATATTTCAAAGTTAATTAGTTAAGACACATGAATTTGCAAGTAAATATAATTGAAACATAATTATAATATAATCAGAAGGACACTTGGCAATTAATTGAACTGTATTTAAAATTTAGAGAAACTTGATATCAAATAACAAGATAATTAGAATGGGACTTGGCACAAAAATGGAGCGCAATTAGAATCTAGTTTGGATTCTTGATTGAACTTTTTCTTTTACATAATGTATTAGATATGATAGAAGAAATTGATATTACAATGAAGCTAATGAGTCAGAAATAGACAAGTTGCTAGACTTGCCTTTTGGGTGAATTTTAATGTGGTAAAGTATGAGCTGTATTTGGAGCTGCATAATACTGCATTCTAGTAGCAGGTACTTCCCAAGAAAATTTTCATCAGAATACAACCTGCAAAAGAGTTTTTGTTTTGCCTAAAGCCTTGATCTGGTTGGAGACTGTGGTCCACTTTCCAACAAGTTTGTGGATTCTTTACAAAATTAAAATGTGTCCTCTCTTATGGCCAAGAGAGCTCCAAGAAGAAGAAGATATGATAGTGAAGATCTTAGCTGGACACTTTTTTAGCATCCCACGTGTCAAATAGAGCACGCAATCAAGGTGCCTGGTTGTGACTAATTTCTTTTGGTGGTGAATTCCTGTCACTTCTAAAGTCAGGAGAGATGCAGCAGAAAACATTTGAGTGCAAATTAACATTTTAACGTCACTTCTAAAGTCAGAAGTGCCACGACTCATTTTAGGACTAGTTATGCTTGTTTCCTTCCTTTTATGGAATCTTAAATCTTGCAAAACCTTCCATATATAAGTAAAATTTCACCTCAAATTTTCCCAACTTATTTGTCTAGATTTATAGGTTAAGTTGGCTACTTTGTTATTAGATAAATGTTTGTTAAACTTGCTCATATTTTTGCAGACATGCTAAACCATTCCTTTCAGCCAAATTGTTTTTTACATTGGCGTTTTAAGGATCGTATGCTTGAGGTGATGATAAATGCTGGACAACGGATTAAAAAAGGAGATGAGGTATTATCTTTTAAGATTATCAAATATTGAATTGATCAATTCTCTGTACAGTTTAAATGTTTCTGCATGTGGAAATGCACAGATGGTATTGCACAAAAGAGTAATTGACTGTACAAAAATATATTTAGGACCATCTTAGTTAAAGAAAAACTAAATGCCAGTCATTCTCTTGCGTTTCCTTTTCCTCGTCCTAGTCTGTTGTCAGGATTTTCTCCAAGCTAAAAAAACCAGATAACAAACTCTTACGTTTATTAATTATTTTCCTTCCTAATAGTTACCTTCATGTGAGGACATGGCAACAAAATCAAAAGTTAATAAATAAATAAAAAGGGAGAATAATGTTCAGGTCAGGTGATGCAGGACAATTAAAAGTAGAGAGATGCTAAGTCTATAACATTTTTACAACAAATCACAGGTGGTTAGTTGTTATTGGTTCAAATTTGAAACTAACACTAAGATTACTTTTTTGCCCCAACAATATCAACCAGTAACAATCTGCCACTTAGAATTTGTTGTAAAAATGTTGTAGACATATCATTTCTCTTAAAAGTAACAAAGAAATTAAAGGATAAACCTAAGAATGGTTGCTTGGAATCAGCACCAAGCTAAACTTAGGCATCAGCACCTAAGGCGATAGGATCAACACCCAACTATTGGAATATATCCAATCCGAATCTCGTTAATCACGTCTATATTCAAATACTAATAAACTAGTCGCTAGAACTGGAAAATAAAGAGATAAAGATAACAACATACAAAAACTAATCCTAACTAAACTCAAATACTAATCCCTATCCAAATAAAAGTCTACAATTATCCAATTTCCTATAAGATAATTAAAAAATTTTGAAAATATAAATTCTAAAATAATTTTGGTTTTGCTCCGGCATCATACCCCCTTGGTTGGAAAAAGCTTGACCTTGAGTTTTAAAGCGTTGAAGGATGAAAAGTGAAAACTTTGGCACATAATACTTGTTGCAGTTAAGAATTGTCTTTGGGAGCGTCGAAAATAGATAAACCTTGTATTCCACTTCAGGAAACTTTTCTGGAATCACAAATTCAATGATTGGAATTGGAGTATCAACCTTTTCGACTCTATCAAACTATAGATCTGCATGCACCATGGATGATTCTTCAAGTATAGAAGCTTCTTATTGTTTAGGCTCTATAGTAGACTCATTTGGTTGCATGAACATTAAAACTTTGGTTGACTCTTGCACTTCCTTGTCAATATCAAGGTCTGATGGTACTTGATTTTCCTTTCATTTGAGTAGTCAAGTCTTGAACAACCTTCATTTGAGTAGCCAAGTCTTCAACAGTGTTCATTAGATTTCCTAAGTCTTGGCGTATGGCAGATACTTCATGAGTGAGCGGAGCATTGTTGCACTGCCTCAACTTGTCCTTTGATCTTGAAAATTTCCATGAGAAGGTTGCTGTAGATCATTGTTAAAATAATGTGGAAAATATTCAATACAAAGATCTTCTTTCATTCTTTCCCAAGTAATTTGAGACCATTGACATCTAAAGTGAAGGCTCTCATAATGATTCCAATACTCTAAAGCTCTACCAGCAATTCTCGTTTTGGCATACCACATCTTTTGTTTGTCATTTGATTAATGCACTTGTGCAAAGAACTGTCCCACCTCAAATATCCAACATTTGAAAATCCATGGGTCTTGATTTGTCATTTGATAAATGCACTTGTGCAAAGAACTTTCCCACCTCAAATATCCAACATTTGAAAATCCATGGGTCTTGATTTTTATACCCATAAAATGGTTAGAGTACTACCATGGTTCTCTAAAAATAAAGAGCTTCAGCAAAGAATTTTAAAAAGAACCTGGCTGTGGTCTGGGCTTCCATTTTTTTTTTTTTTTTGTGATGGTGGCAGGATGGTTTTGGCTGTTGTATGACTTGATATCAGGCAGATGGGTTACTGTGGTTAAATGGGAAACACGACAATTTTTTTTTTGGATGAATCGATTTAGCTCTGATACTGCAGGACAATTAAAAGTAACAAGAAAATTAAAGGATAAACCTAAGAATCAGTACTTAGGGTCGCTTGGAATCAGCACCAAGCTAAACTTAGGCATCAGCACCTAAGGTGTTAGGAATCAACACCCAATTATTGGAAAATATCCATTTCGTTAATCACGTCTATATTCAAATACAAATAAACTAGTCTCTTATATAGAGCTAGAACTGGAAAAAAAAAAAGAGAGATAAAGATAACAACATACCAAAACTAATCCTAACTAAACTCAAATACTAATCCCTATCTAATCTCAAATCTAATCCCTATCCAAATAAACTCATCAGGCGTTTGGCTTTATGAGATACTCCATTAAGGGATTATTTTGAATCTTATTTATAATTAATAACAAATCCTAATTCCATGATAATGCGTAACCAAATCCAGAATGCATGCACTTGGTGGATTTTTGAATTTTTTTTTCATTAAAAAAACTTGAGTCAAATATGCTATGGTAGTGACTACAGAAATTAAATTGTGATTTGGTTCTAACTAAAAATAATACTTTTGTTAATTTACATCTCAAGTTGTTGTCCTTGCATTTTTGGATAATTTATCCAAGTGAAGAGCATGTAAAGGATATATCTGTCTTAAATTTAGGATTAGAATTGGTTTCACCTCTGTTATTTATTTTGATATTTGTACTCTTCCTTGTGTTATCAGCTATTTTCTATATGCACAACTACTTATTGCTCATGTTAGATAGAAAGAAAAACCTAGGGTTAGTTATATCTTCTTAATGCTATACCATCTGCTGCTAATTTCATAAATTTCCACAGATGACCATCAATTACTTTAGTGGTCAGAAGAATGACATGCTCATGCAGAGATATGGATTTTCTTCACCTGTGGTAATTTGCTTTCAGCTCTGCTCTATTCCTTTTTCTGTTTCAGATGGTGCTAATCTCATTGAGTTAGTAATACAAATCAAAAAGGTGATACTTCATGAAAATTATTAATATTTTTAAGTGATTACTGATTGTGTTTCAGCCCATAAAATGGAAGGGAAGGGGGGGTGAGGGAATTTTAAATAAAGAAAAGAAAAGGGGGGGGGGGGGGGGGGTGGCCTACCGATAGTTTTTAAGGGAGGCTAAGTGAAATATCTGGACACCACCTTGAAATACAGCAACAAAACCTAATTTTGTTTGGTGCTAGAAAATCTAGCAATTAAATAAAATTTTAGAAAATGTTATCTTTATATCTCATCTGGAATCTGATGTTCATGTCACATGTTCTGTACAATTTAATAACTATTAGTAATCTTTTTTGTATCTTTCGCATTATTTAAGTATAAACTTTCTCATAATGTAATCTCTAGCAATAATCTTCTTGATTAATAGAGTGCTTGTGGGTGGAAGAATGAGCATCCTCTTCATAGCACCTCTGTTTAGTATAATTTGGAAGTTAATATTTGCAAGTAAAACTTGGTTTTTATTTGTGGTAATCTTTTTGAAATTATTTTCTAAGCTATATCTGGCTTGAGCTTGCAGAATCCTTGGGATGTGATCCAGTTCTCGGGCAATGCACGTATTCATTTGGATTCATTCTTGTCAGTCTTCAATATAGCTGGCCTTCCTGAAGAGTATTATCATAACAGTATGGATTATCTAAATTTCTGTTCACAACTTGGTCTATATTAAACTCCGTTAGCACCTAAAGACCTAGATTTATCTTCCAAATGATCCAAATAAAACTTTTAGCAGGTCGGCTATCCAATGATGGAGATACTTTTGTTGATGGAGCAGTCATAGCAGCAGCAAGAACGGTTCCCACTTGGTCAGATGGGGATGTGCCTCCAATCCCAAGCCTGGAAAGGAAAGCTGTGAAGGAGTTACAGGAAGAATGCCAACAAATGCTTGCAGAATTTCCTACTAACTCTGAGCAAGACCAGAAACTGCTAGGTAAGGTTTCAACGTTAATCCCACTCTCAAAGACTGGATTGATAATAGGATTATACGTACTTTTGGCGTTTGATATGACATATGGTAAAATTAACATTTTGAAATGAGATCTGATGGAGTTGGCTCTCTAATTTATTTGGATAGCGAGCAGATTACTAATATGCCTGAAAGTTAAAATTATGAGACATTTGAAGCTTATATTAATCTTCTATGTTACTACCAACAGATTCCATGCCAGAAGCTAGTAGGGCACTTGACACTGCAATAAAGTATGTGGTCTTCACATAATCTAATTGTTTACTCATTACTGAGCCTTTTGGCTTCTAAATGTTGCAAAAAGTGAGACCCCTTATTGATGATTTCAATGTTAATCTGGACCATGCAGGTATAGGTTGCACCGGAAGTTGTTCATAGAGAAAGTCATTCTGGCATTGGAGATGTATCAAGAGCGAATATTGTTCTAATTCTTAAGTTTTCAACTTTAAAGATGTAGGAAAATTTTGTTTAGCTAATTATTCAAAAACTTTATTAGTTGAAGGAATAATGTTAGTAAACTAGTTCAAAGTGTTTGGAAATCTGTGTTTTGCTAAGTTGTTTGCCTTTTCTTTTACTATACTTTACCTTCATACATTTTTATATATTTCATACACATCAAAAAGAAAAGAAGTGTGAAGAGTTTGTGAAGTATTTCTGGTTATAGTGCTGTCAAATTTTCATACAATACTATCTTTACTAGAGAAAGCACTCTTTTTAGTAGAAAGATTACTCATGCTTGACTCTGGTTGGGGGGCCATGAATTTAAAGGCTTGCTGGCGATGTATGTTCCTCCTTAATTGTAGCCATTACCTTAGTTGTGGTCTAAATAGATGTTGATGAGGCCATCATGAGTGAGATTCTTGGGTTTTGGTTGTTGACTTAAGTGAATGGAGGTTATGGGAACCGTTGATACGCTTTCTTTTATGGGCACAAATCCTCAATGGTGGTTATAGTCATCTATGGAGTTTTACATTTGTGCCTAAGCTCAATGCATGAGTCCAACGTTTAATTTTGATGGGCCCTAAATTATTGGAATAAAGTGGGTTGGGATGCATTCTTGTCTCACGAAGTGGTAAGGGACCGTTTAGACCATACTATTGTGATAAACGATCTAATGTGGCCTAGTTAAGGTGCTAAGATCTCTCTCTCTCTCTCTCCCAATAAATTGTATTTGTTTTATTTATCGAAATTAAAAGCTTTAATAGTTTGGTCTTCAACAAAAATAACCCCCCCCCCCCCAAAGAAAACTAGTCTTTTATTGAATTTTTTTTTTAAGTGTCCCTTAAAAATTAATAATATTACCAATAGGTTATAAATTTTTTACAAAAACCTACTCAAATAGTCAAATTCATTTTTTTTATGAAAATAATACATGACAACTCTTTAGCGGTTATTATAAAAATTCTTTTTTATTTTTTAGGAATCTAATACAATTCCTTTTAAGGTATGTGGCAAAAGAAAATCCATTGTCAAATCCAAAGTAGAATATCTATTTAATATGAGTGATAAAATATTATCCAAAGAGTTTTATGCTTTGTCAACTTAATTTCAACAATGCACCTTTCGAATTATTTTTTCAAGTTTTCATAGTTTTCTTGACTACTCAATTTTTTTCTTCAATGTATTGTTCTAGTATTAAGTTTGTTGATCTTTGAGACAAGAGTGCAAAGTCGCATAAGATGTCAATAAAATTTTAAATAGATTTTGTTTTATAAGTAAGTTTTTTTAGAGATCGATTGGAATGATTTTCTCTAAAAATGATTCTTGATTTGTGTATTGACTACTGTTTTGATATTTGTGGGTCATATATGCTTGGATTTAACGTAATTCAAAATTTGACTACAAACTTGATTGTGTATTGACAATCAAGTTTGTAGTCAAACTTGATTGTAGCTTAAAACTACAACTTTCACTAAAAAAATTAACATGACTATATATTTTCAAAATCTAATCGTTAAAGTACACGTTCTTTAAGTTCTTAATGCACATGTCAAATTTCGTACCGATCAAATATTGTTTACTATTCAATCTATGAACTTATTTTTTTTATGCATAATTTTAGACTGCAAAAACTTGAAATTTAAATATTTGTTTGAAGACATAGCTATTGATCTTTGATTTTCTAGAAATTTTGTAAGTATGGACGATATAAGAAGAAAATGTAATTGGATTTGTCAAAATTCACATCCAGTAAATAAATATTGAGTAGAGTTGTAACCTTAGGCTACAACTAAGTTTGTTGTTAAACTTTATAATTTAGTGTATTGCACAAGTTTGTTAATACTGTAAGCCGTAAATGAAGCCTTTTTTTTTTTCAGATTTAAAATTTAAATGTTTAAGAAGTCAAAAGTTTCATTAAAACAAAACATATCTCACAATGAATGAATAAGTTAAAATATATTGCATATACGATATGAATACATACATAATTTAATTTTAATTTTTCTATAAAACATATCTCAAATTAAGAATTAATTTTAATTTAGTTATTTCTAACCAAATATACAATTTTTGTTAATTTTTTGATGAAAAATAAAAAAATGTATTGCATAATTTTTGTTATAAGTTTTCTTAAAATAATTATTCAATAGTTCTTTTCAAATGCATATATAATTACGTGTGAGCATGCATGTGTATGTGTTTGCACGTGCACTTTGAATTTTATATTATTTCATTTTGGTCCTAAGTTGGTCCCCAAAAGAATAGATTTATGACTCTGTCCCTATCTCTCTCTTACCCTCACTCCTAGCATGCATATATGCAAAAACAATATATTTGTAAGCAGCCATTAACTTTTAACTGTGCAAGTCACTTATTAGTAAATAACAAATAGTAATCATTTAAAAAAATATTATTTCAAATCTATAGCGTCGATTTTCACATCATTTTTATGTTGACAGAGCATTTATTTTCATTTTCCTTGAACCATTTAAAATTGTTTCTTCTACTTGAATCTTAATATTGGTTGAAATTTCATATTCATCGAATTTTCTAAATCATGGCACATTTAACTAGTACTTTTGACACGAAGAGCAAAAGAAAAGATCTTTTCCATTTCCATAACTAACCAATATTTTCTTTTACTTTAAAAGATCATATAACTTTTATTTCTTAGTTTCTCTCCAATTTAGCTTCGTATATGTACTAACAAGTAACAACCTTGTTAATCTTTTGGGAAAAATACAAAATATCTTTTTTTCCTATTTGTTTAATTATAAATATATTAAATAACCCGTAGGAAGTGCTTTGAAGTTAGCCCATGTGGTAACCAAATCGATAAAGAGTTAATTTTTAGGTGTAAAATGATAAAAATAACATATTATAAGTGACTTGTATTTTTTTTATATTTGAGATAGAAATCATTTTCTAGTTTAATCTAAAAGCATATATGTTTAAATTTTTTTTTTTTTTTTTGAGATTTGAACCCTAATTCTTGCCCTCTCACCCACTTGTAGAGTGACAATCACGCCAAAGATGTGCAGTGGTAAGTGATTTGTATTTTGAAGATGCTATTGGTTTCATAATTTTCTACCCTAAGAAATAAATGAATTATATTATTTTTAAGATTGATTTTGGGGAGAAATATATCCTTCATTTCCATAATTGTGCTTATGAATTGAACTTTTTGCAAAGTAAATGTAGGACATGTTCGGTTTAATTCCTAGCTTGAAGAAACTGCCTTAATTTAATATTTTTTAGGTTCAACAAATTGAAATTTGCGAAAAATTGATTTTGAGGATGCCTTGTGTGTGAAATATACTGCTTTGTGGGTGGGTTGGATTATTTTTAAAGAACTAGTATGTCATGCGCCTGGCGCATGAAAGATTTTTTCATTTTTAAGATGGTTAGTGAATTTATTAAATAATAATTTATTACCTCGTAATTAAAAATTTGTGAGTGTATTTGACGTGAAGATAATCACCGACTAGCTATTTAATGATTTCTATTAAAAGCCGGTATATTGAACCTTGTGCAGAATAATTCCATAGTTTTGATTATGGTGAATAACAATACACTATACCTTCTTCTTTGCAAACACTTCGTTTACTGGAAGCATATTCTTCTACATTCTTCTTTTTTCACTTTATTTATTAATTCATGTTTCAATTTATTTGTTTTTAGCTTTTTTTTGGCTTCAGAATCTTCAGATGCAATTGGAGAAATCTAAGGGTTGGTCCAAGAGTTAAACTAGCCAGTAGCCATATGGCAATTTTA
Organism: Notholithocarpus densiflorus; assembly: GCA_030021035.2. Classification (NCBI taxonomy): domain Eukaryota; kingdom Viridiplantae; phylum Streptophyta; class Magnoliopsida; order Fagales; family Fagaceae; genus Notholithocarpus; species Notholithocarpus densiflorus. The sequence continues at coordinate 12,427,619 of JARYZH020000004.1, forward strand.
AGTATCTCTTACATTAAATTGTAGTTCTGAGTTGAAAAATATTTTATGTCGAGGATACTATATTTCTTTATGTTGTTTTGCTGTATATTTAAGTTTTAAACTGATGCTGATTGTGGTATCTTTTGTCCAAAGATGTAATGTACTGAATTTTATATCGGATTATAGTGATATATTTCTTGTCTAGTTGGTTTATCTATTATTTGGGATATAGTGTTGGTGTTACCTAGCAAGTTATAATGCTTATGTTGTATACACATAATATGGAGAAAATAGGCATTTGTCCCTTTCGCCAAAACTTTTCATCAAAATGCCACATATCTGAAACTATTTAGGGAAATGCCCCTGTTTTGAAACTCAATTTTCTAAAAATCGAGTTTCAATTTAAAACTCGATTTTTGGACAATCGAGTTATAGGGAATTGAAAATTAAAAAAAAAAAAAAATTTTCTAGAACTCGAGTTCACCTTGAAAAAATTCAAGTGGAACTCGAGTACTTTACATGGAACTCGAGTTTATAGAACTTGAGTTCCAAAAAAAAAAAAAATTTATTAGTCCACGTTCGCTACAACTCGATGTTCCAAAAATTGAGTTTTACATTTGAAACTCGATTTTCTAAAAATCGAGTTTCAAAACAAGGGCATTTTCCTAATTAGTTTCAGACATGAGGCATTTTGCTGGAAAGTTCGTGAGAAAGGAGTAAAAGCCCATTTTGGCCCACATACATCAAGAAATGTTATATCTATTGCTGGGAATTCAAAGTTAATCTCTTTCCATACTTCAAAAGCATCATCATGCTTGAGACTACATTTACTAGCCTCACGAATAATTTCATTACTCTCACGATCAAGATCACATCCCTCATTATGATCTTATAGACTTATACACATGCTTCTAAAGCTACACGATTAGCTATGGCACCAGGTGTATTTCCCCAAGGGTGCCCCAAAGTTCCTTCGCTTGTATAATTGTGTAGTGTCAGAGGGAATAATGGCTAAAATAATACAAATAAAATGCCAATAAAACAAAACAACGGTAGATTTTGCACAACAACAAGGGTATAAAGGACCTCTCCTTTAAAACAGACATGGTTTATAATTCACATCAAATTTATAATTTTCAAAGACATGACTGCTCTCTCTCACTCAAAGGATCTTGAAGCAAGTGGCTTGGTGTTGCCTTAGTAAAAATGAGAATCCAGGTGTTATTTATTTATAGTGTCTTTTGATGTGGTCAAGTAGAGTCTTATTGTGTTAAGAGGTGACTTATAGTGTAAACATCAAGTCTCTAACGGCAATATGTCCTATATGCATTTGGAAATCTAAAGTGACCAATTCTTTTTTTATTTATCCACAAGATTGTTCACTCTCTCTTTCTTAAAAATCAAGATTTCACTCTATTTTTGTCAGGTTGATGTTTGTTTGGGGGAGGCATCGATCAATGATTAGAGAATATAATGATGGAGAGAAGAGTTAGACTTACTCCAAGCTGTGAAGAAGGTTGCAAAAGCTACAAGGCTAACTAGGGGTTTCTTGTTGTGCAAACACAGGTTTCACATTGCTTTGTTGTTTTGACTTTTGAAGCAGTTTAAGAGCTTTTCAATGACATGGGTATTTTTCATTCTACTCAACCGAGAAATGGTTCCAAGATCTCATTAAACATCTAGTGGAGATGATTGAGCCATGGTTTTAGATCTGCTTAAGATGAGGGAAAAGATGGAGTCAAACAGGACAGGGTGTAGTGGCTTTGCAAAAACTTCCTGGGTTGGAAAGAAAGTGATCATCAAGATCCATCTCCATAAGACAGAAATGGTAAATATTGATAGTTTTTCTAACTCAATACCTATCCACTTTGGTAATGCTTGCCATGAGAGAGTTCAGAAAGTATTTGATCCAAAGTTGCTAGTGAAACTGATGTGGGGCACTAAGCATGAAAAAACGGCAGGCGACCTAATTCAAGTGTCTGGCTAGTAGAGTCTGTAATGTTTTGAATTGCTTACTACAATAGGATGAAGAAGGCTAAGCATCAACCATATTGGTCAATCTTAAAGGACCCATAAAACCCAGATTTGAGGAGAAAGACGCTACAAGTTGTAAATGTAAAATCATCATAGTGGAAGAGATGGCAAGCCATAACCGGATATCCTAAATTCAGGATTTTTATTTTTTATTTTTTAAAATGAAGTCGACAAAATTAGAGCCGATTTCCAATTTTGGCAATATATCATATAGTCCTAACATTTTAGCATTATTCTAGCAAAACTCCTAATCAATGTTTAAAGAAGTTTACAATTAAGCACTATTCCAGTTAAAATGCTAAAAGTTTATAACATATTTCATTAAATATTTTCAATAATAATAATAATAGAAGTTGTCTTATACTTTATATATATACACACACATACACGTTTTTCCTTTTCTTACCAAATGCTGCAATAAAAATTATTACCCTAGCTGTCTTTAAGCATCTATAACCAAAATTTCAAGAAATTTCGGTCACAATAAGTTCCTAGAAATTTCAAGTTTCATTATTTCTAAGTGTTTTTTTTTTTTAGAATTTATTTCTGGTAATCTATTAAGCAACGTTCCAGTAGTGGGAAACATATTCTACTATTTTAAAATTATTTTCCGTTGATTTGTGTTTTCCAACATGCTAAAGATCAGAAAATACAATTATACATATAATTTTTGTTTTCATTGAAACAAATTAGATACATGTTCTTTTCCACTTGAGGAGAAAATCTTGTATGAGCCGGGCACATAGCATAAGGTACTTTGCCCCACCTGATGCGGATATAAGTCCTCCCATCAAACCTCAAATGGTTGCAAATAGTAACAGCGTGCATGCTGGGTCAGAAAAGAGTTAGATTCTAATATCAGTTGAGTAGACTGGACTAGGATCCTGGAAATGTATCACACACGCCCATCCCAGAGGTTGACTTTGATTGGTTCTACTTAGGAGTTGCTGCAAGGTTGTCTGAATATTGTTCAGTTATTTCATTGTTAGGAAATATATGTGCACTTGTTAAGTGATTATTTATCAGCTAGACTTGTCTTTTCTAGTAAGACAATGCCATCAAATTTGTATATGTGATTTTCAGAGAATTCACAACACACATCAATTTGAGGAATTGTTTGATAGAATGGTACCGGTCTACTAGGTTCTTCCTTTTTTATGAGGAAGACTGAGAGGCATCAAGCAATGGTCAAAGGAATGACCTTTCAAGAAGAAATACTTTACTTTGAACTAGAAATTTTCCAAAACAAGTTGAAAATATGGGGCAAAGAGAAAATTTTCAAATCTTTGAAAACAAGTTGGAAATATGGAGGAAAAAGAAAAAGAACTTAGTTGAATCAATAAAGTAAATGACAAGCATAACTGAGGGAGGTAGATCCATCCCTTTCTAATGTGACTCTTCCAGAATGAATAATAATCATATGTGATTAGGCATATATGATCATATACTCAAAACAAGTACTTTAGTTGAGGTAACACCATTCATTAGGAGAAGAAGAGAGGAAATAATGACAGAGACTGCTGTAACCCTTGTCATCGACAAGTTGTTCCAGTTGCTTGTCCAAGAAGCAAATCTGCTAAGAGGTGTCCATAAGGAAATTGTGGGTATTAGAGATGAACTGGAGAGCATCAAGTGTTTCCTCAAAGATGCTGAAGCAAGGACAGAGAAAGGAGACCTCCACGATGGTGTGAAAACTTGGGTGAAACAAGTGAGGGAGGCAGCCTATCATATTGAAGATGTTATAGATGAATACATTCTTCATATTGCACAGCATCGTCATGAGAAAGGATTTGTTGCATTCCTCCACAAAATCGGTAGCTTACTGAAAAATCTAAAACCACATCATGAGATAGCCACCAAGATTCAAGATATTAAAATATTAGTCCGTGATATCAAGGAACGAAGTGAAAGATATGGCTTTAATTCCTCAGAGCAAGGATCACGAACCAGTGCAACAAATGCTACATGGCATGACCCTCGAGTGGGTTCCCTTTTCATTGAGGATGGTGAAGTTGTGGGCATTGAATCTACAAGGGATGAGCTCATAAGCTGGTTGGTAGGGGGCCCCTCTAGACGCTCAGTGATTTCAGTGGTAGGCATGGGCGGAATTGGTAAGACCACTCTTGCCAAGAAAGTATATGAGAATGATTCAGTGAAGGGACACTTTGACTGCCGTGTTTGGATCACTGTGTCTCAGTCATACAACATGAAGAAGATACTCATGACAATGACAAAGAATATCTACCAGGCAAAAAATGAAAGAGCTCCAGGGGAAATATACATACTGGATGAGATCATGCTAATTAGCCAGCTCAGGGAATATTTACAGCAAAAGAAGTATGTTGTTGTTTTTGATGATGTCTGGAAGACAGAGTTCTGGGAAGTTGTGAAACATGCTTTACCCTGTAATGACAGAGGAAGCAGGATAATCATTACCACACGCAGTGATCACATTGGTGCTTCTTGTAAAGAGTCTTCATCCGATCAGGTCCACAAGCTAGAACCTCTGTCTCAAGAAATGGCCTGGGAATTGTTCTGCAGAAAGGCATTCCAGTCTGAGTTTCAGGGCTGTTGTCCCAGAGAGCTGGTGAGATTGTCGCTTGACATTGTTAGAAAATGTGAAGGCTTGCCACTTGCACTTGTGGCCATAGGTGGTCTTCTGTCAACCAAGGAGAAGGTTCCATTAGAATGGCAAAAGTTACATAATAGCCTCACTTCTGAACTACAAAGTAATCCCCACCTTACAAGTATTACAAAAATACTCTCTCTCAGTTATCATGATCTACCTTACTACCTTAAATCTTGCTTCCTTTACTTCGGCATCTTTCCAGAGGACTATTCAATTACTGATTCAAGATTATTTCGGCTATGGATAGCTGACGGCTTTATAAAAGCAAAGAAGGGAATAACATTGGAAGAGGTGGCAGAAGAAAACTTAATTGAGCTAATCCACAGGAACTTGGTTCAAGTGTCAGTTAATGATTATGAGGTACGTAAAAAGTACAGGATCCATGACCTGTTGCATGAAATCATTCTATCAAAGGCTGGAGAGTTGAATTTCTGTCAAATTTTAGAGGCAGATGACTCAAGTTTCATTGGAAAAAGTCGGTGCCTATCAATCCATGATGGTCAAGAAAATGTTTTAAAGACCATTACGAACTCTCAGGTACGTTCAATCTTTCTTTTCAACATTAATGAATTGACCAAGTCTTTCATGATTAAATTGTTTAAAAAGTTCGGGCTTTTAAGAGTGTTGGATTTTGAAGATGCTCCTATTGATTGTCTTCCTGAAGAAGTGGGTAAATTATTTCACTTGAAGTACTTAAGTTTGAGGAATACAAAAGTGAAGATACTTCCAAAGTCACTAGGTAAGCTACAAAACCTACAGACATTAAATATTCTGGAAACTCCAGTGCGTGAGCTACCAATTGCGATATTTAGGCTTTATAAGCTGAGACATCTTTTGGCCCATTATTATGACCTTGAAATTGCAAGTAGTTTGTATTCATTGCAAGGAGTGAAAATACATGATGGGCTTGGATGTTTAAAGGATTTGCAGACGCTAACACTTGTAGAGGCAAATCATCAAGAAGTTGGTCTAATCAAAGAGCTGGGAAAGTTGAGGCAGTTGAGAACGTTGGGCATTTCAAATATGACTGCAGAAAATGGGAGGGCTTTGTGTGCCTCCCTAAAAAATATGCACCACCTTAAACTTTTGGTTGTAAGCTCAATCAGTGAAGATGAGATTCTAGATTTACAATCCCTCTCATCTCCACCTCAATTTTTAGAGCAGTTAATCATAAGGGGACAATTGGAGAAGTTTCCCAACTGGATTCCAGAGCTTCAGAATCTAGTCACATTAGGTTTATATTTCTCAAGGTTAGTGGAAGATCCATTGAAATGCATCCAGGCTTTGCCTAATTTAATTAATCTTATCCTCAATCAAGGATATGATGGGGAACAGCTGCATTTTAAGGAGGGTGGCTTTCAAAAACTCAAAAAGCTCACACTCAGAAATTTGGTCAAATTAAAAATGGTGAAGATAGACAGAAGAGCGTTGCCCCTTCTTGAGCAACTAGAAATTGGGCCATGCCTGCAGCTGAAGGAAGTACCCTCTGGAATACAGCACCTAAAAAACCTCACAACTCTGGACTTTTTGGAGTTGTGCAGAGAATTTGCACTTAGCATACAACCGGATGGAGGCCAAGATTATTGGAAAGTCAAGACCATAACTACTGTCCGTTTCAAGTATAGGATAAAAGGAGAATTATATCAAATGTACAAGCTCGGTGTCTCAGACTTGTTGGAGCGTCTGCGAGGGTGAGTCTTTGAAAATCAAACTGCCATACAGTTTCACTGAAAGACAAGGTATGACCTTCTAAGCCCTAGAACTTCTATGAAAAATTTACTAATATTATTAAATCCAATGATAAAATTCTTTACATTATATGGTTGACAAACCAAATTTTCATGCTGAAGAGAAGACTTGCATTGGCTGGCAAATTCCAATCCATGCTACAGTTGAAAATAATAACACAGCCTCTTACTTTCAAACTGTGCTCCCTTCTATTTGTTTGTACTACTACATAACAGATATTCTTGTGTTCACCACTGAAAACAGTCTGATATTAGTCTATTTTACAATAGGATCTATAAGTGTTTAGACTTTGGCCAGCACAATGGATGATTATCAAAAGTTTTATTTCATTCAAGGATTTCATTCTTGTTAAAGATATTGGGTTTATGTTAATGTAATAGCCCAAGAGGCCCAACATATTGTAAGCCCATATAGGGCTAACCCTAGCTCTCATATATACCCTACTAGGGTTCATTGTAATCCACAATTGAGAATACAGTAAATATGTAGCCTTAGAGCTTTATCCTGTGAATGTAGGCCGTAGGCCGAGCCTTAAGGTCCTCTTGTGTTCTTCTCTTTTTTCTGCTTCTGCTTCTTTGAATTATTTTATTCTTGTCCTTCAACTATTCTCACATGTAACAGTTTTGAGGACCTTGAAACTAAGACTTTATAATAATGGTTTGTAAGTTCAGTGTGAAAATGTGATAATATTTTACTAATGCATTCCTTCCACACTTAAGTTGCATTGTGATAGGAAGTACATCTGAGCACTTAAGTTCTAACCTGCTGACAATAACTAAGACTGCATTTGCCCCTTTTTGTGTTATGCAACCTAATATTTTGAATTTCTTTGTAGTTCCCTTTTACCGTTGGCCAAATCTATTACATTCTCTTTTGCTTATATCACACTGTTTTAATCGTTAGGCTCTATATACGAATGTGGATTACTCAAGGATTTATAATGCCCGATCATGCAGGATTCATGTTTCCCAATCAATCATACAGGACACAGATATAAAGAAGTTTCAATATTGAGGTAGGATGTTGTTCTTCCTGTTTAAGTTGTTGCTAATGTTGACTTTGTTGTAATGTTTTTGTCATTGGTAGCTCCATGTGATTATTAAGTTTGTTAAGTGTGAATTTCTTAAACAGTTAAATGTATATAATCTCAATCTTCAAGTGAATGACTCCATTTTAAGTGAATAACGCATTATTGAACAAGCTTTAATGAATGATATCTTTACTGAACAAACTTTAATGAGTGTAATGAAGGTTCATTCTTTTATCTCTCTACTATAGTAAAAAGAAAAGGTGTTTACTTCTTTGTCTCAAACAGTGCTTACATGCCTTCTGATCCATGGTTTGTAGAGTGAGTAGTGGAATCTGGTTTCTACCATGAGAAATAAAAGTCATGGCAGGAAGGACAAGCATGCTCCTAGCAAAGACCAGATAACAAAACTAACTAATTATCCATTTAGTACTCATGATGATTGTTGAGCAAAGTTCAAGTTGTTTTCTCTTCACTCTCTTACAATTGGCAAAACACAAATGCAAAAGAACATTCAACCATCAGCATTTACCTATCCAAAAATAAAAGGAACATTCAGCCATCAATAATTGGCTTTCATCATTGGAGAAAAGAATTACTGCAACATCAATTAAATACATTGGTATACGTTATAAATTTATAACCCACAGAGAAAAAGACCATTTGTCCTAAATTTTCACTTGAAGAAAACTAACAAATTTCAGCATTTAACAACCTAAAAATCAATAGCTTACCTGCTCAGCTCTACTCTGTCCAATTGCCAATTATGTGATCTAGCAATCCCAAAACTTTCTTCATAGCCTCATCACCACTAACATCCCAAACCAAACCCAAAGCCTCATTCAACTCCATTGCTTCCCTAATCCTTGCCTCTCTCAACAAACCCCTATAAACCCACTTCCCCAAATCTCTTCCTGGCACCAAATTCACACCCACCATCTCCCTCAAAACCTTCAAGGCCTCAAAAACCATACCTTTCCTGCAAAACCCATTAACAAGAATCCCACAAACCTTCAAATCCAACGCACAGGGAGACCCTGGCCTCACCATCCAGTTGAACACTTTGAAGGCCTCTCTAGCCTTGTGGTGCTTGAAATAAGAGGCAATGAGCATTGTTGTGAGATCACTGAGATGGGTTTGTGATATTTTCGGGTTGTGTTTGAGGAAAGTGAGGAGGGACATGGAGAGAGCCATGTCTGGTTGGGAAATGAGAGAGTGAATGAGAATGGAAAAGGAGAGAGATTTGGGAGGTGGGTCTGTGAGGAGAGCTGTGGTGGTGAGGTGGATTGCGGTGGAGAGGTGGTTTGAGAGGCAGAGACGTGGGAGGAGGAGGTTGATCTTTGTGAACTGTTCTTGGGTTAGACTTGCATTGGTGGTGGTGGTGGAGGGATTTGATGGTTCAGTAGAAGAAGAAGAAGAGAAGAGTGAAATGGAAGGTTGGAAGAGAAGAGAGAAGATGGGTTTTGAGGGAAAGGAGAGAGGTTGAAGATGTTTGAGATTGAGCGAGTTCATTCTCAATAATGCTACTGAGCTGCTTACCGTGTCTGATATGTTCTCTTCTATTCTGTAGTACTGTGAAGATTCAAATTAAGAAAGTGATATTAAAATTTAAAAATTGGATTGGTATTATTAAAAAAACTGATATTTAAAAAAAATATAAAAATAAAGCATTTTAAAACCTTTGATTTTTAGACTAAGTTTGGTATTTTTATTTTGTTATGAGATTTTTTTATTTTAATTTTAATTCTCTAAGTTTAATTTTTTATTTTAAAAATAGTCATTGGGTCTATGTACACCACTAACTTGACTATTAAGAGAAAAAAAAAAATTTATATAGAACAGAAGCACAAACAGTTAGGAGTTAACACGCAAACAGTTTGGAAAGTAAAAAAGTATTGGTAGAAATTATTAGAGCAAATGTCTAGTCCGCTTGAAAGTTGGTGATAGCATTTCGGTCATGATCTATGTTGCATTTCGCACAAATTCCTTCATTTAATGTCTAATCTATTTTGTAATATCTTCTAAGATTTTTAGGTATTTTTTTTAAGAGAGTTTCAATTTATGGCGTCCGCTCTTAATAATAACTTTTTATTATTAAACCAAGACGCCAATCAGTTTTTGTTGTAGGTCGGAATTAAACCCTAAATTTCTTATTCAACTATTGAAAATTTTATCAATTGAACTAATTAGAACCCACAAGATTCTTAAGTGTTGATTTTGTAGTTTTCCCAATTCATGTTTAACATGAATTAGCGTGTTTTAGAGTTTCCTAGCCATTTCAGAGTCTCTTGGCAGCCATCGATAGGATTTATTATTTTTAGAGTTTTCTATCAATTCAATTTTTCATCAATAAACCCATCAAATATATATATATATATATATATTTTGGAATTCCACTTGTGAATTCAAGGGCTATAATCCCAAAGCATATGCCTTTTGTTTCTTGTGGCATTTTGCCTACATCAAAAAATACATGAATAATAATTGTTTTGTTGGCACTTATCAACCATATCAATCATGAAAAAAGATCGAATGACCTTTTCAAAAACATAATCAAACTTTATGAACCAAAAATGAAAAATCTTAAACTAAAGGGGCCAAATGAAGATAGTCACCTTTAAGAATTAAAAGTGTAATTAAGTATGTTTTTATTTTTTGGGAGGAAACGTCAAATATTAGAGATACTAAAATGATCCTAATTATTTTTTAAATAGTAACATATTCTGATTGTTTTGAAAAGAGATAACATGAAAATTGCAATTTTTTATATATATAAATACAAAGATATTTATGATACTGCATAATTTAAAATTTCATTTCGACCAATGAAAATAATATAATTGATTTTAAATGCATCACTATATACAACTTTATATTCTTAAAATATTATATCTTCATTGTAAAATGAATTATCTCATATTTCAGAACAAATGGACTTAAAACAATCTTTTGTGCTCCTAGAATAAAACCCCTATCCTTTCTTTTGAAGTTTGATCGGTAGGTCATTTTCACTTTTTTCCCCCCACTAATAGAGATGCAATGGAATTCAAATTCTGTGAAGTGGTAACTGGTAACCATCTCATTCAGTCACCAACTAGATGCTGTGGTCATTCAGTAAGGTGAACCATTTGAATTGAAGAAACAGGACGAAAACATTAGGAAGAGAACTTTTGGATAGGATCAATTCCATATGAATGTTCATACTTCATAGGATTATAGGAAAACATGTTGATATATATATTTTTTTTACAAGATAGAATTCTACTCTAACTTAATCTTTATGTATATGTGTTTAAAGTTCCCTTCTAGAGACTTGAACCCCGGCTCTTGATATCCTTGGTTGACTAAAATTAAGGAATATTAAGTATTTGTTTGGGAATTGTTTATTTTGCTGAAAGTGTGTAAAAAAAAAAAAATTAAAAAAAAAAACTGACTTTTGAAGCAATGGAACCCACTTTAGGAGCAAAAATAAGCTAAAAAATAAAATAAACTAACTTTTACTCAAATCCTAAACCCAACCTAATTGTCCTTATTTTTGTCCTATCAAGTGATTCTCTCTAGTCAACTTTAGTATACATATGCCTTAGGATTCACGGTAGAACAACAATAGACAATTAGGCCGAATTTGGCCAAACCATGTAAACCATGGTTTTGAAATCCGGGATGTTCAAAAAACTGGAGAAAAGAGGATTTTAAGGTCGAATCGGGATTCAACCGAGATCGAACCATAATGTGTCATTTAATTTTTTATTAAATTTAATTCATAAGTTATGTTTATATATAATAATTTTCCATTTCTTACTAATACAAGGCTTGCGGCCTAATGGTTGATATGCTGGACCCTTGTTTCCGTTCTCTTCTTCTCTCTCTTCATCTTTTATTTTAATACAAGCAATAGAAAAGTGGTTCTCTTCTTCTCGATTTGGAGAGAAACTTTGTTCGAGAAGAAGAGAATCAAGGGCACCTACATCTTTTATTTTAACACAAGCAATGGAAAAGTATACCTTTTTTATGATAGAATCAAGGGCACCTAGATGGTCCCCCAGTTTAAAATATGGTAAAAAAAATCGTATATGACTAAACTAGCCAAACAAATGCTATTGATGTTAGTGTCATGCAGTGCACAATATGAATTAAAAATGGCAGCCTACAAGATCTCAGGAATCGTACATAGGTATATGGATATGTTAATAATAGCTTGAAATGTGAAGAACCTTTATTTAAAAACATTTCCCCAGATCTCGAAAAAAAAAAAAAAAAAAAAAAAGTAAGAAAAAAGAAGAAGAAGAGAGATTAAGTAAAGCGTTTTGCAAAAACATGAAAGCCACATGTCTCAACTTAAGGCCTTGCAATAAGTGGAAAAGAATCCTGGCTGCTTCTGATTTTGTTTAGTTTTAATTTGCTGTATTTGATAGCCTTTGTGTTGATTTGGGTAAGAAATTGCTTGAAGATTAGAGAAAACAAAATGATGAGAGGCAGTTCAATAAATTCAACCACATAATTGGAATCATAGATATTTGTCAAAGTCTGTGAAGAAAAGGAAAATAAGAAATCATTGTAGCTCTTCAATAGTAATGCTATCCGGATTTACCATTTGTATGCTAGACCATTGCACTGTCTCAAATGACAACCTTCAATATAACCACCATGACTAATGATAACATAACTAACATGTTCAAGGTAGTATATCTGAGTGCAGTATAAAATTCTATTTAAGAAAAAAACAATTCTCCTTTGAATTATGACCAAACAGCAAGCCATATCTTATTTAACCAATCCTAATTTTGTTTTCTTTTCCTTTCTCTTATTTATTTCTATTAATCATTACATTGATCCTGGTTTCTCCTCAATTTCAAAACTACATTTACATGTAAGCGTTTGTTTAAGAAGAGAAGAAATGTCTTGTGAAGGAATTTTCTGAATATAGATAGCTCAGAGTCATTCTAAAGTGATGTTGTGAAGAGAGAACTGGATCTCTCCTTTGTTTACCAAAGAGCTGTCAAATGTATGTAACTGAATATTCACAGCTAGCATTATAATGGTCCTTGTGTATGGAAGGTTTTATTGTAGCACTGATTCCTTCAGATTTTGTTTCTGCAGATAGGAGCAATATATGGAGGCAATGTAAGAACAAGCCAGCATAGAGGATGCAAAATTTATCAGAACGGAAAAGAAACTATTACCTTAAACTGAGCTATGTCGTAAAGGTTCAGCTTCACTTCGGACATCATTATTGTTGTTGTTGTCCAGTGGCATGTATTGTGACATGATAGCCATGATCTCTGAGTCCATGTAAGACTGCAAATGGGAAGAAAATGTTTCAGCAAGTATATAGAGCTAATCCAGGTTACAAATTAACAAAAAATGGGCACATAGCCTGTCAATGGTGAGTTTTTATATACCCGGAGCCTGTATTTGTAGAATATATAACCAGCAAGACCAGCTCCCGCAACAGCTGCTAGGACCAGGAAGGTTAGGAACCACCCGAATTTCGAAGTGCGTCTTTCTGTCATTCAAAAACCAAAACAAATATCTTCAATTAATCACCCACAGGCAAAACAACATACTTTCTACTGACAACCATTTCTTCTATAGTTGAAGGAATCATATAGAAAATAACTCCACAGAAATTTAAGGAATTATATTAGCATAAATAAATGTACTTATAGAAAATTATGGACTTACTTCCTATGGTAACAATAAATTCATGTCAGAATTTTAAGGAATTATCTTGGCATATAAATAAATGAATGAAAGAAGAATACCCACTCTAAAGGCTAATGGAAACAAATGAACTTGTACATGCTATAGACAACATCAAAATGTTTTTCTTTCCATATGATCTCCAAATGCTCAATTTCATAATTTTAATCTGAATCTAGGAAAGACATATAGGTGACATATTCACATCCTCCAAACTCCAATGCTTTATGCATGTGCATGAGTCTCAGCACATAATCACTATTCCACTTCAATTTCGGAGAGAACATCAAATATTTTAAAGGACCATAGACTTTTGTCTTTAGGATTTTTACTTTTACCATTTCTGACATCTTTTAGGAAGCTCAGCTCGAATGAAAAAAAAGATGTGACCAAAAACAACATTGAGTACTTTAGGCCTAAAAAAGCCCCCACCTCAGAACCATAAAGTAAAAGCCTTAACTCCTAATCATATGAAATTTACAGTGGAAAGAGAAAAAAGTACTTGGAACATATTTTTGAGTGCAGATGACCACAAAATCTTTTGCAGAGGACAGTTATTTAGTTTCATGACTTGAGTATGCTTTCTTCTCTATCATCTTGCTTCCAAAAAAAAAAAAAAAGAGTGTGCTTTCTTACCAATACAGGCATCATTCTCCTTTATATACAGATGGTCCCCCTTACACTTGCATTCATAACTACCCCAAGTGTTTTTACAGCTGCAACCATCACACTGACAAGCAAGGTGTTCCTTGCATTCATCGACATCTGGTGCATAACCAAAAGGATAAAAGGTGATAGATGTTAGCATATTAGATACCGAAAGGCATTAGAATGTTGAAAAAGTAGAGCATATACATAAACTAGTCTCAAATAATAATAGTGGGATGCAGGATCACCTTCACATTTCTGACCATCCCCGCGAAAGCCATGTGGGCACTGACAACCTGACAGCTTGGACTCCTACTTTGCATATGAAAAGAATTTTGGTAAGATGGAAAAGAAAATGAGAAGTCTTGGGCTACATTCTAATGGAAAGTGCTAAGGAAAAATAAAGACAGATCTTTCACAATAAATCAAAAGAACTGATGAAGCAAGCAACAATTGATAAATGTACAAGATTAGTATAGAGATCACTGAACTGAGCAAGCTGAGAAAGTCCGTTCATCTTTACTTTCTGACCAGCAACCTCCATTATTTATTGAGCACCTTGCAGGTCCAAACCCTGTTGGTGAAGGAGTAAAAGTGAGTAGCTAATACATGGGATAAAGTCCATCCTATATAGATAAAACTTGTGACTCATAGCAACAGCATCAACAAAATAGCATTCTACTGCTGTCATATGTGGGTCTCAAACTTCCACAACATGATAACCTATACATTCTTTTACGCTCTGATAAAATAGCGACACCTCCTCACCATGAAACAGGATTATATACCCATGCTCACAGGAGGTTTCTTGCTTTCCAATTGATCAGAAGGGGAAAAAAGTACCTGTACAAGATGTATAACCATCTCCTCTGTACTGAACACCTTTTACAATAGGGCACTCACAAACTCTTCCTCTAAATGTGTCCTGTCCAAATACAATACTTCACCATTACTAAAAAGTAGCTAATTATAAAGAAGGAGCTAAGTATCCATAATACATAGAGATATGTTTTCTTGAGAAGCATTAATTACAAAGATTGAATTCTGAAATTTTGCTTTGTATACCTTGCAAGCAGTTACATTAGACTTTATGTCCTGCCAGCAGCCACCATTGTTTTCAGTGCACTCATTAGTCTCAATATCTGATTAAATAACAGAAAGCAAATGAGAATAAATATAATCAACCTTTTTAAACTCAGAAAACAGTAGTCATTAAAAAGTAATACTTAAATAAGAACATCAACCTCCAGATAAACAAATTGGAGGATCAGTGGTCTCCTTGAATCCAGCACATATTGCCTTCAAGACAGCAGTTCTCTCCAATTTTCCTTCAAAGAAAGTGAACTCAGAATTTTAGCATCATGACATAGTAAATATTGTACTAAAATGATAACATGGAACTTTGGAAAAATAACTCGCATTCATAGAACATCAACAAGGATTAAATTGGAATATATATATATATATATATATCTTTCAAGAATATTAGTGGATGGAAAATAAAAAAAATAAAAAAAATCCAAGAATAGGAGCATTGATATGGGAAAGCAAACATGACATGTTTAAAGAAGAAGAAGAAAAGCACACTTCTTATCTTTTCTTTCAATCATATAGAAAAAAGAACTTTTCAATCAATGGTGACCAGTTGTTCTAGTATGATGCCACTTTGACGTTCATGTTTGGCCTATTGTTTCAGGAAGGAGAGATATGATGGAAAAAAAAAACATAGTGTTTTTGAAATCTGTCAAGCCTTTCTGGATTTTTAAAGGGGGGAAAAAGGACAAGAATGTTGCAGGTGACCAACGGAAGTTCTCTTATTAGGCCAAATTCAGGAAACCTTATACTACAATTCTGGCGACAACCCTCATGGATCTCCCTAAGAATCACATGTCCGTAAGGCTCAGGGTTGAAACACAGTTATTTGCATTCTGCCTTGGAAGTGAAGAGTTACTGAGCAAACTGTCACATTATTTTATGACAGCAAAGACAATGTTATTATGCAACAAACCTCGATACTGGACGTTGTTAATGACCAATGTTGGCAAGATGGTAACATCACCACGAGATCCTCGTCCGATCTAATCAACAAAAATTGAACAACAGTAATTAGAATACACTCTGACACAACTGAAAATCACTTAAATTAATCCAATTAGGTCATTTTAATCTCTTACAGTGTTTATTCTATTTCAATGAAAAATTACACAACTTCAAAAAGAATCTATGCAGTCTTTTATAAGAAGGATTACTTAAAGGAGGGAAAGTGTAAAAGAAAGACCTGGCGTTCTTGCTCAATTTTTAGCACTTCATTCTCCACATCAGCTAAAGGATCACCTACGCACTTATTAATCTTCTCAATGGGCAGATCTGCATCAGTTAAATTAAAGCTATTAGAACCACAACTTGAATAGAATATACAAGGAGAAATACCATAGACTGGTACTTACTAAGTGATTTTATCACATCTTCAGCGCATTCTTTGCTATATTTCTTCTCCTTCATGGAACACCTAATATGGAAATCTGTCACGTAATCCCACCAAACCCATGACCGGTTGGTCTCATTGGCAACTCTATGCACACATAGCTGCCTCAAGTTCTCAAACACCACATCCTTCCCTTCATAGCCCACTCCGAAATCCTGCTCCGGATCAGGTGCACAATATCTTCCATTGTTTATGCATTGAGACTTGCACTGACTGCTAAGGGTGAAAGCCTGCGGGCAGTACCAAGTTATATAGTGTGGTGTGAATTGGGTGTAGCCCCCCTTCTCAAGTATCTGAGCATGACCCTTGAAATTCTTCACAAAATTCATCTGCTCATCACAACGAACCCCGCATTCATCATTACTATTCGTCCAAAACTCATACTCAACTCTCCCATCAGGATGGGGCATTGACTCTCTCCAGTCTAATCTTATGACAACATCTTCCTTATTTTTCAAAGCTTCTTTCAAGCTATCGCCAAAAGATTTCTTTATTAAAGCGGATGGAATTCCAATCTTGTCTATGTATCCATCTGAATCAGTGCTCTCCCCAGGAGAATCCATAGTAATTAGAGGCTCTTCAAAATTATCAGCTACTAATACAGCTGCAGCTCCAGCTTGTTGACCATTCCATACTTTCTTGGCAAAGTAGCATGCTACAATTGCAACAGAAAAAAAAAAAAAAAAAAATTACACTCAGTACACTCAAAAGGGTTTTTATAAAGAAGTCATTAAGAAATCATAGTGGATTTAAATGTCATTTGAAAATATGGTTGCAATGTAAGCAGAAACATTTTGGATGTTAGAATTCTCATGTAAAAGTGGTGTGCTTGTTCAAGTTATCGAGTCTCACACCAAGTAGTAGTAGTGTAGGGTTTTAATATAACATAGTTACATCCAAACTCACTCACCTAGGCTTTTGAGTTAAGGAAGTTTCCCAGCATATTATATTGAGCACTCACACGAGATCTTCAGAATTTTATTTCTTAACTCTCACAAATCCAAATCCCAAAAAATGGTATTGATTTGACTATAGTTAGAAGGATTTGTTAATAGGTAGCTTCTCTTTTTAATGAAAAAAAGTACTATAATTAATTAGGATTTATTACATATAATTGGAAAGCTTTTAAGAAATTTGTTTTTGTTATCAAATTCACTACAAATTGATGCACAGAAAAGAGTTGGTGGATAGACTTTGACTTTGACCTCAAAAAGTAAACGCAAAAAAATAAGAGAAAAAGAAAAAGGAGAAAATAAAAGGAGAATTTTCAATAAAAATGAATTTTGCACCACACAGTGGCACACAGGAATTGCAATAGACAAAGAATCCCCATATTTAGTATACATCAATTGGATAATTATTACAATCAAAACAATGTTCACATCTGGGGTTGTTATAAGAAATATCAATTTCTTAATTTACCCATGAGTACATGTACAAACTAGTACATACTCACACAAAATTAGAAATAACTTAGCACTTATATAACACATACTATTCAAGTTTTTCCACAATGTCTAGCATGTTCTAAATCAAGAGAGAGATATTATAACTCATGTAATCCTCAAAACAAATAAAACAACCAAAAACAGAAACAAAACATGTCCACAAATAATTGAAAGAATTAAATCAGGGACAAGTCAGCAACACTCACCTTAGAGAATCTTTTCTCACCCATCGAGCACGAGTCTTCGGCTTAATCCATGTGAAGCAGAGTGTATTTGAGGGATTATACCGATTTTCTGAGAAAGACTGAAATCCTGCAAATTCTTTTCACGTGCCAACAAGCTTAAATTTTTCAAAATAATATGAAACAATTTATATGGACTTATGGTAGAAGAAATATCATCACATATCCTAGATTAAAATACAGAATGCTTAAATTTCAATTTATGACAATTAGGACGAATGTGACCAGAGACACCACAAAAGTGACAAATAGGAACAAATTTAGGAATATCAGTATTCCTAACAAATCTAGTCTTAGATTTTGGTTTTTGCCTCAACAAAGAACAATTTGGACTAATATGACCAACAACACCACAAAGGTGACAGGTAGGCACAAAAACAGATTTATTATGCTCTCTAACAGTAGGTTTAGACATAGGTTTAGAAACTTCAGCGTCAACATCAGAACTTTTACCTTTGTCTAACCTAGCAAAATAAGCATTTTCTTTATTATTCCTCTTGAAAGGAGGGATATAAACTTTCTCAGTTTTAGGTTTAAGAGAAACAAAAACACTTCTATTATCAACAGCAGGCTTGGTACTAGTCAAATTTTCAATCTTAGCTTTAGATTCAACTAACTCTTGGTCCAAACTTTTCATCTTCTCATCTTGAGAGGAAATTTGATTTCTCAAAAATTCATTCTTTTTATTAGATTCATCTAATCTAACAATCAATTCCTCTTTTTCAAAATTAGCCAATTTTAACTCTTCCTTGAATTTCTTAGCAATTTTCATAGATTTCAATAATTCCTTACGAAGAGTTTCACAAACATCAATAAAATCAACAGAAGCATGAGCTGAAACATGATCAGAAAGACACTTCAAATTATCCATGACAACAGGGGTCAATGATCAACTCTTAGATCAAAATATCTAAAACAAAAGAGCTACCCGCTCTGATACAACTTGATAGTTTTTAGACCCCTTAAAACCACAATCAGATTAACCTAGGTAATTAGCCAAGTGATTACTTAGTCAAATTAACAAAACTAGGTTAATACAAATATATCATATCAATGTATAGCAGCGGAAATATAAATAACGCAATAATATGATGACCTAGGAAACCAAACTGGTAAAAAACTGGGGAGGATTTAACCTAGCTATCCTCAAGGTAAACCTGAATCCACTATGAAATAATCAAAGTTGTTCAACAGGACTTAGACCACTAACATCCTATTGCTACCCACCAGTAAAAACTTACTGACGCGATCACGTACAAACTCCGAGACCACAGACTCCTTCTTTCTTGGATTCTCTAGCAAATACAAGCACACCCGCTTGTGTATCTTTAAGTTCTTTAGTGCAGCAACTGAATGATCATCAAGCTCTCAATGAAATCTCCTTCTTGATAATCCTAAGCATGTGTAAAGGAAAGCTCCTCACAGATCTCACAAGAGATTTACACAAACAGCAATATGAGCAACAAAAAAATGTGGCTAGGGTTTGCCTTATATACCTAGGGCAAAAACATAAAACCCTAAACGTTTTAATGAGCTAGGGCTGAGTTGGAATTCTGCAGAAAAAACATTCTGCCTGAGATTCGATCGATCGAGCCTGTTTTTTGATCGATCGAGCCAGGTCGAAATGCACTAATACTTCTGCAACAGCTCGATTCCAACTTTACATAAAAGACACAACTTTGAGCAAGTCTAAACAAGACTAAACAACCTGTTTTGATCATGGTTTGCCAACAATACACATTAGAGTTCAAAATACATTAGTTCCTAACTCTTTAGAACCCAACACCATTGATATACTTGCTTCTAATTGCTATTTTTGTTTATCGGTTTTTTCATATTTTGGTCAGAACTTACGTTATTTCTTCTATACTTGATGCACTTGGTATATGGTAATGTAGCTTCCAAAACTTTTTTTCTCTCTTAATATATATACTGTGAGCTACTTATCGAAAAAAAAAAGTATCCTGTGGCAGTGAGCTAGGAAGCCTTTGAAATAGTTTATTTAGTGTCCATATGCTAAGCCATTCCTAAAAACAATGTCAAGCAAAAGAAGAAAAACAATAAGAAGAGAAAAGAATAGGCTAAAGAGTAATTAAAGAGGGAGAGGCTCCTGATCATGAATACCAAAATCGATGTTCCTATTGATGATGAAAAGCAGCCTGGGTTAAAGACATTCATAGAAAAATAATGAATGAAGAGGCTAAAGTACACATAGAGTATGCTATGGGTATAGGGTACAACACAATCAAGCTCTCAAGTCACGAATATCATATCACTATAAACTATATGATAAAAGTTGGGATTAGAAGCTGTGATTACGTCAAATGACTATTCTCACTAATTAGTAAATTAATTTTATATTATTTGTTAGGATATATTTCCTCAAATTAAGGGATAATATTTAACAACTATTTAATTTAGGTAAAATTTTATCATTTTGATTTCAACAAATTTAAATTCTATTCAAACTAAAAGCCTATTATAAAAAATTTTAAACTTAAATCCCAAACAACAATTCAAGTTTTCATTCTAAAAAAAAAAAAAATCACGTTTTGACTTCTACTCCAACTAAAAGTCTATTATCAATATTTTAAGAATAACTAATTAGTAAATCAATTTTATACATTTAAACTTCAACAAATTTAAATTCTATTCAAACTAAAAATCTATTATAAAAAATTCTAAACTTAAATCCCAGACAACAACCCACATTTTCTTTCTATAAAAATAAAAAATAAAAACTTTTAACTTCTAATCCAACTAAAAGTCTATTATCAACATTTTAAAATAACTAATTACTAAATTAATTTTATAATATTTTTTATGATATATTTCCTTAAATTAAGGGATAACATTTAACAACTATTTAATTTAAAATAAAACAAAAAGTCTATCATCAAAATTTTCTAAACTTAAATCCCACACAACTCACTTTTTGTTTTTGTTTTTTTTCCCTCAAGTTACATCTTATTAAATTAATATTTTATTAAAATATTAAGCTACAAGACTCTTGACTAAAAAGTAAGATTTAACAATAGTTTAATTTAGATAAAAAATTATCATCTAATTTTTAGAAATTTAATTTATACTCCAACTAATAATTTATTATCAAAATTTTCTTATATATATAAATATATATATATATATCAAGTCATGTTTCGATGTAATTAATCTCTCTTAACTAATAAAGTCATCCCTATAATTATATTTCACACAGTACACCCCCCATTGTTGTATTTTTTTTTAACTTTTTTCCCCCCAAGATCCAACTTATGTTTTTGTTTTAATCTAATAACTCCATCATACTTATTTTTTTTTACTTTTGAATTTGCATGTAGGATATTATGCCATATGAAATTTACTATAAAGAAGCAAACCAATGGACACCCATTGAAGATGATGGTTCTCTTATGTAAGTTTTTAATTATTTTACTCTCACTAGTTAGTAAATTAATTTTATATTATTTGTTAAAATATATTTCTTTAAATTAAGGGATAATATTTAACAATTGTTTAATTTAGATAAAATTTTATCATTTAAATTTCAACAAATTTAAATTCTATTCAGACTAAAAATTTATTATAAAAAATTATAAATTTAAATCCCAAACAACAACCCATGTTTTCTCTCTGAAAAAAAAAAACCACGTTTTGACTTCTACTCCAACTAAGAATCTATTATCAATATTTTAAGAACAACTAATTAGTAAATTAATTTTATACATTTAGACTTCAACAAATTTAAATTCTATTCAAACTAAAAGTCTACTATGAAAATTTTTTAAACTTAAATCCTAGACAATGACACACGTTTACTTTCTATAAAAAAAGAACGACATTTTGACTTCTACTCCAACTAAAACTCTATTATCAACATTTTAAGAACAACTAATTTGTAAATTAATTTTATATTATTTTTTATGATATATGTAGGGTCAAGGGCCCAAATCCTACATTGGGCCTTAGGGCCTTGTCCGAGAGCATGGTCAGTTCGAGGAGGGGCAAATGGTAATGAATGGTTCAGGCTTAGGATTTGACGAGCAAGGTACCAATGGGAAATCGATCCGAGGAGGGATAAATCCTAGCATACGATAAATACAACTCAAACATGTGTCCCAGCAATCCAGGAAATCTTCCAAGAAACTCCAGTAATAAGAACACGCATCATAAGCGTACAAGGGTGATGGGAACTCAGAAATGTCTAAGAAAAAGCTGCTACCACCGCATTAAATGTGTTGCAGCTACTTTTCTGGCCGCATTTATGTGGAGAAGACCTCTGAACAATGCTGCCTTGGCTACCACAACTCACAGAAAGCCAAAGGGGGTGTCTGATAGGACAAGTACTCAAGTAGGGGTTCAAATAATCGATAAGTGTGGGATCAAATTGACCCAAAGGGAGCTATATAAGGGGAGAGACCCTCCATGAGATAGGGGGGAAAGAAAGAGAAAGAATACTGTAGCAATATAAGTTGTCTCTGTATCCAACTGTGATCACTATATCTAAATGTTAACCTCCTCGGACTGAAGGTCCGTTGGTATCAGTACCTCTTATTTGTGCCTGATGGTCATTTGATTCAATACTAGTCATTGTTAAACTCATTAGGGCCTAGTTCTTTGACCCCCTCTGTACAAATTTATTGTATTGGGCTCATTGGGAATTGAAAAAAATTTATCATTTTAATCATATCATTTATAAGCCTGTGCTTTGTAAGCTCAATCAAGATCAATTAAAGCTAACATCTAATTATAATTAAATTGCATGCTTATGAAAGAAATTCATAAAATTCTTATTGAATGAGTTCTTAACAAACAAATTAAACAAAAGAATCTACTGTTCTATCCAATAAGATTCAAATAGAGAGAAAGTCTTAACCAGAGAGGTTGCAAGCAAAGTCAAACAAAAAACAATCACAGCATGAATCATCATTCATAAATCAAAATCTTAACAAGCATCTTTAAAATCAAAGAAAATGAACACTGACCCATCAAAAGTCAAACTGAGAACCATAGATTTACATACCTCCCCGATCAATAAGAAGAATATTGGGGCGACGAGAGTCTGATGGCTTAAAAGGCTTATCACCCTCAAAAGCCTCACACCCATTAGACCCTTTCTCAGGATACACCACTGTGCCAACCATGAACCCACCATACTCAGGAACACCAAAGTTCCCTATTGCACCATCATGCTTCTGACGCAGATTTGAGGGAGATAAAACAGTTATACCATTCTTCTCCACCACAAACCTTGCACCCACTTGATGATATTGCAAAACTGCTAAAACAAGAACCAAAGCTACAAACTTTCTAAGAAAATCCATGCAAGTTTTCTTAGTAAAAAGCATCATCATCATCAAAACCAAAATCTATATACTATGTATGTATTCTATGTGTGTGTGTATATTTTTTGGTTGTTGTGTTTATGTAAGGCAAAATGACTTTACATGTGGAGAGAAGAAGAGAGAGAGAGAGAGAGAGAGTTATTAGTATTGCATTGTGTTGTATGCTTTGGTTTGGTTTGGTTGTTCGCTTTGGGGGGGTTTTTAAGTTTCTTTATCTAACAGCAACGTAAAGGAAACGACAAAGAAAAGAAGGTGGTGGACGGAGTCAGCGGAACTACTTTCTTCCCATCTGCAACTACTAGGAAGTAGGAACATAGAGGAGAACATCATTGCTTTTTTTTATTGATTTTAAATCTTTGATTGGAGGGATATTTTTTATTATTTTTTTTATAAGGGATTTTTTTTATTATTATTTAAGTGCAAGGGGAAAAGTGATTCTCAAAAGTAAATAAAAAATACAAGGGGAAAAGTACCTAAAAAAAAAATTATTATAATTTTATCATTGACACGTCAAATTCACAGTTTTAAATATGAAAATTTAAAAATTTAAATTTTCATATATATTCGATTAGCAGGTGTCATTAGGGCATTTATTAATAAAATATTTTAGAAAAATTTTAATTCATGAGAAATATAAAAAAATTATCAAAAATTTAATTGTTTTCTCATAAAAGTTTTTAAAAATATTTTGTAAAACAATACTCTTATGGTATCAGTTAATTTTCCCTTACATTTTAGGTGTTACTGGTGTGACTCTTTTTTTGGTTTTTAAAAAATATATATTAAAAGGTCTAATTTAAAAGGGGGAAAGTTTGGGGTTTAATGTGTGTCTCAATCATAAAATTATGGATTTTTTGTGTTTGTTTATGTTTATGTTTTTGTTTTTGTACTTTCCCTTCAATATAATATAATATTTTTTATTTATTTCTTCGTCATTAAGGTAAAATGATCTTTCAATTAATTAAAGGGGGAAAGGTTGTTGTATGGATATTCATACGCATTGGAAAGCTCTAAGTGTGACGAAACAACACGGTAGAGTTTCAAGGTCAAACAATAAAGTCCGCAACTTTGACATTGTCGTTAAGGTCCTTTTGGTGGGTCTTCTCTAATTAATACTCGTCTGAGTTTCCAAGTGGATTGTAAATTTTAGGTTAAATTTAATTTAGTTCCTTGATTTTATTTCAATTATCAAATTAGTTTTTTTAAGCTTTAATTTTTATCAATTTAGCCTCTCATTTTGGTCAATTGAATCAATTTGGTACACCTTCCAGATAAGTTAACGAATGAAGTCATTTGAACTTTTTTTAAGATACTCATTAAATAACAATATCTATTAATTGACATATTTCATAAATGTTTTCAAACAAATTTTTAATTAAAAAATTATGTGTAAACGACGTTGTCTTTTTCTTGAGAAAGTTTTAACTGATAACTCTATATTATCATATTAAAATACCAATCAATCTTTGGTGTAAATAACATTGTCTGTTTACTAAAAAAATTGGACTAAATAATAAAAATGGAGTACTTTTGAAAAAAAAAATGAAAAGAGAGTTTTGGTTTTTCCAATAAGGGGCAACTTACAAATATAAAAAATCAAGCAGTCCTAAACCGACCCTAAATGATAAATTTTTAGAAGAGAGCGGCAGGGGTGTCCATGTGAACCTCTTACATTTGTGTTCTTTTTGATGTCCAATAATCTTTTTACAAGAATTTGGTGGTAACTGAGTGGTAGAATTAAATTTACTCTGCTTCTCCATGGCAAAAATGTCCTTTTGTAGCCACTTTTTTTGTCGTGATTTTGTTCTTCTCTGATTCAACATAGCATCCACAAATGTGTTTCTTCTCGACATAGTAAATCAGTTATATATATAACTAGGATAGATTAATCCATTTTAATTTGAAAAAGTAATTATATACATTCTTTGCTTTTGAATCCATTTTTCCTCGATTAAAACTCATTCTTTAAAGCTTTTCCTAGAGGGTATTCTAGTTAGTTCAATTTATCAAGGCTCTTACTATTGAATAAGAGATTTGGATTTGAATCATATTTATCAATGACAGCTCCATAGATATCTTTTAGAGGGTTCATTTAAACTGTGTTGAAGAAGTTAACAACGAACTCTTTGTAAATTATATTTTCTTATCTCATTTTGATTATTAGGTTAATAAGATAGATATTTTCTCATAAGTAGTAACCCATAGTTTGAAAGAAGATTTTTCAAGTCAACACGAGTTCTCTTAGAAGATAAATATTAGGTAGGAGATGAAGATTGTGGAAACAGTGATTTTTTTATAAAAAAATTTATTCATAGTACTAGTGAAAAAGAATAAAGGATAACTATAAGTTCATTGGACATATTTTTTTTAGTATAATAAAAATATTAATTATTATTGCTAAGATTAAATCTTGGAAATCCTTACTATAATAAAGTTATTAATTATTGTTGTTAAGTGAACTTTAACTATTATTACTTAGAATACTTTAATTTATTATTTATTAGTTTTTGTCTTTACTTTTTTCAATTATTATATTTAACAATTTAACTCAACTTTGAAAACTTATTGGTTTATGTAGTTCATTAGAAAGAATTCTTGTTGTGTATTTTACATTACTCTATTAAAAATTCAACACAACAATAAAATCACTAAAAAAATAAAATAAAAATTGTCTTCACTTCTCAGTGTCCCGCACCTCACTTCCACTATCCATACTTAATTGTCTTTTAATATTTACACTTTATTGTTCACTTAATTGTCTTTTAATCTTTTTTTGATATTTAAGATCAACAAATTACTAATTTTTGTTGTTAGAAAGTCAGAAATAAATATACTTTTAATTTAGCATGTGGCATGATACTAAGAATCTCCTAACTCAATTGCTATTTCTTGGTGTTTCTAATAAAGACATCCACTATACAAATCCTTCTTCTGATACTATAACTACTAGATTATCAAAATAAAATAAGCTAAAAACTCGGTGGCATAAATTATTTATTATAAATTATAGAGGATAACTTTTCCCATTATATACATATTTTACATTAGCCTGCTTGATCATCAAAACAGGGACATTTGGAGTAATTGTGCCAAAAATTTGATGGCAAATATGTCATACTGAAAGTCAATATAAAATAGACTGACAAGTAGAAGTCTACCTCCTTTAAGTCTTCCACCAGTTGCTCAATTTGATGGAATAAGATTTAGAACTCAATGCTGACCTTACAAGCCAAGTTGAGTGCTTTAGGGGGCAATTAATTATAATATAAGACTTTAATATTATTTATGCATTTGCATTATATATATATATATGTAAATAATATCATTCTTGGAATAAACTATGCAGTAACAAGTCAGGTGTAATATTTTTTATTTATTTCCTTAATGTTATTATAATTTTCCATAAGTCATGTTATGATTATTCATTGGCCCAAAGGCCCCAAACCATGACAAATTGACAATCTTCTGATCCAGTTAGAGAAGAACATGATTCTTTATTTTATTTAGCACTGTTTATTTATTTATTTTAGATTTAATAGTTCTTTTTTTAATGAAAGAACAAATAGAGGTTGGTTAGATAGCCCTGGCCAGTGTTCACTGCAAGCATGGTACACGTAAAATATAAGATTCTTAAATGATGTGCAAACATCAGGCTTATAATTCCCCTGAAAAGTAAGAAAAAAAAAAAGTACGACTTTGAAAAGTAAACACAGAAAAGTACCAACTGAAATAGCATCAGAATCCCTCTTTCCTCAAGCTTCCATCAGTCTTTTTGGACTCTACAGAGGTTATTTACTTCTTATATTTAATCAGTAAGAGTTGAACTTAAATACCAAGCTTTTACAAATTTTTTTAGGGGTAGTGTTTGTTCGTTTAGGCCCCGTAAATCAGATTGTTTAACCTAATTAATTAACCAAGTTGATTATTAGGTTTATTATTCAGATTTAGATTAAACAAGCATATATCATATCATGCACAGTAGAAGAAAAGTAAATAACACTACGACATGATGATTTAGGAAAACCAATGAAACAAACTGTTTCAAGGTAAAAATCTAGAGAGGATTTGACCTAACTATCCTCAAGGTAAAGCAAATCCACTATAAGAGAATTGAAATTTTTACAATCAGATTTAACCCTAAATCTATTGCTGCCTTATGTAGTAACTTACTGATACGACCACGTGCAAGCTCTGAATCCACGGACTTCTTTTCTCCTTGGATTTATAGCAACACAAGCACCCACACTTGCGACTTTGAGATCCCACTCAAAGGTTTCAGATCACCATCAGTAATGATTTTGTAGCAGCAACTAGGTTCTACCACCACTTGATTGTAGATCCTACTTCGGTAGATTCTTGTGTAGTTAGAAGGTACAAAACCTCTCAAATCTCACAAAGAGTAACACACAAGTCTTCCAAAAGTCTGAAAAACGTAATTAGGGTTTCCCTTTTATATGTGGACAAGTTAGAATGAAACCCTAAACATTTTCGTGGGCTTAGGCCTTCATTAAAAATTCTACAGAATCTGATTTCTGCGATTCTCGATCGGTTGAGCCTAATTCTCGATCGATCGAGCTTGGCAGAATGTGACTTTCCTTTTCTGCAGTCAGCTCGAACTTGAAGCTTGAAACCTACACCTTTAAGCTTGCCTAATACATAAACTAGACATGTTTTGTTCTTGGATTTCCAACACAAATAAAATATGAATCTAAATATTTAATTCTAAATCTTCAAAACCTAATAGGTAGAATAGGTGGTGTTTACAAAATTAGGTACCATTTCAGTGCAATAAGAGTATATTGGAATTTTAAAATTTCAGAGTGACCAAGGAAAATGAGCATTTTTACTCATCCACCCACTGTAACGTTAACAAAATGCTACCGATAAAACAAATTTTACAACTTTTTTCCATAATGTTTAATGTGACAAA
This sequence comes from Notholithocarpus densiflorus, assembly GCA_030021035.2. NCBI lineage: Eukaryota > Viridiplantae > Streptophyta > Magnoliopsida > Fagales > Fagaceae > Notholithocarpus > Notholithocarpus densiflorus. Next base: position 12,455,835 of record JARYZH020000004.1, read on the forward strand.
TTGTGATTAGTGTAATATCACTTTCACATTGGACCATCATCGCCCTTACTTATTTTATTATAGCTCCAATTATCACTGCTATTTTAGCCGCTATGAAATTTGTGGTGTGTGTGTAGGGAATTAACACGAAATTCCCAAACCTGTGAGAAACAAAATAGAGAAAACACACGTCAAAGAAAAAAAAATAATCACATGCACAAGACAGTATTTACGTGGTTCGGCAATTTGCCTACGTCCACGGAGTTACAGGGATTTCACTATTATCAGGGAAAAAAATACAAAGTGGGGCAGTACAGTTTTTTTTTTCTCTCTCAAAAACTACATCAAGGAACCCTAATCTCCAAAACAACGGCCCAAGCCTCCGCTCCATGGACTAAGCCTCAGAAAATCTCCCATTAAAAAACCACGCAACATCATTTCGGGTAGGGTTGCCATTTGGATTAAACACAATTAGGCTCCACAAAGCCCAACAGTATGGTAATATTATACCATGAAACTTTTCCAACTGAATACCTTGCACCTTATATGGATTAATACAAGATTACTGCTAAGTGCTAAGTATATTCCTAATGCAGAGTTTAGTGGGCTGTGAAATTTGCCAAGAGTTGAAGCTGAAAGATGGGTTCAAGTTGAGTTGTTAATGTGTGGAGGACCTGAGTTCAAAAAGCAAAACAAAGTGATAATCCATCTTGATGTCTGCCCAGAAGTGATAGCCCAATTACAATGGTCTTCTTTTCCAATTGCCGGTTAAGGCCTTGAATAGTGTGTTTTTGCAGTTGCCATTTGGTCCAACTGGAGGCTTGAATGATACTATCATGATTTGGGTTTTGGGCTATTTGCCAACTAGAAAGCACCAACGCGGCTACAGGGGTGCCGCACTCGCATTTGGCGCGACATGACGCAGGGTGCGGTGGGCGATGCTACTGCCCGCGCATCGGTGCCATGTTGGAAATTTTTTTTTTTTTTTTTTTTTTTTTCCGTTTATGAATACGCCCCGATTCGCGCCGACTCGGGCTGATTCGGGTTGAATCGGATAGTATCTGCCGAAACTGCCTAAACCGACCGATTCAGGCCGAAATTCAAGTAAAAATTAAATAAAAAAATGAGTGCAAAACTCACCGTTTGAACTTGAAGCATCTTTAAACAAAAAAACTCTAAAATCTCTCATTCTCTTCTCACTAATTGCTCTTTGGTCTCTGCCTCCCTGCCTCTCTGCTCTCTCACTCACTCACTCTCCGTCTCCCTCTCTCACTCCCTAAGAACCCATGGCCTCTCACTCAAGGTCTCAATCTCTCCATCTCTCGGTCTCAATCTTGTGGGTTTGTATTTAATTTATGAACATCATGTTTTAGTTATTATCTACTATTGCTCTTAAATTTGGTATATGTTTATATAATGTGAAAAAGTATGCTTAGCAATATATAGAAAATATAAAATAAAAAAAAATTTAATAATTTTTTAATTGCCGCACCCCGCTGCACCCACACCATACTTTTTCAAAAATTGCCAAGTCCCGCACCCGCACCCGTACTCGTACCCGCACTAGCACCCGAATCCAGAAATGCACCCGTGCTTCATAGTTTGCCAATGGCCTGGAACAACCATGTTCATTTTTTTTTTAAGAAATATTTTTACAATAAATTTGAGAGGGATACAATGAATATTCACAACATTCTTAAGTGACATGAATGCCTTTAATGATAAAAAATTTGATACATATGAATGTAAACTAATAGTCCAACACTACAGCAATCCTTTATCAATAACAAAAGACTAGAAGCTTTTTTGCTTTTAATCGTCATGAGTTGAATTATAATCAAATTAGCTTAGTTCGTTTACCAATATTTAGGTAAATAAACACGAAAGAGATGATACCCTGCAATAATCTTCTTTCAAAGACAATATTCTTGTTGCTAATTTTTGTTAGAAACTATATATTCTCATGCTATAACCTTGTCGCATTCTCTATTTCTCTTTCAATTTCTTCCCTTGAAGGTCAAATTATAAAAATTTTCTTCTTTCTTTAAGAAAGTGGAAGGCTTATTTGGCCATTAAAATGCTGTTTCATGTCAAACAAGCCATCGCCCTCTCATATGCCTTCTTCATGAGTGAAAAATACAGCTCAAGAAATCAAATGCCTTATTAGTTGAGAAATTTGAGGATGTTTCTTGTAAAACATTTCATTGAGAAACTAACTTGCTTTTATAAATATATATATCTTTTGATTGATAAGTTAGACATGCAACCATTTCATTTATATCTTGTAATTTGCTACTAATTTTACGAACAGTCAAGGAACTAGTTATTATAAGTGATAAATTACCAATTCAAAAATAAAACAAAAAATAACAACTTACCAATTGTTCAAAAAAATTAAGTTATTAAAAAATTGTGAATTTAATCATTTTAAATCTAGAAATAGTGACAGTTCTTTTGAAAGAGGGGAGAGAGGGCATAAAAATTTTGTTACAAAAACTTCTTGATCTCTCTCTCTCTACCCTATAATATATTACTATTGTATGAGGTTCCTCAAACGGTGTTTCACTAATTGATTTAAAGGCTATTTTGTAATCTCTACCCAACATATTGATGATGCTCTAAATTAAAATATATTCTATATTGTAAAAGAAAAGTGAGGATTTAAATATCCTATGCCTATTATAGGACGTATCTTTAGCCTCCACAAAAAAAATTTATTTTGTGTAACAGGGATATTAATGTATCATCTATTTGACATGGGAGAGGTCCCCCCGTTACACCCTTTAGTCTTCATAGGCAAGAGATATACCATTAGGCTACAAGACCAGTACAACTTATTTATAGATAGGGTTCACAAAGAGAATCTTGCAACTTATTTATCAAATGACTGGTACAGAAATGTGCACAAATTTAGTTGGTTGGAGAATCAATGAAATTGTTGTCATGAAACTATATAATCATTTAATTACAGAGGTCTCTTTTTTTACCCTCCATTTAAAGAAAAAGATAAAATAATAACACACATACATACAGACACGACGAGAGGACTTTAAGGCCCTTAATCCACATCATGCAACTCGTATGCATGGTAGCACAGGGTAGGGATGAAAATTAAAAATCTTATTCCCCCTTACATATGGAGCAAGAATAGAGGATGGTTTTGAGGTACAATATGGGGATCAGATGGAGAAAATTAATGTTGCAGATTAATTGGTCAAATTATGATTTTGGTCAAGTATGAATCAACATTAATGATGAAAAGTCTTGTTTAAATCCCCTTGTTAGTTATTATGCACATCAATTGACTTAAGTCAATTAGGTGATTACAACTTAGAACAACTTAGATTAATTAATCATAGCCACAATAAATACCAAATTTGAAAATCAATGAAACAAATTCAGAAAACATGCAAATTTATAAAAATATAAAAATAAATAAATAAATAAAATCAAGGGTTCAAATCCCTATCCCCAACTATTAAAAAAAAATGCAAGTTTAGTGACGAAGTGAAAAAAAAAATCGAGAACCATCCCCAAAGGGAAGAATACTCTAAGGGTTTATCTACCCCAACTAAGGCAATTCATCATAAGAAGAGAAGTTTCACAATCTAATTCAAACCCTTGACCTTGGACGCTACTCAATAGTTTAACTTATTGATATCGCCCCACACCAGCTCCAAAATTGCAGAACTCTTCAACATGAATAACTTTCACAAACCTCATTTGTGATCATGATTAGACCCTCCTTGAAGATTTTTGTGATTTTAGCTTTTGATCACCAATAGGTAGCAAGACCGTTGTTAGGGAAGACAATAGGGCGAGTTTCCTATTTCCTACCCTCGCTCCACTCCTGCTTCAAGGCAGGTTTTCTTTCCCTCACCCCACTGTAGCGGGTATTCGTCCCTAGCCATACTAAAATTTGTGTGTTTTTTTTTTAATTTTTTTAAAAATATATAGAATATATCAAAACTTATCATTCATTAAATTAAAACTCATAAAAATATTTAAGAAAAAAACAAGTTCTAACGTTACAAAACATTCTCAAAGCATAGCAATACAAAAATTCAAATATGAAAAAACACAAAAATATATATCCCTTATAAAAAAAAAAACAATAGACACCATAAATTTAAAGTTTAGTTTTACATATAAATAGGACGGGTTTGGGGTCGATGCCGGGGAAAAGTTAACCCTCGTCCCTGTCCCATTTGCTTAGTGGGGTGGATGAAGCAGGTACATGCGGGTGAAGATTTAAGAATATGTGAATATGGGCTTTTGAACTCATAGGTTGATCAAACTTTAGGTTTAGGTTTTTATTTTATTTGTCAAATGTATTGCATAGTAGTGGCATCTCTAAATCTTATGAAGTTGTGTTTATTAGATACTTTTTTTTTTTTTTTTTGATAAGATTATTAGATACCTTTATGTTTGCGTATATGGCACCAAAACCTAGGTATAAATCGACTTTAATTAACCACATCAGATTAAACTTTCATGATTTCAATAGATCAAGATATTGTCCAATTGAACACAATTACACAAACTTTGTCATTACAAGTAGACTTTTGTAAAGATTACAAGAAAATTTGTTATGGAATTAGCCAACACCTAAAAATACCTAATCGTCACTATCGTAATATAACAATCGAAAACATTTTTTAAAATATCTTTTAGAATTTGGGCCTTTCCATATTGAAACATTACAGAAAGTTCGTTTCATTAAGTGGGAATTGGAGAACCAATTAAACGTTGCATCAAAATTGTTGAGGAAAATTTATAATGGGTCAAACAAAAAACGAAGAAAGGCTTTAATTGCATGATCCAGTTGAGTCACTCTCCAATGGTACAACCTTCTCTTGTACAAGTGCTAGCATATGTCTGAAAAGAAAAATGCTTTGTCAATATGTTGGAAAGGCACTAGCATTGATTTGTTCTCTCTTAAAACACTTGAGGGGCTAACATAATTACTTATACCCTTTACTATTAAAAAATAAGATTACCATTTCGTACCTCTTAAAGACACAAGGTTATATGCACCTTTTTTCTCTCAATTGTTTGAAGAAGGGCAAGTAAGAAATGTAATAGTCACTAAACCAATGATTAATTTCCAAACACCACATAATTGAAGGCTACTTCTTTTATTATAACTATTCCTCAAACTTAAAAGCTCTTTGTGTTGATAAAAAAAAAAAAAAAAAAATTGTCCAAAAGAGAATCTTTGTAATTCTAAAAAAAAAGTGTTCCACACACTCTATATAAAGGCTTCAATGTTACAATTAAATATGCAACACATCCTCAATCAAATCCTTCTCCAACAACATATTTGAACAGTCTATGTCAAAAATTCCCTCCTCTTTTTACTTGCTAACCTTTATTTTCCTTCTTCAAATTGCTATTGGGATGGACCACAAATGGTTAGGTGCGCAAAATTATTCCACAATCAATGACCTTTATGGTACCAATTTGAATGAGCTTTCAGCTTATCTTACCTATCAAGTCTCTGCCACTGGTTTTGCACTAGGCACAAAGGGTCAAGGTGTAGATTACCAAAGAAATTCACATACCGTAATGTGAATTTCTTTGGCCAAATTGATCGTGATACTTGGTACTACGAAAAGAACCCACAAAATATGACAGATTACCAAAAAATGACTGAAAAGAAAGGAGTGGTTGACCCAACTCGCTGACCAAGCTTCTACCACCCCAAAAATGTTTTTAACTGGAGACTTGGATCTTGGAGACAACAACAAACTCTATGGGTCAGTTCAATGCACTAGAGAACTTTCAATCATGGACTGCAATAAGTGCCTTAATGAATCAATTGGGTCTCTTCCAAAAATGTTGTGACTCCTCTAAAGGGGTTCGGATATATAGTGCGACTTGCGACGTGAGGTTTGAGATTTTCAAATATTTCTCTGAGTGAATTTGGAGCATCCATGGAGAATTGTCTTCTAGATAATTTTCATATCAAAATGTGATGGGTAATAGGAACCTACAACTCTAAGATTGTGGGTGATAAACTGATGGAGGCAGTGGGTCAAACTTAGTTTTATTTAGTTTTAAGTGTCAAGAGCATTGTAATTTTCTGTTTTTTTGGGGGATGGGCTGTGCTAATGGTCCATTGGGTTTTATTTTAGTTTTATATGAGTTTAGTTAATTAGTTTGGGCTTAGTAATAAAGCCCAAAGAGTCCAAGTCCAAGTCTTATTATGAGTTTAAAATAAAGTCCTATTTCCACTAAAAATAGGTATTTAAGTCTTCTATTTATAGGACGGTAAAAAAAAAAAAGTCTTTTATTTAAAGAGTTGTAATACTTTTTATTAAAGAATAATATATTTTTAAATTTTAGAACTATGAAGCTTTCTTGAGGTTCGTCATTTGTGTGATGCAACCTTCTTCTAGGTATTATGCCAAAAACAAACCCTAGGTGTGTTGCCATGTTACCGTTCACAAGTTATTGTTCACATCCTTAGAACATCAACCCAAATCTTGGTTTTTCACCCATTGTTTAATACTTAAAATTTAAACCCTCCATTATTCCTTTTCCCCATTGAGAACCCTATATTATCCTTATTATTTTCTAGCCTACTACCCACTAAAACCAAATCCTAATAATTCATAAAAGCCACAGCCACCCAAATTTAACTCTGATTTGTCAAATATGATTTTGCTTTGTTCCCCCTTGTCCTACGTCATGAACTTTTGCACTTTAAGATGGTTGGTGATGAACTTCTGTCCTTTGCATGCATGTGTTAAAATTTTTATCCAAACTGGTGCACAATTGAATAAGATATGGTGCACAATTCCTTGGTTTTATTTTGCACTAGCCTTTTTTAATGAGGATTTAGGCAATTTATACACTTAGATTAAAGAATATGTGAAAATTGCCTTTATTGAAGCGGGTGATCATATTCTGACACTACAAAAAACATGACTTGTTTCAACCCACTTTTTACAAGGGTTCACTGAAAATGGTTGAAACAAACGCTAAAAAACTGGCGCGCTAATTAAAATCTAACACAACCCCTAATTGCTGCCTCCAAATTTTTACATTCTTTAACGAAATTCTAACACAACCCCTAATAAAAGATATCCAAATGTCTCAACCCTTGAAATAAAGTCTCTCTCTCTCTCTCTCTCTCTCTCTCTCTTGTAGGGAATTAAACCAAATTCCCAACCTGTGAGAAACAAAAAAATAGAGAAAACACACACCAAAGAAAACAATCACACGCACAAGACAGTATTTACATGGTTTGGCAATTTGCCTACGTCCACAGAGTTACAGGGATTTCACTATTATCAGGGAAGAATACAGAGTACAAGTTGTGGCTACAATTTTTCTTCTCTAACACAAAACACAACAACCACACCACAATAAAACCCTAATCACCAAAGTCGGTTTCACAAGGGCTAAACGGGCCAAAACAATTTTCCTGGGGGCGTTGCCCCCGGACCCCTAAAAGGCTTGTCCATGAGCGCTCCGACTTAAGCCTATCGGCCTAAGCCTCCACTCCATGAACTAAGTCTCAATAAATCTCCCATTAAAAACCACGCAACATTATTCAGGTCGTCAATCGGATCAAACACAAACTAGGCTCCACAAAGCCCACCATCTCTCACAAACTTAGAATTCAGAAAACCAATTTTCAAATAAAGTCTTTGCTCACTCTCTTAGAAAACCCTTTTTCATTTTATTCAACCATCGTCCAAACTTAATGAGAACTCCTAGAAAATTCTCTCTCTTTCTCTCTCAATCGAAGCTCATCTTATCTCCAACGATAGGCTGAGGCGCGGTAGTCGGCGATCCTATTTTCGACGACGACTAGCCGTTGATAGTCAGAGCTTTCTCCTCCGCCCTTTTGTCCAATTACAAGTCTCTCTCTCTCTCTCTCTCTCTCTCTCTCTCTCTCTCTGTTTGTTTCCTGAGAAAAAAAATTGAATTTGGAAATTACCTAGTAGAACTTTGCAAAGAATTCTTTGGTATTCTCTCTTGTTTTCTCTCTCTCATTCTCTCCATTGATATTTCTCTTCCTCGCCAATAATATAATTTGGGGCTAGGGTTTGGATACTTTGGAAATGGAATTACATACCAGTCCTTTGGAATCTGAAGTATGGGTTGGATGTATGAGGTTTGAACATATTATAGGGAGGACATGCTTCAAAAGGAGTTGGTAAGTGTTAATGGTGTAGTATTTCAATAATATCAATTTAAGTATGGGTTGGATCTATGAGGTTTTTTTTGTGTTGCTATGTTTGTTAATTATAGGTTTCCTGTGGAAACGAGCATTGGTTTATTAATAGTATCAATTTAATTTTAACTTGGTTTAGGTCATTGCAATTCAATGCTTTGTTCAACTTCTTTACATTGCAGAGATTTTTTACACTCATTTTGTTTATAAAACTTACTAGAGCTTATGAAGTTTATAAATTCATTTTCAAGTTATGTAGCTTGGAATTGGCAATCAATTTTTCCCTTATATTCGTTATTGTTCTGTTCCAATGAATACAGAGCCTGCATTCTTTTTCCTTTTTGATAAGATGTTTATGTCTGACCTGAAAGTATTAACTCGGTGTAGTTATGGCATGGTGTCAATGCATCATATTGATGCATTATAAACTTGTAAAACTTCCTGTAGTGCTAGAAAATTCACCATATGAGTATGTAGGTAACAGGAATAAGACCTTCCATCTGAGTTAAAATTTTGATTGCAGATATGGGCAATTTGACATTTAAATGATGACTACCAAGTTTTCATGAAGCATTCCTTTACCTTAACATTAAAATTAATTATTATGGATTAATGCCACATCTCATTCCTTTGTTGTCTAAACTTGTATTATAAGGAGCTTTGAATTTGCAAGAAGGATCACTGTCACATCAATCTAATGGTAGAATTTGACTGTCTCAAGGCAGAGGATATCTAAATTTATTAAAATTTAAATTAAACATGAGTTTTTGGATCTGGTATCACCTGCTATGAGTCAAGTTGCTATGCATTGTCTGGTTGATTTTGAGGAGTCCAAGAAACAATGATTGTAGTTACCTGCTTCTTAAACTCTGCAATTTTCCCTGCATGTGGAAATGACTTTCCTTCAAAAAAAGGTCAGTTGCACTGATATCTTTTGTTTGAAATAAAAATAACAGATAGTACCTTTACTATATTTTAGGGTCCAATTGTAAGCTTGCAATTGAATCATAGTTCCTACTAACCTCTTGAATACTGTGTTGTGTGATATTTTATTAAAGATAACAATTGGTCGGTGTTGCTTCTAAAAGGATTTTATGGTGCCATACATGTTCATGAATATGTATGGCGCATTACTTTTTTCACATTTTCTATTTAAATTTGTGTAAATGTTTACAACCCTTGCCTCTTTCTTTGTTCATATTCTCGTGCTTTCTATATTGCTACAAATGTTACACGTGTGACAAAGGAATTACTATTAGTGCTTTTGTTGAGAAAGTTTCAAAGATAAGGTGTTATTGTGTAAATAGGATCAATGGTGGTAAATGGTAATAGTATCTGATAGAGAAATCTCTATTAAAGAAAGAGCTACTAGCGAAGTTGAAATATATCTTATGAGCAAGGTTGTCAAAATTAGGATTCTACGTAAAATCGTGAAAGGTAGGTAGGATCGTGGATCGTAGGATCAGATTGTGAATCATAAGATCATCCTACATTATTTGAGAAAAAAAAAATTGGTATGTTAAATAATCACATAAATTATACATTCATAAAAAATAAAAAATTTGCATATTTGATGTAATTACCATACATCATTGCATCCATTTGTAAGCATCATTTAAAGAGGTCAAAAATCTCAAAACGTGACACTCTGTTGGGATGTTATTTTTCATTTGGATTCAACTAACACTCTATCTCTCTACATTAGAATAACAAAACTTGGTCTATTGGGATGTTATTTTTCATCCTTCTGTCAAGTTAAAGAAGCTTACAAGTAACCAAGATTGTTTGGAATCGTTAGAATTGTACGATCCTAAACAATCGCTGAGATCCTTGAAAGATCCGGATCGTTTTGGGCAGGTGGAATCGTAAAATCGTAGAATTGTAGGATTCAGATTGGGATTTTGACAACCATGCTTATGAGAGTTTTAAGTCACGGTGGCAAACGTGCAATTTCCACATAAATAAAATGCATTTTTACAAACAGCTAACCCAAATGAACACTTAGTTCAGTCAAGTGGTATAAGCAACTCATGGTACTAAAATAAGGACAAAGTAAACTAATTTATAGTCAAACCGCTATAACTCTTACTAAAAAAATTAACGTAATTACATATTTTGAAAATGTAATAATTAGATTGCATGTTATTTATGTCTTAATATGCATATTAAATTTTATGCTAATCGGATGTTATTTATTATTCGATCCAAAAATATATTTTTTATCTATAATTTTAAACTACAAATATTAACTTGAAATTTAAATATTGAATTAATGAAATAAATATTACATTTTTATCTTCTAGAAAATTTTCAAGCATAAAATTAAGATATAAAAATAAAATAAAAGTGATGATGTCTCATGAGCTACGCTGTTGAGTCGTACGTGACCCGGTCGATGTAAATTTACTATGCGATTTCCAAAAGCCTAAAGTCTATTTTACTATTCCCTCCGTCCCACTTTGTTTGTTCTGTTTGAAAAGTCAAACTTTTTAAGGGAATATCATTTATTGTCTTGTCTACCTTTTAAAAATGTATAAGTTTCCAAAACTACACTTAAATAAATTTATCAAAAAATTGAATTATTAATAAAATAGAGATATAATAGGAATATTAGTAAATTAATAACTTTTATTTTTAGAAACAGGACAATATTTTGGGACATCCCAAAATGGAATAGAAGACAAACAAAGTGGGACGGATGGAGTACAATTTAATGCTTCGAGAATGCTAGAACATGCAACTGTTGTTTAACAACATAACCGTAATAACAACGGGTTAGATTGTTCGACCTATCATAAACAAATTCCAACAGACCATGTTGAATATTGATAAAAGCTTGGTCTTTTACGTCCTCCAAAGGATACTTTTTTGAATGTAGAATGCTTTGAAAGGTCAGTCAACTTTCTATAGGTCTCAGATTTGGAAAATAACTAGATCATGACTCTAATAGTAAATAGAGCGTGGTCCAATTCAGATCCATAAAATCTGTCTCATGACTCATGAGTCAACAACACGAAGGTGTACTTTTTGTTGGTATGAATGCTAAATTTAACCATTTTTCATACGTAAATTCAGTGTACTAGAAAATAAAATATTATGTGGGTTCTAGTTAGCTGAACTAGTAAAGTCTCTAATGACTGAATAAGAGATCTAGGGTTTAATTCTTACCTACACCAAAAACGGATTAGTGTCTTGGTCTAATGATAAAAGAACTATTATTGGACGCCATAAGTTGAAACTCTTTAAAAAAAATCATACTACCAAATCTTAAAAAAAAAAAAAAAAAAAAGATATTGCCATGCCAAGTCTTCATGCCCAAAAGCCATTCTTATATCAAATTGAAAGTCACTCAAATTTCAGAGTTCAATTAGGCCACACCCTATCGGCCACGCACTTTGTCAATTTCTTAACCACACCAATAATTTTGGAAAGTGGTGGCTCCAAGAATTTTTTTCAAAGGTCATTAAAAAACTTAAAATAAATAAATTTTTTTTAAAAAGAACTTGAATATATTGAGTTATCGACAAAAAAAAAAATGCTAATACATGAAGTTTTACAATTTCCTTTTATGAGTTTTTATATTTTGAAATAGTTACGTGATAGTTCATTATCAATTGTCAATATGAGTAGGTGTGACTATTTTATTTTGTTAATTTTGTATAACATTTAAATTTTTATGCTGCTCTCTTTAACTATTTATCACTATTTTTATAATAAAAAAAAAATTCAACTAAATGACAAAACTCAACTCATTAACACTATATTAATTATTGACTCACACAGCTATACTTATATATACATTAATAATACACTAACTTTACTCTCTTCTTTTTTTGTGAATTACTAACTTTATAACAAAAATTTATTATAACATTATAACAATATACACACATGTAACAAATCCTCTGAATTTCATAATTATTAAATTATGTAAAGTTATATTATATTTATGCTATACACACACATTTATGCACATCACAACTCACACAAATAACATAATAATAATAATAATAACAACAACAACAACAACAACAACACACAATCAATAATCAGACACATACTCACACACATATAATATAAATCAATATATATATAAGTAGAGATCTCATGCGGGAGTGCATGAGGTCCTGCCAAGTGGCGCTCTAATTTTTCATTTAGCCTTTTTTTTTTTTTTTAATCTCTTTCATTAAGTTTTTTTACTGTTACCCAAAAGTTCACATTAATTTATTTTACTGTTATCTCATTAATTGACTAAGTTTATACCACACCTTTCTCTAATTTTCATGTCTTTTAGCATACCCACCGTTTTAGTATTTAAAAAAAAAAAAAAAATTAAGGACTAATAGTAATAACTGGATAAGGCTCTAGATTCTCAAAAAAAAAAAAAAAAAAAAACTAAGGCCCTGAAGAGAGATAGAGAGACACAAAAATGTTGTGGATTATTAAATAAAACACATTATTTCACTATATATTACCAAAATAAAATACTTGAGACTGACAAAACATTTGAAAGAAAGGGAAAGAAAAATCTAAGGGGTCATAATCTCTGTTATACTAGCCTCCCATTACCATCAAGACGCTGAAACCCCTACAGCCTATGGGTAATTTTTTTTTTCCTTTTAAAATTAGGGCCTTAAATATGATTTAGGTTTGGGTAATTTGGTTGGATAGTTTTTGTTTTTGGTATATAAGTAGAGAGAATATTTGGTGCGCAATGTAAAGTCATATTCTACCATGGTTTAATTTTAAATCATCAACAAGATACATGCATACACACTTGTTTATAATAAAGAGAGGCACTCACAGCTCGCAAACATTCACTATTTACTCTTATAATCAAAGATACCAAAATAATCAGATAAAGGAGGGAGATGAGATTTGAGAATGAGATCAGAGATATTATATCAGAGAGAGAAAATGAGAGTGATCTGTGATCTATGCTATTGTTTAATTTTTTCCATTTCTTTAGAACATCCATTTTCAACCATTTTTATTTTTATTATATATATATATATATAAAATGGATAGGCCAGATGGTCTGACCGGGTTACCCATGAAGTGGAAAGAAATACAGTTTCTTTGCTTGTAAATCCGGGCAAAAATCTCCCTATCCCCCATTATGTTATTAAAAATTGAAATAAATCAGTTCAAAATTTTTTATTATGATAATCTTGATTTTTAGATAAAAAAATAAAACTTATACAAATAGGAACTTAAAGAAGGTGAAAACACTAATTTGGTCTTTAAATTTTAGGATCACACTTAATTTAATTCATAAATTTTGGTAACAATCAATTTGATCCTTATTGTTGGGTTAAGATAGCTTGACCCCGGTTAATTAATTCAATTACCTAAGTTGATTAATTAGGTTCAATTGTATGCAAATTGTGAAGGCACCAATAAATCACCAAAAATAGTAAGTGCAGTGGAAAATAAATAAGACACGATGATTTGTTGACAAATGGGAAAAACCTCGCAAGACAAAAACCCCATCGGGTGATTTTAAGGTTACCACTCCCAAGAATCTACTAATCAACAATCAAATGATTACAAGTATAAGAAATCTTATCAACTACCCTTGGCCTATCCCGAAATACCAACCTATAGTTGAACCTTTGCTCCAATACCCAATTGGACGTGATCTTGTAGTAGCCTTCTTTCCTTTGATGCACAAACCTCCAATTTGTGACTAACCCTTTGCACGGATCTCAAGTACGTGACTAACTCCAACAACTTGAACAGATGTTGTTGGCTGCAAAGTTCTTCACTTCATTAATAATGAAGATCTGGAAGCACTCAGTTACAAAACCCTACGGCGTACAAATGCAGTAGCTTCACACAGAGAAAATAAGTCTTTTGGTCTCTGTATCCGTGTGTAATGGACTTTAAAATAAGCCTTATATATGTCTAGGGTTGTGAGAAAAAAAACCTCAAACAAATATACAAGACTGGGCCGAATTTCAGATCTAGAAATTCTAAAATCACGAAAATACAACTTACAAAAAATACAAACAAAAATACAAACATGATAAAATTATCACAAAAATACTCTCTACACTATCACGAAAATGAGCGTATAGCATGAATTACTTACAAAATTATTGCTCAAAAAATTTTCCAATGTTGGAAGACGAGGTACAAAAATTTAAATTCACAACTAAAAGCTGAAGCATAGCATTTAATGTTGCTACGCTCACAGTGAGCCACGTTAACAGCCATGTCATTGTCATCCTCTTTTTTTGTATTTGTCCAACAATTTTAAAATAGTTTTTATCAATTTCAAAATACTTATAAATATAAAATAAATCCTAGCCCTATCTCCACCATAAAACCCACTTTTTTATTAATTTAATTCCATTATAAAGCCCAAACCCAAAGCCTTTTCAACCTAAACCTTTTGTGAAACCATTTTTTTTTCACGGTTACAAACTTTTTGTTTTTCCCTTCCTTTTGTTGCATGAATGGTTTCAACTATTTCAAAATTATTAATAAATTGTTTATATATTGATATAACTTATGCATGGTTTGTGTTTGGACAGCTCTCATATCTTATAAATATTATCTTCTTCTAGCCTAGGAAACAATATTTTCTTTCGCACCTTTGTCTTTCTCACAATAAGCTCTCTCGCTTCATCTCTTCCCTTTGTTTTTTCTCTCCTCTCACACTCTCACTATCACCCCCTCTAATCTCTTCTCTTCCCACAGATTTCTCCCTCTATCTGTTTCTCTTCTCTTTTTTCTCCTTGGTTCTCTTCCCCTTTGTAACACAATTCTTCGACAAGGTTTTTATATTTTTCCCCCTAATAGATCAATCAATAGTTTTATAACAATTTGGCATTTTGGTATTTATCAAACTATTTGTACTAGATTATTTTCCCGGTTAAACTATTTGGCCTATGTGGCATTTTGAACTATTTAAAATGGAGATTATGGTTATGTTGAATTATGAGAAGTATGGTTGATATATATATTATTTATGTTACTGTTCATATATATTAGCAAGATGAGTGTTTGAGATCATGAAAGTTGGACAACTAATTTTGATTATATTTGTTGTCAAAATTTTATTTTGAAACCAAATTCAATCTTGGTTATTTATTTATTTATATTGATTACATTAGGTGGGTTTACACAATACACATATTATACATATTTTAAATTATACAAAAAGTGTTATAAGCAAACATCATAAAATGAGATAGTTTTCCAAAAAAAAGCTCTCTAGAAAATGAACAATTTTTTAGAAAATGTTAATGCCGAAACAAACAGAGCATAAAACATTACTTTGTTTAAGCATTTAATTAACAACATCGCTGTTAATAGGTTTATGATTTAATTAAATTGAAACCTTTTTTAAGTATACAGTTTAATTTGAAATATTAAAAAGTATGGGCTTTACTTTGAAAGCACCCAATAATTGTTAGGGTCTAAAATGTATTTTCCCTTAAATTTATTAAAAAATAAAATAAAATAAAACGAGAATAGATGCCCTAAGAGCATCCTTATTAGTTCAGGTAAAGTCTTCTAAAATAAAAATAACTACCTATTTTACACATTTTGAGCAAAAAAACACCCACATCAGTGGGTGTAAAAATGTGTAAAATTGTGCAAATTTATCCATGAGCTATAGTAACCGTGTCTATTTACACGTTACTGTAGCTAGTTTATCCATTAATTTATTAATTTTCCGTTCGCTCCTTTTTTTTTTCTCTCTCTTCTCCGTGCTCAACAAACCCAATTAACTTCTCCTCTCCTCATCTTCTTCATCTTCTTCTTTTTCCTCAGATGCACACAAACACACCCACACACAAACACATCCACACAGACAAATCAACAGAGATACACTTGCTCAAAAAAAAAAAAAAAAAAAAAAACAAATCAACAGAGATACACTCGTGGGTCTCGCCTGATCGGAGCTAAGGAGATCTGACCGAGATGGGTCTCGCCTGATCGGAGCTAGGGAGATCTCGGATTTGATCGGTGCTTGTGGATCGGAGCTAGGGAGATCGGTCGGTGCTTATGGATCGGAGCTAGGGAGAGACCGAGATGGGTCTTGCTCCTCCAGCTGCTGCGCCGCCGTCTCCCGCACCAGCATGGACGGGCCGCGACGCCCCGTGGCGCGGCTCAGGAACAAGGCTAGAATGGTGGATCGTGGGTCTGATTTGGTCGGAGCTGGTCGTGATCGAGAGAGTTGATCTGTAGAGGGTAGAGAAGTAGAGAAATGGGTAGAGTGGGTAGAGAAGTAGAGAAATGGGTAGAGAAGTAGAGAAATGAAGTAGAGAAATGGGTAGTAGAGAAATGAAATGGGTAGAGAAGTAGAGAAATGGGTAGAGAAGTAGAGCAAAATATCAGAAAAATGCGTAGAGAGAGAGCGCGCGCGTATTAAATGTGGTGGTTGAGGGAAATAATAAAAAATTTGAGAGAATTGATTATTTAATTAAAAGATGTGATAGAATAGATGAACTGATGTGGGTGTTTTGTAAAATTAGATGTGTAAAATAGAAAAAGTAGGTTTTTAGTGTAAAAATGGATGTGTAAAATGAAAGAACTGATGTGGATGCTCTAAGGCCCCACCTAACTGTATGCAAAATGGTTGTGTAAAGCTAGACCGTGTATTATAGAGGTTCTACGTGTATATCCAGCATTTTTACAGGTTTCGTGATATTTTTGTTATTGGGGAGGTTTATTTTTTTGTGTATTTTAGTTATTGTAGACGTTTTAGAATGTTTTGCAAATTTTAAGGCCTTCGGATTTATTACAAACACTTTGGAGGTTTTGGATGTATTTTGGCAATTTTAAATGTTTTGGGTGTCCTTGTCATTTTAGAAATTTCGGTAGTATTTTGATCATTTTATAAGTTTTAAGGTATAGTTTAGTTATTTTGGAAAGTTTGGGTCTACTTTAGTCATGTTAAAGGATCATAGATATTTTGAAAGATTAGGTGTGTGTTTCAATTATTTTAGACCTGTGTTGGTGTGGCCTAACGGATAAGGCGTCTGACTACTTCTAATCAAGCAATTGTGGGTTCGAGTCCCACTGATTATGTTTATATGTTATTTCACCTTCTAAAAAAATATATCATTTAGACATGTGTTTTGGTCAATTATTTGGATGTGTTAGGACTTAGGAGTGATTTTGATCATTTTATAGATTTTGGGCATATTCAATCATTTTAAAAGGTTTTGTGAGTATTTTGCTCATTTATAGTTTTAAAGTAAATTTCAAACATTGTGCATGTTTTTAGGGTATTTGGATCATTTTAGAGGTTTTATATACTTTGATCATTTATTTATTTGAAGTGTATATTGGTCATTGTGTAGATTTCTGATGATACTGTTGTCATATTAGAGGTATAAGGCTATTTTCTTAGTTTGGAGTTTTTGGGCGTATTTTGATGATTTTAGAGGTATGTTCATCATTTTAGAAGTTTCAAAAATATTCATTTTAAAGGTTTTAAGGATATTTTAATTAGTTGGGTGGTTTGGGTGTATTTGGGCAAACAGATGGATTGGTTTTATCTTAAAAGCTAAATTACAAATTACACCATATAATGTTGACCTCTTTTCAATTCAATTATTTCTATCTCTATTTTTTTTTTTTTTTTAATTAAGTTCTTTAGCTTCCTTTGGCTTCTGATGCAGTCCTACCCACTTTGCACCATTAAATCTCACCAAAACCAACCGGTAGATTAGAAAAAATTTGAGAAAAGGATGAAATTGAAAACATATTAAAGTTAAGAAACTAAAATGAAAAAAAAAATAGATATATCTATAAGTATTTAATTGAAAATTATTCCAGTAATTGGAGGAGTAATTTGTAATTTAACTTATCTTAAATAATCGACTTGGACAAGATATAGGATAAAACTATTTTAGCAACCTAACCATTTATATCCCCAAACCCCCCTATTTTCCACCACTAGTAGTTTAGGGGGTGTTCGGTTTGTGTTTTAAAACAACCATTTTCAATTTTTAAACAACATTACACATATTTTCATACATTTTTTCACCCACACGTATTTCTACAAATGTTTTCAAACAACAATTTTCAATTTTTAAACACATGTACCAAATGGGCCCTTAGAGTCTTAGACTATAATACGGTCATTTTTTTCAAATTACTATGTTTTTTTTTCTTTTATTTTTTTCATTTCAATTGATTACTGTAAACTTTATTTATTTCTAATTTTTTTTTAAAGCTTTTTAGGCTGTGAATTGTGTTTGCAAATCAGAGGATGAATGAAGTCTTTCTCTTTGTAGTTTGAAACTTTGAATAATTTTGCTTCAGTCTTTTGTTTAAGTCATGCAACGAAATTGTTTTGAAATGATAAGGGCGGTGCATATGAAAAGTCACGAAGTGTCACACTCACTATTTGCCCGTCTTTTAGGGCAAAACAAATGTTGACCCGTACGTGACCCACTCCTTGTACAATTCTACATCAACTATGCGATTTCCAAAAGCCTAAAGTCTTTTTCACAATTTATAAAGGCAATGCACGAATACTTTTCTTTAAATCATCTTAAATATTTTGTTGACAAAGTCATATAGAATTTTTATTAGTAGGATAATGAGTTAAATTATACTATCAAATGATAATTTTGGAATATAGAAAACAAGAAATGAAAACATAATAAATTGGACCCCACGTTGAAGATCAGTGCACGCCCTGGCAATTCAGGGGGGGTTTGGTAGAGAAATTTGAGTAATGTTCTTTGAGTGTTTTTGATATACGTGTAGGTAAAAAAGTGTGTAAAAAAGTGTGTAAGTGTGTTTAAAATGCTCAAAAAATTGCTTAAAATGCCGTAACAAATGAGCCTCAGGTTTCTACAGCTTTGACTTCCCCTTAGCTCAGGCAAGTGAAGGCCAGGGACTGTTGGAGGGGATCAAGGCCAGAACTGGAGTTGGGCCTATCAGGCCCAAAAACCAAGCCCAAAGGGTTTAAAAGTCAGTCAACGATGACGACTTGGGTACCCCAGGGCTGTAGACTTCTCTTCATAATTCATATCAACATTTATTATACTCCACAAACTTTCAAACACATAGAGGTTAATCCCATTCAGTCAGCCGAAGCAATTTCCTTGCGGTTCCATCCCTTCCTTTTGATCCACACACTTATAGTTCCAATTAATTCGCTTCACTTCGTTGAATTTTTTTTAAGAGAAGCTTCAGTTTCGTTGAGTTTCTAGGAAAATGCTAGAAAATATGAGAAGTCAGGTAATCTTAAGGCCTAGTGTTCTACATAATTATCTTATGAGACCGACTAAGCTTTCACCCTTTTTCCGTATTCTTGGGATTGTAAACAAAGGTTGACCCGTATGTGACCCGCTCTTTGTACATTCACTGTGTAATTTCCAAAAGCATGGAGTCCATTTCATAAATCAACTCATCGAGAAGGTGCATTTTCTTTATTTTGAATAGCCTAACTTTTATATCATCCTAATTCCCAATTTAGCAACATTTTCTCTCCTTTTTAATTGTTATCATAGGGTCTGTTTGGATTGAGGAGAGCGGGAATGGAAGTGGATGAGAGGGGAGTAGAGTAGAGTTTGTTGAAAATAAGCTAATTCGGGGCCAATTTTACTCTACTCTATTCCTCCTCAATCCAAACGGACCAATAATTTTCTTGAGCATAACAATGTCGACCTCATCCTTGCATTCCAGTCCCTGTTATTTGCCTTTCAAGGAAAAGAATAAAATATGATTCATAGTTGTAACTTGTAATTAGATGAAAAGACTTACAATAAAATCAATCCAATAGCCTTAAGAAAGATAAAGTTTAGAGCACTTGCATAATTTGTACAAAATAACTTAAGGTCAAATTTTGCCGAATAAAGTTTGGCTAGAAACTTGGTTGTAATTAATAGTTACAACTCCATTAAATATCTTTTTATTGGATATGAATTTTGAAAAATCCACCATTGGATAACATTTCTTCCTATGTCCTCTATGCTTACAAAATTTCCAGAAAATCATAGATCAATAACTATGTCGTCAATTAAATGTTTAAATTTCAAGTTTTTGTGGTTAGAATTATGCATAAAAAATAAGTTTATAGATCAAATAGTAAATAATATCCGATTGGTACGAAATATGACATGTGTGTTAAGAACATAAAAAGCATGCAATCTGATATATGATTCGATTTTGAAAATATTTAGTCATGTTAAATTTTTTAGTGAGAGTTGTGCCCGTTAGTTACAAAGTGAATGGCAGTTGTGGAACGTAAAGAGAGAGAAACAATTTTAAAAAATCAATTTTTTTTAATATTTTAATGAAATAGGATATAGAATATATAATTTTATGTTAATAATTTTGAAAAATTGTTAAGTAAAATAGAAAAAAAAAAAAAATTTATACTAAAATAAACAGAAACCTACGTGAATACTCTGAACTTGTTGATTACGCAAGAGGCAGAGACCTTCTTCTTCATCGTTGACTAGACCATTCTATGGTTCTCCACCTACCATGCATTTAAATCTTCCAGATGACCTCATTCTGATAAAAATCTATCATATATATGCAGCGTAGATCTTTTCCTTTAATGTAAATCACCAGATACATCTTTAGTTCTGTCATTACCATTATTTACCAGCATGGATATCAGTTACAAGATAAACTCAATCAGTAATCTCACGGTGCTATTTCTTCTTTTGTTTATGTATGGGTCTCCATATTTGGAGATAATCAAGCCCTGTTCATGCAGTGAAGATCATACTAAGGTCAAATGCATCCAGACTGAAAGCGAAGCACTTCTCAGCATCAAGAAAGGTCTGACTGATCCTTCTAACAGGCTTTCTTCTTGGGTTGGTGAAGATTGCTGCCAATGGAGAGGCATAGCGTGCAACAACATATCAGGACATGTTATCAAGCTTGATCTTCGGAACCCATTTCAATCCGGCAGTTATGATTCCTCAGCATATAAGAATTCATGCCTGGGTGGTGAGATAAGTTCTTCTTTGATTAACTTGAAATATTTAAATTACTTGGATATAAGTTTGAATGATTTTGAAGGCATTCAAATTCCTGAATTTTTTGGTATGCTTGAGAATTTGATTTATCTCAATCTCTCTTCTGCATCCTTTGCCGGGGAGATTCCACCTCATCTTGGAAATTTGTCAAGCCTGACCCATCTTGACCTATATGCTGATTCATATATGTCATTCATGGGGGAGTTGAATGCCACAAATTTGGATTGGCTCTCAGGTCTATCTTCTTTGAAGTACCTTGACATGGGGCAAGTCAAACTCAGTCATACTGGAGCAGATTGGCTGCAAAAGGTTAATATGCTTCCTTCACTCTTGGAGTTGCATCTACATTCATGTGGGCTTGAAAGCCTTCCACATTCACTTCCATTCATTAATTTTACCTCCCTTTTTGTCCTTGATTTATCTCAAAACTCCATTAACTCTTCCATACCTCAGTGGCTGTCTAACCTTACAAGCCTTACAAAACTTGATCTCAGTTGGAATTCATTCCAAGGTACCATTCCAAACGATTTTGTGAGCCTAATAAATCTTGAGTACCTTGATTTGAATTCCAATGTGCTCATCACAAGTCAAATGCCAAGCTTTTTTGGACATCTTTGTAAATTGAAAGTTTTAGATCTTTCAAGGAACAAATTTAGCGGCAATATTGATGGATTTTTAGGTAATTTCTCTGCTTGCTTGAACAATAGCCTTGAGTCCCTAGATTTGAGTGCTAATCAACTAGTAGGAAAAATTCCTAATTCATTAGGGACACTTGAGAGCTTGAGATACCTTAACCTGGCAAGCAACCTTTTTTGGGGTTCAATTCCAGCTTCTATTGGCAGTTTGTCATCCTTGCAACAATTGGACCTCTCTTTTAATCAAATGAATGGAAGCATTCCTGAAAGTTTTGGACAACTCTCAGAGCTGGTTGAATTGTATCTTCAAGTGAATTCTTGGGAAGGTGTCATAACAGAAGCCCAATTAATGAATCTTACAAGCCTAGAATATGTTATACTAAAAAGTAACACAAACCAATCTCTAGTTTTCAATGTGACATACAACTGGGTTCCTCCTTTCAGGCTCAAACAACTTGATCTAGATAGTTGTCTCATTGGCCCCAAATTTCCTATATGGCTTCAAGTTCAAAGTGAACTTACCTCTGTCAGCCTTCAAAACACCGGAATCTTGGACACCATACCTGAGGAATGGTTCTCTAAAATATCTTCTCAAATCACTTCCTTGTATCTAACCAACAACCAAATCATGGGGAAGCTGCCGCACCAAATCGTATCTCCAAAATTAGGTGTGATTGATCTAAGTCATAACTACTTCAAGGGTCCTATCCCACTTTGGTTTACTAATGCTACCCACATATATCTTCAAAATAATTTCTTTTCAGGCCCCATCCCATCAAATATTGGCGATCTAATGCCAAGCTTGGAATATTTAGATCTTTCGGAGAACCTCCTCAATGGTACAATTCCCTTATCCATTCAAAAGATAAATAATCTTCAAGTCCTTTCACTCCGGGGCAATCAACTTTCAGGGGAGCTTCCTCACAATTGGAATGAGACACAAAGATTGTGGGTTGTGGACATTTCAAACAATAACTTATCTGGAGAAATTCCAACCTCAATGGGTTTATTGGGTTCCCTTACTATATTAATGTTAAGCAACAACAATCTTCATGGAGAAATTCCTTCTTCCTTGCAAAATTGTTCTCTTTTTAGCATTGATCTTGGAGAGAATCATCTCTCAGGGAAACTTCCGTCATGGATAGGATCAAATGTGTCATTATTTTGGATGCTACGCCTCAGATCAAATTTATTTAGTGGAATCATCCCTCGACAATGGTGCAATCTTCCGATTCTTCACATCCTAGATCTTGCAGAAAACAACCTTTCTGGGAACATTCCAGGCTGTTTGGACAATTTAACTGCTTTGATTTATGGTAACAGCAGCACCATGTACAACAACTATTTTCGCTCCCGCAAGTACTACTACATGGAGCAAACAATAATAGTGACAAAAGGAAGACAACTTGAATATGGTAGAACTCTCAAATATGTAAACAACATTGATCTTTCAATGAATAATTTGACAGGAGGAATTCCTAATGAAATAACAAGCCTCGTAGACTTGGGTACACTAAACTTGTCAATGAATCACCTAACTGCAAATATTCCTGAGAATATTGGAAACCTGCGGTGGCTTGAAACACTAGATCTCTCACACAACAAACTTTCTGGATCTATTCCTGGAAGCTTGTCTTTATTAACATTCTTGGCACACTTGAACTTGTCTTATAACAACTTGACAGGAAGAATCCCATCTGGTAATCAGCTTCAAACATTGAATGATGCATCTATCTACAAGGGCAACCCTTCATTGTGTGGCTCTCCTCTTCCGACCAAGTGCCAAGGAGATGATCCATCCAATGTACCAAATTTCAGTGTAGGTGATGTGGAGGAAAATGAAGACAAATCTGAAATGTTGGGAATCTTTATTAGCATGGCAACAGGGTTTGTTGTAGGTCTTTATGGTGTTTGTGGTACTTTATTGATAAAGCAGTCATGGAGGAAGGCCTATTTTCAGTTCGTAGATCACATGAAAGATAGTGTATCCAATATTATTATATTGGGCATGATTCATTTTCGTAGGAAAATGGGCTTAAGTAGGATATAAGGGTGTTGGGAGTCTCCAGATACTCCTTTGTGAGTGAACATATTTTAATAGTTTATGCCATGTTCTATCACAAGTATGCAAAGCATGTATGCTATCACGAAAGGTCAAGGATTCTTGTTTATTCTCTACTTCCCAAACCCTCCCCCCCTTTGTGCTATCTTTTTCCCGCATTAGCATAGATTTTCTTTTTCTCACATTAATCTTGTTAAGCTACTCGTTTTGTAAGACGTTAAATGGTGGTAGACAGGTCACAGAAGACAACATCCTTGAAAATATATAGATTTCAGATGGGGGGCCAAAAATCCAAGCTTATAAGTTGTAATTTAGATTTTAGCCAAAAATATTTATTCATTGGAAAATGTGTGGCAAAAGAAAAATAAATACATCAAGGTCTCACATCACATGGTGAAACTACCAAGAACAATATCAATGTGATTAGAGCACTCACAGCAATGATGCTAAAAAGTCATATTGGTATTTTTAGCTCCTCAAAAACCCAAAAAGCATGCTCCAGCAGTGGAGCTAAACTTTTTTTTTTTAGCTCCATTGCTACAGTGCACATCTATAGATAGATGTGCATTGTAGCTGAGAGCTAAAAGAAAAAAAATATTTTACTCTCGGGTGGATTAAAATAATAAAAAGTGGTTCTCTCTCTCTCAGTCACTCCGTGCCTCTCTCTCTCTCTCTCTCAGTCACTCTCACCTCTTTGTCTCAACGTCTCCGACCCACACCTCCACCGGCCTCAACGTCACCGGCCTAAGCTGACCTAAGCCCCAAGCCGCCGATCCATGCCTCCGACCCACGCTTCCGCTCAGTCCTCCATCTCAACGCTCACCCAACACCAATCAGACCATTGCTTTGGTTTTTTGCCGATCAGACCCATCCGCCTCAAACCTACTTCTCTTTCGCACAATCAGACCCATGCCTCTGCCCAGTCCTCCATCTCAACGCTCACCCAACGCCGATCAAACCATTGCTTTGGTTTTCCGCTGATCAGACCCATTCGCCTTAGACCCACTTCTCTTCCCCCGATCAGACCTACGCTGACACTGTCCTCCTCACTGAAGCCCAGCTCTGTGATTGGTGATTTTTTTATTTTGTTTGTGATTGGTGATTTTGTTTGGTCTGGGTTGAGGAAAAAGATTGGAGATTTCGGTTAGGTTTTTTTTTTTTTTTTTTTCCTGCTGTGGACTGGTGGTGGTGGTTGTGGGAGTGGCTGATGGTAGAGGTGGTTGTAGTTGTTGCTGTGGATGTTTTTTGAGTAGTGAGATATATTATTTTATTGTAGGGGATATATTATTTTATTGTGATGTTTATATTATTTTATTATGTTGAAAGCTAAAATAGATCCACTGCTGCAGCATGTATGTAGGTAAAATAGATAAAGTAACTTTTGGTGGAGCTAAAAAGCTAAATTTTTAGCTCCACTGCTATGAATGCTCTTATAGCTTAATGACAACCTATCACACGGGTAATTATTGAATACTTCCGGAGTACCATAAATGCGTATTCCCTCCTCTCACATAATTGTAGGTTCTACTAATTAAATTTATGGTGGGACTTATAATTCATGTATGAGAGAGGAGTACGCATTAATGGTACTCTCGGAGTATTCAATAATTTTCCCTATTACACTCTATTCTTGTCCATATATATATAATTTCAAACTATAACATTCACTCCATAAAATAGTTGTAAGACATTAATGCCGACTATACCGCCAACAAAAAGAGAATTAATTTCCCATTATCACCACTACCAATAGTGCCTGCAGCTTTCCCCATCACCATTGGGTCACAAACACAACCAATACTGCTGCACAGAATCAGAGCCACTACAACCACCACCTGCCACCTTTTCCATCAAAACCTTTTGTGTATTGCTCAAGTAGTACCGTACCATGTGTTCAAGCTTTGCATGAGGGAGTGCAATCTAAGATGGAATGGTTTCCATATGCATGCAAAGATTGTTGCTCATTCAAACCCAAGGCAATTTTCAGGATTCAGTGTTTCGTATACATGACCTAAGCATTCAAATTTTTGGTTGACTTTTCCTTTAAAATGGCACAAATTTTGTTCATGTTGGATTCACAAACTAAAAAGTAAATTCCTTAACAAATTATAACAAATGCAAATCATAAATTAAAAATTTATTTCAAACGTTCATTTTATATCTAAACTACGTAAAAGCCAATGCCAAAATTAGTGGGAATGCTAATCCTCCTCCCCCTCTCTCTCCTTGTCCTCTCGGCCCCTACAGAGGGCGAAATCTTTGCATGCCAATTTTCTTCGAGAACTAGATAGTTGTCTAAACACTAGTTTGTTATCAAGTTTTAACACTAAATCAATGTATTTTGTTTTAAAGTGCTTATAAACTTAAAATGTTCTGTCTTTTCTGCGCACAACAAATGCACCCAAAAAAAAAAACTTATATACATACGCATCACACCACCACATTGCAGGCACTATAAAATGCTACTAAATCCTAGCAATAATAATTGTTGGGTCAAGTGCAAGAGCTTTGTGCATTTTACATGGAAGTTATGAGAACTATATGTATATACTTCCAACATTGCTAAGTTGATGCAGTCACTTCAATGAAAGTAAAGATGCCAATCAAGTCCAAACCAAATTTTACATGGAAGTTTTGAAAACTATATACATATAAATATATATATATATATATGTATGTATCTCCAAGGCCACCGCACCTGCACCCGCACACAATGCACATCGACGCGGCATGCGGTGGTCGATGCTGCTGACCGTGCATCTGTGCCGCGTCACCTTTTTTTTCCCGTTTGTGGATTCACGTCGAATCGGATTGTATCGGCCGATGGCTGAAATAGACAAAAAGGGCAGAATCAGGCCGAAACCGACTTTGAATCAGCCGAAATTCTTGTAAAAAAAAAAAAATATATATATATATATATATATGCAAAACTCATCGTTTTGGACTTTGAAGCTCTCTGCCTACTGCCTCTCTCGCTATCTCACTCTCCGTCTCCCCTCTCCCTAACCTAGAAGTTAGAATCTAGCAACAGTGAGTGAGTGAGTGAGTGGCCACTCACTCAGAAGTCAGAATCTCTCCTTTGCCTCACTGTCCTTGCGCTTTATCTCTCGGTCTCAATCTCTCCATCATGGAATGTTTTAGTTTCAAACTTGTGGGTTGTATTCTAATTTATGAACATCATGTTTTAGTTATTATCTACTATTGCTCTTAAAACAAGGACATTTGGAGTAATTGTGCCAAAAATTTGATGGCAAGTATGTCATACTGAAAGTCAATATAAAATAGACTGACAAGAAGAAGTCTACCTCCTTTAAGTCTTCCACCAGTTGCTCAATTTGATGGAATAAGATTTAGAACTCAATGCTGACCTTACAAGCCAAGTTGAGTGCTTTAGGGGGCAATTAATTATAAGATAAGACTTTAATATTATTTATGCATTTGCATTATATATATATATATATATGTAAATAATATTATTCTTGGAATAAACTATGCAGTAACAAGTCAGGTGTAATATTTATTTATTTATTTCCTTAATGTTATTATAATTTTCCATAAGTCATGTTATGATTATTCATTGGCCCAAAGGCCCCAAACCATGACAAATTGACAATCTTCAGATCCAGCTAGTGAAGAACATGATTTTTATTTTATTTAGCATTAGTTATTTATTTATTTTAGATTTAATAGTTCATTTTTTTTTTTTTTGAAAGAACAAATAGAGGTTGGTTAGATAGCCCTGGCCAGTGTTCACTGCACGCATGGTACACGTAAATATAATATTCTTAAATGACGTGCAAACATTAGGCTTATAATTCCCTTGGAAAGTAAGAAAAAAAAAGAGAGTACTACTTTGAAAAGTAAACACAGAAAGAGTACTAATTGAAATAGCATCAGAATCCCTCTTTCCTCAAGCTTCCGTGAGTCTTTTTGGACTCTACAGAGGTTATTTACTTATTATATTAATTAGTAAGGGTTGAACTTTTACAAATTTTTTTACGGGTAGAATAGGTGGTGTTTACAAAATTAGGTACCATTTCAGTGCAATAAGAGTATATTGAAATTTTAAAACTTCAGAGTGACCAAGGAAAATGAGCATTTTTACTCATCCACCCACTGTAACCTTAACAAATGCTACCGATATAACAAATTGTGATTAGTGTAATATTACTTATCACATTTGACAATCATCGACCTTACTTATTTTATTGTAGCTCCAAACATCACCTGCCATTTTAGCCGCTGTGAAATTTGTGGTGCATGGTAATATTATACCATGAAACTTTTCCAACTGAATACCTTGCACCTCATATGGATTAATACAAGATTACTGCTAAGTATATTCCTAATGCAAAGTTTAGTGGGCTGTGAAATTTGCCAAGAGTTGAAGCTGAAAGATGGGTTCAGGTTGAGTTTTTAATGTGTGGAGGACCTGAATAGTGTGTTTTTGCAGTTGCCATTTGGTCCAACTGGAGGCCTGAATGATACTATCCTGATTTGGGTTTTGGGCTATTTGCCAATGGCCTGGAACAACCAAGTTTTTTTCGCTTTTAAAAAACATTTTTACAATAAAGTTCAGAGGGATACAATGAATATTCAAAACATTCTTAAGTGACATGAATGCCTTTAATGATAAAAAAATTTGATACATATGAATGTAAACTAATAGTCCAACACTCCAACAATCCTTTATCAATAACAAAAGAATATAAGCTTTTTTGCTTTCAGTCGTCAAAATTAGCTTAGTTCGTTTACCAATATTTAGGTAAATAAACAGGAAAGAGATGATACCCTGCAATAATCTTCTTTCAAAGGCAAAATTCTTGCTGCTAATTTTTGTTAGAAACTATATATTCTCATGTTATAACCTTGTCGCATTCTCTTTCAATTTCTTCTCTTGAAGGTCAAATCATAAAAATTTTCTTCTTTCTTTAAGAAAGTGGAAGGCTTATTTGGTCATTAAAATGCTATTTCACGTCAAACAAGCCATCGCCCTCTCATCTGCCTTCTTCATGAGTGAAAAATACAGCTCAAGAAATCAAATGCCTTATTAGCTGAGAGATTTGAGGATGTTTCTTGTAAAACATTTCATTGAGAAACTAACTTGCTTTCATAAATATACATATCTTTTGATTGATAAGTTAGACATGCAACCATTTCATTTATATCTTGTAATTTGCTGCTAATTTTACGAACAGTCAAGGAACTAGTTATTATAAGTGATAAATTACCTATTCAAAAATAAAACGAACTAGTTATTATAAGTGATAAATTACCTATTCAAAAATAAAACAAAAAATAACAACTCACTGATTGTTAAAAAAAAATTAAGTTATTAAAAAATTGTGAATTTAATCATTTTAAATCTAATAATAGTGACAGTTCTTTTGAAAGATGGGAGAGAGGGCATGAAAAATTTGTCACAAAAACTTCTTGTTGTTAGATCTCTCTCTCTCCCCTATATTACTATTGTATGAGGTTCCTCAAACGGTGTTTCACTAATTGATTTAAAGGCTATTTTGTAATCTATACCCAACATATTGATGATGCTCTAAATTAAAATATATTCTATATTGTAAAAGAAAAGTGAGGATTTGAATATCCTATGCCTATTATAGGACGATTCTTTAGCCTCCACAAAAAAAAATTTATTTTGTGTAACAGGGATATTAATGTATCATCTATTTGACATGGGATAGGTCCTCCCGTTACACCCTTTAGTCTTCATAGGCAAGAGATATACCATTAGGCTACAAGACCAGTACAACTTATTTATAGGGTTCACAAAGAGAATCTTGCAACTTATTTATCAAATGACTGGTACAGAAATGTGCACAAATTTAGTTGGTTGGAGAATTATTGAAATTGTTGTTATGAAACTATATAATCATTTAATTACAGAGGTCTCTTTTTTCCCCCTCCATTTAAAGAAAAAGATAAAATAATAACACACATACATACAGACACGACGAGAGGACTTTGAGGCCCTTAATCCACATCATGCAACTCATATGCATGGTAGCACAGGGTAGGGATGAAAATTAAAAATCTTATTCCCCCTTGTTA
>JARYZH020000005.1:0-270000 GCA_030021035.2 Notholithocarpus densiflorus
TGATGGGTTTTGAATCCAAAATTGTGACCTTCACCTTGCTCATACAAAAAAAGGAAGATGTTAAAATGAAAGGAAAACTAGTAAACAAAGCAAATAGAAAAACATTAAGAAATGACTAACAGTTAGAGTTCAAGACATTTGATTTGACCATATACTAACAATAACACTACTAAGTTACCAACACTACTTGTCTATTTACATAAAGTGACAAAACTTAAGTTGAAGTTACTAAATTAAAAAGAAAAAAAGAAAAAGAAAAAGAAAAAAAAAGAGTCCAAGCCAGCAAACCTAAGAGTTGTCTATCCTCTCACTCAATACTCCATGCCTCCATTGCTCCAGCTCCTCCTAAATAATCTTTCTAAATGATTTAACTTTATAATTTTTTTGAATTCAACAAGAATATGTGTACTTATGGAGGATGATAACTTGACATGGTCCATGACATTTAGTTTTTTTTTTTTTTTTTGGTTGCTTTTGTGGAAATGATATTATTAGCGATGTAAACTTAAAATATATGCTTTTGGGTGGTCCTTAAGATTTATCTCTCTTTGAAGTTGTAAATTAGTAATTACAAGAATTTTGGCAGTGATTTATTAACATTGAAGAATTTGTCATCATGAATTCATGACTATAAATAATTGTAGTCATACTCAAAACTGTTTGAATTAGAATGATATTAACAAGTAACATTAGGTTCAATTAATTTCCTTGATTGATTTTATTCATTCTCTTTAAAAGGTTGCATTGATTTGTTTTTATATATATTTTTTAGTTCGTTTGAAAAATACGGATAGACCCGACCCGACATAAAACTTGATTGACCCAACTCGAACCCAACTGACCTGTCCATTTGCCACGTCTTGTACCATTATGCCATACATGGATTGGATTTAGGGATAATGAATTGAGTTTGGGTTAGGTATACTCATGGATACCTAGATCTTAATACTCATTAAGCATTTGTATTTAATTACTGGAATTTTCACCCGTGGATATCTAGACTCAACCGAGCCCGATCTTTTTTTTTAAGTTTTTTTCTTTTAATATTAAATAAAAAGTTAACAACATAATTTTCCAGGTATTGTCTTCATGTTGGGCCTAAGTGGGTTTGAAATTAACTTGGGTTTGAGTGTTGTGAGTGTAAGAGATAAGTTTGGAAATCAGGGCTTGTGTGCAAAAGGAGTGGGATGGATTTAGTTTTGGATCGGGCTTAGAGCAAACTTGGGTTGGACATAACCTGTTTGGGCCTACCTTAATTGTTTGTGGGTGAAGTCTTCGGTTTCTCACAATATTGTTACATGATGTTCCTCCACATGCTATGCTGTATCGCTTTAGAGGTCACTGTACCATCTCGATCGTTATGTTACTTTTAAAATGTCGATTTTTTTTTTTTTTTAAATGACTTATATATGTTGTCAATTTTTTTTTTTTTTTTTGACATTTTAATAGCTCCAGTTGTTAAAATTTGATGATATGGTGAAATCAAGGACCTATTTCTATGTGATATTGTGATATGATCAGTCTGCTGTGTAGTTTAGTGCAAAACTATATGGATGCATTATGCTAAGAGCGGTGAAATATCCAAGATTTCAAGTTAGAAGTGCTAGAGTATAAGTGAAAAAAAAATTTACAGTAAATGAGAAGTCTTGTTCTGTGTTTAATCCAGTTTGTAACATGAATTGACTTTTTAAATGTGATTTTTTGTGAGGCTTAGTGCATGGAACTTGGGCTGACAACCCCAATCTAGAGTACTCATTTTTAGTTCCCTGTTTGGAGGTATTTATTTATCCTCCGAATTAGGGTTTATTGTAGTGAAAAAATTGTACTGCTACTTTTCTTCCCGACATAGTTTTTGTAGCTCCATATGTGTAAGCACATTGTCGAACCACGTAAATTGAGTTATGTGATTGTTTTTATAAATTTTTTTTAAAAAAAAAAATCTCTATTTTCGCATCTTACATGTTCCTAACACTCTCCTTATAAGTTCTAAAGTGAGGGTGAGGTTATAGGTTCAAAATCCATTGAATGTATGTAACTTACCAATAAATTTTTTATAATTAAAAAAATAAAAACAAAACTACTATATGTTTGAGATTTTTTTAAGCATTGTTTTGTGTAAAGATTGAGGTTATAGGCTTATAGCAATAAAATGTATATTTGAATTTGACTGGTTATGGCATTCTAGTCTGAGCTTTAAAGTATCAGTTTGGTTTGCTATATATTAAAGAGTTGAAACAAGTTTTGATTTTGGATTTTTATATGACCTATTATATTGGAATGATATTTTTAGCTAAATGGGAAAAAATGTCGATTCGTATTTTTAGTCAATTCCTCTTTGAGAGTATGTGTAAGTTATTCTAGTAGTTTCCTATAGCTTACTTACGTAGGGATATAAAAAATGAAAATTATTAGATACTCTCGGAATACCATAAATGCATAGTTCCTCCTCTCACATGAATGGTGGGTCCCACTTAATTAGTGAGACTCATCATTCATGTGAGAGAGGAAAATACATATTTATAGTACTCTGAGAATACACAATAATTTCTCAAAAAAAAGTATAGTTTTTGATAACTTTTATAATAAATGTGTAACAAAAAATTAAGTTACTTACTAAAAGCATTATAACTCAACTGCATGACATCCAATAATCAGCTTTGTCCCTAGCAAGAATCAGTTTTATCCTTAGCGGTAATTGTTTTATAAATCCATATCCCCCCGATGCTACTTAATGAACCAGAAAATTCCCGTCGTCCAGAAAAGGCGCTAGACGACCAAATTAAGCTCCATAAATGAACATTTATGGGATGATCCGAAACATATAGACGGTTGCGAAAGAGATGACCATTGGGAGGATCTTCACCCAATTAACTTACCAGAAGCATTACAATGAAGGCATTTAAGCTACCATAGAAAGCCTCCAACGGCTAGAAAGGCAAAACCCTATATAAACCACACTAGACCTCAAGCAAAGGTACGAGAGATCATTATTCATAGTATTACGAATCAATTAGCATTCTTTCCCTAGCTTTTGACTTTATCATATATATATAAATATATATATATATTTATATATATATATATATATAGTGATGAAGGAGAAGAAAAAGAAGAAGTAGTTTACCTCCATTCGCACAATACCGACTCTTTCTGTAGTCTCTCTTTTTCTGTCTCTAAAAAACAATTGCTACTTTTTGAAGTTTTAACATTGAAGAGGTAGACTTATTATATGTGGATATAGATTTTGGGTAGAAATACGGTCAATATGGAAATACCCCAGGCCAGGCTAAACAAGAATTTAATGTCGCTAGAAATAAAGTGGCATAAGGGAGTGACTGATTGGCCCCAGAAATATGGGAATATGCAAGGAAATATGAAAGAGGATATATATATATAAATATATATATATATATATATTAAGAATAAGAAAGAGGATGTAAAGCCACGAGATTACTAGAATGGTAATATAATTTATTTTTTTGAACAATAAAAGGGTAGTCTTGCGCGTGTGATCATTGACCCGGCCCAATTAAACCTACAAAATCCATGGCATGGGGCATCCATGGTTGCGTTAGGGCTATTTATATCGTGTCTTCACATTTTTTAAAAGTGACTCAAATTAAGCAACTCATGGACATGCAGGTGTAAACCAAGTACTATAAAAACTTTTATAGTCCCGGTATAATGAGGCATACATGTGACTTATTAAAAGTGAAGGCATTAGACTATTTTAGGAGATGCAAAGTTTTTATTAGTCTTGATACTGTTGGGCAATTATTTATTTATTTACTGAACTGATGTTGTTATGGAACATTCATTTATTGGAACAATATCATTTTTAGTACCTCATGTCAATTTGTCAGTAAAATTAGTTTTAGAAATTTTCTAACAATCTTTTCTTGTATATATCATCTCCATTCTTAATTTTGAAAATCAAATAAAACCTATGGAACAATTCTTAATTTTGAAAATCAAATAAAATCTATGTAACAAGAGAGATAAAGATGATTTTATTGTAAATAAATTATAAAGAAATCTTATCAAAATGACATCATTGTTAACCTAGCGTCCCAGATATCATACTTTTCACTAAGACATATTTGGCTAGTTTGAGGTTTGAGTAATGTTAGGACTACAATTTATGCTATAATTTTTATCACAATTTTTTTAAGTGGCAAGTCATAAGTGGTTAAGTTGTGGACTAAACACTTTTGCTCCACTACTCACGACTCGCCACATGAGCAAGTTATGGCAAAAGTTGTGAGTTTAGCATATTTTTGGAATTTTGGTTTTGGTTACAATAGTTCACGTTCTTAATTTTGTGCCATATTTCTTTCTAACTTTACACATGATTTAGAGGTATTAGTTGGTATAGTCACACGCTCTTTATTTAGACATTCACTATACACACATTAAACATGGTTTAGAGGAGTCAATTGGCCAAGTAATGAGTAATAAACTAATAATAGTAGCACACTCTTTGTTACAAACTAGTTTGTAACCCCATGCATTTGCATGAATATACTTAAAATATATATATTAAAGAACAAAGTTTTGCTCTAAACTAGTTTGGAGATAAACTTTTCAAACTTCTCATATATCTCTTTTTTTTGTGAATTTTGAAAATCTAACCATTTAATTTCATGTTCATTATGTTCTTAACATACATATCAAATTTCATTCAAATTGAGTATTATTTACTATTCTATTAATAAATTTATTTTGTATACACAATTTTAGATCATAAAAATTTGAAATTTTAACATTTGTTTGATAAGATAGCAATTAATTTTTTATTTTATTGAAATTTTACATGCATGAAGAATGTAATAAGAATATGTAATCTAACGGTAAAATTTTTAAAATTCACACTCAATATAAAGATATATGAGGAGTTTGTAGAGTTTTTCTCCAAACTAGTTTGGAGAGAAACTTTGTTCTATATTAAAATGTATAGTATAATTTTTATATATAATATAAATATTATTGATGGTCATTTATATATATATATATATTTATATTAACTCTTTAAAAAGTCTTGTAAGAATATTATTAGGTAGAAAATATAAATTGTTTTTTTTTTTTTTTTTGTTCAATAATTCTAGACTCTTTGGTTTTTGTACGCAATAACTCACTAGGATAGATATTTTTGATGTGATCTCATATTTAACTTCAAAATTAAGAAATAAAACTCTTTCTATAATAATAAACAATTTAGGACATATGACGCAAATGGCGCAAAGTTAAACGTTAATTGTAGAATCTAATTAGATTTTTTCTAAGTTTTGCATATAAATAAATAAATAAACATATATATATTTATATATATTCATGGTACACACATTACTCCCATAGACTGAGTTAATAAGGGAGGGTATGTAATAAAATTTTATACTGAGAAATTTGGAAAGTTCATTCAATCTGTAAATCACATCAATGACAATACTTACTTATTTTTTTCAATAAAGATACATAATGCAGATTCAACCCAAAAAAAGAAAAAGATGTTGCAAAAGCAATGATACGTTGCCAACACCTAAAACCTATTAAAATCGATCCAATGAAACAAAGCATGCAGATTTACGTTGACCTGGAGCACCTTTAAGTATTGACTTTCCAACATTTCTTCCTAATCTGGCCAGCAGTGCCAGTAAGGACCTGAACTGCTCCCATTCTCTTCATTGATTTCGCAAATTCTTCGAAGAATTCGTTTTGCCTAACCAATTCTTGGATAGTATATTTGGCTTGCTTGTTTGTTAGAAGAGCCGCATCAGATTGGAAGAGACCCTTCTTCTGCAGAAGGATATTATAGTAGTGGCTGTCAAACTTTTGAAGGCTACCAGGGTCCATGTCTACAGTTGTTGTTGTGTCATTGAGGCTTTTGCATTTTGTCTTTAAGAACTGGGCATAGGATGAGTTCAAAGAAGGGTCTTGATCACCTTTTCCAGTAAAGTTGTAGAGCCTGTTGCTGAAGAAACTGCAGTGACCTATTCCAATTGTGTGCCCACCTACGCATTTAAATTTGTTTGTACGTGTTACTACCTTTACTTTAGAACATGAAGACGTGAATGCTTTAGTGTTACAAAAACAATCTTGTTTCTACTTTGCTCTTAGAAAACGAAGACATGAATGCTTTAGAGTGACAAAAAAATAATAAGTATATGGATACAATTTTTTACAATGGTTATGACACGACATTATTGTGACTAATACATAAAAAAAATAAGCAATTGTAAAAAATATAATATCCCATTACTCTAACAAAGAGGGACACTATAACCAACTCCATTAATAATTTTGGATAAATTAATTAATGCTTAATTTGGCAAGTCAAACCCTTAAACATGTTTTTTTTATTTTTTTTTAAGTACATTTCTCTTTATTGAGATATATTTATGTAGATGTACCTGACAATACAACGAGGTCATGCACTGTAAGATTTTTGTTGGCAAAATTTTGCTGGAGTTGAGTGAAGTTAAAGAAAGGCGATGGAATGTTGACTAAGGCCTCTGTGGCGAGTGAAACAAGGCCATCTCTTCTACCTGTGAGCACTTTCCACATTGGTTTTCGGAACTGCAAAACATTATAAATAAGTGAAGCTATATGAGCCAAGAACTTAACATTATTAATTGTCATAAATACTATGATTTCTTATTCAGAATATTGATTTTGATATTAATTGACTTATTTACTTGGAATGAAACGGAGTCCCTAGCAGCCAAAGCCAAGATATCTGCACAAGATACAATTCCTGCACATTCCTTCTCAACTGCTGATTTAATATCATCAATAACATCAAAGCCTGACAAAGATAGGTTCGGTATTGCTGCCTTCTCTGCAGTGCTATTTGCTGTTGAGTTCAATAGTACTGATCCATCGCAACCCTGCAAAAATTCCATTAAATTTTGTGAGCTTAAATTAAATTTTCATAGCTGTATATGCGGACTGTTTTATTTTCATATCAAAATATTATGTTAAAACGTCACAGTTTTTTAAGACGTAGCTAGCTAGCAAGGTAGTTCAATTGTAGCAGCTAGTGGCTCCAACTCCAAGTACTAACAAAACTCTTCTAAGCTAAAAATATATGAAGTTTTACTAAACGCATGACTGCTAAATGCCAGCATATATACATACATGTTATGGTGTTTAGGTTTTTATGTTTCTAAGTATGCATGAATGCATGCGAGTGTTTATATATATATATATAGACACACACACACACATATATATATATATATATACATATAAACTAGCATGAAGAAATTTATACAACTTCACTGCCATGCATGTTTGAATGGATAATTACCCTAACAAAACAGTCATGGAAATGCATTCTGAGAAGCTTTGCTGGCAAGTTGGGGTTGCTGGAGACATGCTTCCAGGTGAAACTCTTGACAATCTTCTCCGCACGTGGACAGGTTTTCTCATAGAAACTCTTCTTGAGACTGCTTCCCTGACAAACCCCAAAAATGGCAGTAACTACTAAACAGACCAAAAGGAGAATGTTAGTCTTCATTTCCAAATATCTTTGAAGTAACTCCAATGCTCAAACTCTCCTTAATTTAGCAACTCTAAGCCAGGATGCCCTGGTTTATAACAACAAACTCCTTCCTTATATGATGGCATCTTTACAGTAAGATCCAGTAAAGCAAAATATTCTTTATGGAGAGAGAGAGAGTTGTTTAATATATAGTTCTATTCAGATCCATCGTTACCGACTTTACATTAAAATATTGTTGTAAAATGACAAATTAAGTAATTACAAACCATTTGATTTCTGACATGATCAATCGGATGATTATCCTAATATATGAAAATGCAGACCAGAAACATTCAAATGGTGGTAATATCATTCATTTGCATTGCACCTTCTTAACATATGCTGTTTATGAAATAAATAATATAAGTATTTTATCTGTATTGTGAGTGGGGATCACTAGGCAATTTCCAATATTGTTATGGTAATCCTAGTTTTTTCTTGGTCAACCATGGTTTTTTGGGCCTAAATTTAGTCTGGCAACATTGGCAGTTAGTACTGATACTAAAATATATCAAGTAGAGAAACAAAGAATGCGACCTTTTATGCTAACGAATGGTTCAAATTCATAGACTTGACAGTTGGAATTAAGACTAAATTAATAAATTATGTCAGTATCACAAGTGTGTCAATATGTTACTTAATAGATTAACTCTTTTTCGGATAACATTACATACATGGGAAAACTAAATCAATTTTCATCTCTATCTTCTTTTGAATTTAATCATTTCTTGGAAGTCCCAAGATTGCATATATATGAAATATTATCATGTCCTGTGGCTATTTATTTAATTATTTTAATGCATGGAATTCTGAATTCAACAGGAATACAAATTTCATTCAGCCAGATAAACCTTAATCTTGTCATCATTATTATCTCACAAATACTTTACCCATGTACATGTGCACCGCTTGTAGCTTAGGTCAGGCAAGGGAAAAAAATTTATAAAAAATGTTCGAAAGTCAACAAAATCCACCATGGCCAAGTCAGTTTATACTTATAGTTCAAGAAAGTAGATCTCTCTCCCCCACATGATTGTTCAATACTTTAACATATATATATTAATTTAAGTTATTATTTCAATAGGGTTTCAAAAAAAAAGTTATTATTCTATTAGGAAATGTTACAATTATCTTTGTGACTTGTTCTTTCTTTCTTTTTAATTTTTGATAGGGAAAAGCGAGCTGTAGGAAAGATTTTGACTTGTTCTTAAAATATGAAGTATATATCCTATTATAAAAAAAAAAGAAGTAATTCTTTTGCTAAGACGAGAAGTTTCCTTATAGATTGTCACATTTACACCGCGGTACCCTTGTCCTTATATAAATATAAAAATAATAGGATAAAGAGCAGTTAACAGCATTAACTACTTTCTCAAAAAAAAAACAGCATTATCTAAAAAAATGTATATATTTTAACCTGTGATTGCAGTAGTCCTATGGAGCGGGCATGGGTGGTCCAGGTATACCATGTCTACCGTGAAACTAATAATATGCAGATGCTTTAGTGAAACAAGGAAACCACCACCAACAACTTTTGAACATCTATGGCACTTGTCCCAATTTTGTATAGCACTGTTTTGTAAGGGATATGGTAGGCTTAGGGATAAACAGAATATGTCTCTTGAGGCTGGATATAGCTGTGACTGTATAAACTTTATTATAATTAAATAAGATTTTTCCATTTCTACCAAAAAAAAATGTATATATAGTTATATACATATAGATATACAAAAATAAATTAATGGGTTGGAAAGATATAAATTAGCTAGACATTTCTGTATAAAGAATTGTCAATTGAATTATAATACTCTTGACATTATTTTTATCATTCGTTCCAATTCTATGGAAATAAGAGCATATTTTTATTATTTAGCTTCGTTTTAAGTTAAGAATAATATGAGTACATTATCAGATTATCTACTTTTATATATATATATATATATATATATATATATATATACTCAATTAAAAATAATAATAATAATAACGATTGCAGGCCTTGGACCAATTTAAGGGGCGTAAATTCTAGTTTGTGAGATATGAAACTGGGGTCAAAGGAGACAAAACTATCTCAATACCGCGTAACAGGGGCCAATACCATGTTATAGTCGCCTACAATCTACAATCTGGCTTTCTAAAATCTGGTAGGAGTATAGGTTTTAATTTGTTCTATTCTATTCTCTTTTCCTTTTTTTTTTTCTTTTCTTTTTTTTTTTTTTTTTTTTTTTTGTGCAGAAGTTATGGAATTGCATCATATCCTTAATTTAATTACACGTGGTCCATTTGTGACTTTTATGGAAGAGAAATGTTGGAAAATGATTAAATTGGGAAGCATGTAGCCTTAATTAAGACTAAGAAGAAAGTTACTGTATTCTTATTAAAAAAGACTAAGAAGAAAGCTTGTTCCATTCAAAAAAAATTAGCTTGTTCCAATTAGACATAAAGAAAACTTGTTCCAATGAACAAGATCAATGATTTATCAAATTTTGTTTCAAGTACCAATGACCAAAAATGAAAATTATGTACTACCTACTGAAGGTTTTTTTTTTATAAGTACGTATGAGTACACGTACGTATCTGTTGGTTGACAAATTCTAAGTCAAATGGAAAACTGTCGGTTGAATGAAGCCCACAAAATCGCTATGAAAAATGTTTCTTCTTCTTAACATTTTGTGTTATTATCATTGAGGAATTCTGGTTTGGGTAGATTTGGTCAAGGGAATATGAAAATCGTAGTTCAAGATATTAAGACTTTAAAAAATAAATAATAAAAATCTGTTTAAGAGTAAGTTTATCGTTTATTGGTTACAATAAACTCTTCTTTTTTTTCTTTTTTTGAGAAAGTGGTTACAATAAACTAAGAGTGAAGTTAAAATTATTATAAAATTTTGTGATCTAAACTTTATGATAAGGGTAATTTTGTAATTAACCCATGACGAAACAAAAGGCGACGGACATAACAAGGTTGACAACTTCACTCATAAGAGACAACCTTGTTGTAAAGTCTATAGCTCCACCCCATACCTGACGGCTGCATCTTGGGCACAATAAGCTGAAGATAGTAAGCTTAAGACAATAAGCTGAAGAGAATAAGCTGAAGACAGTAAGCTGAAGACAGTAAGCTGACGACAGTAAGCTGACGACAATAAACTGACGACAGTAAGCTAACGACAGTAAGCTGAAGACAGTAAACTGACGACAGTAAGCTGACGACAGTAAGCTAACGACAGTAAGCTGAAGAGAATAAGCTGAAGGGGATATATGAATCTCTGACGACCCCGACGAGGGAGTAGGCGAAGCTGACGACCTTGACGGGGTAGTAGGCGAAGCTGACGACCCTGATGGGGCCTTGCTTGGTCTCCACTCATGCGCGTATAAGGAAATATCTTGCGCCCCACGCTTACCTCTGATAAGGATAAAAATAGTACTTAGAGCCGTCAGGCATAGGCTGACGATTACAAGCAATACCATCAGCTTCCATTGGCAGAGGTCAGCAAACGAAGATCTAATAGGAATGCTGAAGGGAGTCTACAAGGCACGCTTAAGGACTGACGCCGTTAATAAGCTGACGGCTCCAGGCTGAAGGGCTTGCACAAAGCTGACGGCTCTAGGCTGAAGGGATTGTACAAAGCTGACGGTTCCAGCATAAATTTGCCTTGCCTTCCACGAATGGGTATATAAGGAAATATCGTGCGCATCACGCTCAGTATTAGACTCCTATAAGGAAAGGATCCCATAAAATACGCCCCAAAGAGACTCCTAAAAGGAAAATACTTCTAGTCCAACAAGGAGAGGTCAACACTCTACTACTATAAAAGCCCCACTACCCTCACAAACCAAGGTACGCATAATTGACCTCACTCTAGTACTTTAGAGTTGTAAAAAAGAGATTTCTCTAACTTAACCATCGGAGGGTATTTGGCCGGTACCATACCGGTACTTCTCTTAAGGTCTTCAGCTTTTACGTCGTGCAGGTTCTTGTTAGGAGCACGTAAGGACCGTGTGGCTTATTGATGATTTTTTGGCATCATCACTTTAGATATTGAAGTATCAATGTTTTAAATGCAAAATAAAACGATTCTCAAAATAAAAGAAATAATTAATAAATTTATTTTTTTAAATTGTCAATGCCACACCACAAAATTCAATTATTATATTATTTACAAGTCTCTTGTAATAAAATCCATACTACTTTTAACATTTTCTATAGAGAAAAAGAGGAAGGGAGAAATTTGAATTAACGACTTTATTGGTTTTATGTACGAAGAGTGATTCCAAATTTCCAATAGATTATGCTATTCCAAATTAAAGACTTTTTTTTCCATGATTCACTATGATTCTGAGTAATTTTAATATTTGAGTTGCCGACCTATCTCTTGGAGCTGTTTAAG
This sequence comes from Notholithocarpus densiflorus, assembly GCA_030021035.2. Taxonomy (NCBI): domain Eukaryota; kingdom Viridiplantae; phylum Streptophyta; class Magnoliopsida; order Fagales; family Fagaceae; genus Notholithocarpus; species Notholithocarpus densiflorus. The sequence continues at coordinate 11,932 of JARYZH020000005.1, forward strand.
TTTAGTATTATACTTTTTTTTGTTTGTTTTACTCTTTTTGACTGAAACTGCTAAAACAACAACCACAAACTCACAATTTTGTTTTTTGAATTATTTGAAAAATTCCAGACACCCTTTATGAAGTTGCTGTAGTTGGGCATTTTAATAATGTGGTGCTCATGGAATTTTTTAAGCAATGTTAGTAGAGCCAAAAGGAAAAATTCAGAAGTCAATTCGGAAAAATAAAAAATAAAAATTCTGCGCTTTGATTTCCGATCGATCTCACCTCCAATTTAATTTAATTTAAGCATTTTGCTATTATTTATATCCACATTAAAAATAAAGTAAAAACATTATAGAATGTTATTTATTTATTTTTGCAACTTATGCTAGATATTCCTGATGCTAGCTTATAGGTTCAAAAAAAAAAAAAAAAAAATGGCCCGTTTGGATATTAATTAGTCCAAATGCTACCCAATCCAACTACTTCATGTCACATCTTTACTATATAACGCAATTCAATCATTAATGCTACTTATGAAACTAATAAACAAAAGAACTTTAACTTGACTGGATCAAGAAGTTTAGCAAAAACTTGACTGGATCAAGAATTATGAGGAATAGATTTGGACCGTGTAATCTATACACACTGGACTAGTATTCTAGATGGTTATTAAATGTATTCACTACACTATGAGGTTATTGAAATGATCAGAATAGTGCATTTAGATCAGTTTTTTTTAGTTAACTTATTTATTTTTATTTGTATTTTGTCTAATTCAATAAAAAGATAATTAAAAAATGCACAATTAATAACTAATAGTACCAAAAAAAGAAAAAGAAAAAAAAGAGTAATGGATAAGGTCAGCCGTTACACTACAATAGTTTAAGAATTTTAGGGCCCGTTTGGTAGAGCATCTTAGCAACATGTTTTCAGTTTTTAAACAATATTACACGCATTTTCACACACTTTTTCACTCACACGTATTTCAAAAAAATACAAACAACATTACTCAGACTACTCTACTAAACAGACCCTTAACTTCTTTCTAATTTAGGAGTAATGCAAATCAAACGTAAATAAATTTGTCCTTTTTTTTTTGTTTTACATTATACTTTATCAATTGTAGTGTGTTATGTGTATAATTTTTTTTTTCATTATTTTAGCTACAATTTAGTAGAGTATAAAGTAAAACATTAAAAGAATATTATAAAATTTAAATTCGATGCAGACCTCGTGGAGCAAAATAACTTGTATTTGTAATTTTGTACAAAACACAACGTGAATTTGCCATATGTAAATGTAATGCAAGCCTCAAGTGTTACTGTTTTGCACTATAAAATCATCATCAGAGTGCAATACAAAAGCGAAATTTTCAGTAAATAGATCTAGGAATTGACCATTGAATTAATTCCAACCGGATTTTTCATTTCTGGAACCTTTTTATAGATTCTAATTTTTTTTTAAAGATCGATTAACACATGCCGAGCTGGATGAGTGTTACTGTACTGTTATCTTATCAAACATAATAATCATTAACACAATGGGCCGGCAGGGCTTTCCTTTTTTGGTTCTATTAGCACAGGTTTTCTGTCTCTTTGTTTCTTTACTTGCTTTTTTGCTTCTTCTTCTTCTTCTTGTATGAAAAACATAATGGCAAATGGCAAGCTCATAGTCGAAGAGCTCAGCTAATTGGGTCTTAAATTGTATACTTATAATTAAGTCTACATAAAACCAGCTCATTCCAGAGGCCCCTTAATACTTAATCCATTTATGTGTTAGCAGAGACGGCCCCTCAGGGAGAGCCAGAGGGAAGTGTTACTAGTTGTACAAGAATATTGGACCTGGCAAACTTTTAACAATTAGAAACATATATAGTACTTGGTCCAAGTTCCAAATTCCAAATCACAGTGGAGGGTTTGGTAAGATCAAAGATGGCTTAACAATTAGCATCTTACCTGAGGCTATGCCCTACTTCATTCTTGTGAAGAGAAGGAAATTTAGGAGAGTCAACTAACTTTTGGCCAAACTAAGGGCTTCTTAACCTAGTAAAGCAGTTGTATGTTCAATCCTTTTCTATGGACTATGGAGAGAACCTAGATTTGAATCCAGTAATTTCATCCTTACTTGAAAAATAATAATAATAATAATATTTGGACCACAATAGTTTACACAATTTCTGTCATAATTCACTACATTGCAAGTTGTGAGTAGTGAAGGAAAAAGTGATGGGTTCATCCACAACTAATCATGTGACTTGTGGCAAAAATTATATAAATTGTTGTGGTCTTCACTAGAATTTTTCAAAAAAGAATAATGGTCAAATACTCTAGTTAGTAGTACTCTATATTTTTTGGCATTAAACTCAACAAATTGTGGGTTTTAATACTTAATCTTAAATCTTACCCCATAGATCTGTGGCAATAATATGCATGTATAATCCTACTCCTTTTACTGCCAAAGGAAAACTCATTTTTCCTTTAACCCCAACTACTCATCATTATGCTTATCTATAATAATACATAAAGAGTAATTATAAGCAATGTATATAAATAAGCAACTTAAAAAATGATCCTTCGTTGATTAAGTTGCTTTAAAAAGCATAGTTTTCTTTTCTAAAATTTGGAAAGCAATGCATATATAAGATGTGCCTTAAAAGTAGATTCAAGTCGATAATTAAATGTGTTAAGTTTGTTGTTAGGAGATTGAGAGAAACATAAAGTGAAAGAGTAGAGAAAAATAGAAGTCAGAATTAACGTAATTTGTTAATAAATAGTTAAATATTCAATATAAAGATATGTATAATAACTAGCGGCTAAATCAATTAAAATTTTAGTTTTAGCTTTAGTTTATGCACACTTTGAATATAGAGAATATAAATGGAACCAGTTCTTAAAAAAAATGAAAAAACCAAAAATAGTATTGGTGATTTTTTTTTTTTGAGAAACAAATAGTATTGGTGATTGATTGAACATCCCATAATATTACGGAACGTACCATAAACCTTAACGAAAGTAAGTAAAAAGACAAGTCAGTGACTGTGTAAGAGGAAGTACACAAAGGAGACAGGAAAGGCAGACAGAGGTAACGATCAAATTGGTCTCTAGATTTTGAATTTCTTTTGCTTGGAGTGTTTGGACTTTGGTCAGGTGAGATTTTGAAATTCGAATAGTAGGTTTTGGAGGGAGAGAGAGATGCACGTAATGGAATCACATGCATAAGGGGGTGGGCCATAGTTGAGACCCAAACGGTACGCCATTTTGTCTTGGTGGCCCCACTGTTTTCTTTTGCCTTCTGAGGCTCCACAAAGATTCAATGGGTCCACAAGAGCCTCTTCCAACCTTTCCAACAAGGCAACAATTCTACACACATAAAAGAAAATTTTTTTTTTTTTAACATTTTTCAAAATAATTGAGTTGACAAATTCTATATTCGCAGATTACATTTTTTTTTTTTTTTTACTTATTAGAGCATTAGCATCAGGAAATGTTACTCTATTCCATTTTACTATTTCAAAAAACTATTTTATCAATTATACTATACCATTTTACAACACACCCAACATCCCAAAATTATATTTTACCATTCTACACATTAAAATAATATAAAGTAATATAAAAATAATATAAAAATATTCTCACTACAACCACAACTCAACAAGCCCAAATATCCGCCGGCGATTCGTACTTACTGTGATTAACTGATTCTGGCGACATGTACAAAGGAGTTCCTCTAAGCTCTACTCTTTTTACTTCGTTACTCTGTTTTTGCTCTTCTTTTTTTGCAAGTCCAAAGTCGGCGATTTTGATTTTCCCATTGTCAAACACGAGGATATTTTGAAGCTTCAAGTCACAGTGAACAAACCCTTTAATCAAATAGAAGAAGCCAACAAGATTTGTTACCCTCCACAACCAGATTCATCTCACTCCCTCTCTTTGCTATCTCGGATTCTCTCTCTCGTCTCAGCCATGGCCGAACCCATGGTCTTGTTGGTTTCTAGGGGTGACAAAACTATCACCGATCTCCACCAAACCCATCACCAATATCCGACCCAAACACTGGCGATCTTCCTTTAAGCATCGGTCATAGTAAAAAAAAAAAAAACCACAGAACCAAAGAAGGAGAGAGCAAATGGAGAAATAGAGAAGGAAGAGAGAGAAGAGAACCGAAATAATGAGATAGAGGAGAGAGAAATTTTGGGGGAAAAATGTGGAATAAATTTTTTTTAGAATATTGCTACAGTGCAATTCTAACTTTAGAATTGTACTGTAGCAGTATTGCAAAAAAATTTGCAATAGTTGGGTTTAGCATTCCCTGATGCAGAGCACTTTAAGGCTTAAAATGTCAAATTCTCTTTACATTTGGCATTAACATTCTCCAATGCTGATGCTCTTAGCAGTTGTGAAAAATTTTGTTAATTTTTTTTTTTGTGTTATAGACCTTCTCTAATAATGGGTAGTTAAAATTCTTTATCTTAGCTATTGGACTGATCATCTTACACATGCATCATTTTTCTCATATTATTTATCTTATATGTAAAGAAACAAATTTTATTAATCTTGAATATATTTTTATTTCATTTGTATTTAAATTATACCTAATTTAATCTTGTTTATTCAAATCCTATATACATTTTATTTTGTTATACTTATGCTATTAATATTGTCTAAAACACTTGGTTTGCTTAGTACTCTTAAGTCTAAGTGATTCTCCATTTTCTCTTTCTTCTCTAACTTGTTAATTTTGAAATCATTTCCTTAGAGATAACAAAATATCATCAACACGTCTTATCCCAAATTGTTCTTTATTGCCTTGCATGGCTTTTTCCCATCCCAAATAAAGAACTCATTCCTAATCTAACCTTATCCCGCTCCATTGTTATTCCTAGTTCCAACTTTGTGTTTGCCAATGAAGATATCATTTGCTTCATATGGGTATCATCATGCTCCTAAAACAAAATGATCATTCCCCAAGTTTTTATCACTTTTTTTAGGGGGTGGGGGATTGCAAAAGGCCAAAAGAAGAGTCGGACTTTAAGCTTTCCCATCTTCATAAAAATATCATAAGTTTGTAGTAATTGATATTAAAAGTTGTCCAAAAGCAAATTGATTAGATTGCCCAAAATCTTTTTGTTTGGATAGAATAGAACTGATGTGTTAGTGTGTATATGTCACGAATGAACTTTTGGTAGATTTTGGGCATAATGAGTCATTGTTTAAGCTAGGGAGAGAGATATGTATGTACATGTGAAACATGTGAAGGAGTGGAGTGGAGCAGCATTGTCTACTACATTGTTGAACTATTAATATAGCCATAATTCATCATCTGTCAGCAACCAAATTAGTCGGACCCATAAATTTTTTTTTTTTGGCCAGAAAAAATTAAAAGGATTAAATATCCTATTTATTTATTGGAATGAATGTGAGAAAAGCGATAGTTACAAAAATTGACAAATATGCTTTTACATTTTGTGATTTGGCATCAATTGGGACAGAATCATGTGGTGAATATCAACAAAACCTTTTAGGAAAATTACAAATTAGGGTCACATTTTTTATCATGTAAGATTTGGGTTGGCCCAAAGTCCAAGCCTTTATGTCACAGCCTAGATTTTTCTCCCTCTTTTTTATTTAAAATTTTTTTAATTACCCAATGATACTGATGGGATTGTACTATAGAATGATATAGAGTCCAAATCTGTCAACGCCATTGGTTGAATAAAGCATGAAAAAATTCTCAAAGATTTTTATAGAAAAGACCAACACCTAGCTCTCAAATCAAAACCACTAGTAGCATACGACCCCATTGTTCTAGATAAAAATTGACAAATATTTTAAGGAATGGTTTTAAAATTTTTTACAAAACAAAAACATAATCTATCTACCTTTAATCACGCGAATCATAAAAAGGACCCAAGATCATTGGAAATATCAAAGTTGTCTTCATTTGACTGGGCCAATCACAATCATAGTTCACTACTTTTTCTTGTGGAAAAAAAAAATAAAGAAGAGAAAATCAAAAGTTTTCCAACGGTCTTCCACAAATTCGAATTGCTTTTTATTTTCCAATGAAAGAAGTATGTTGTGGAATGGAATCTGGATTCTCTTGGAAAATGGCATTATCTATTGTCCATGCATCCGACGCTGAACGTCATATCATAATAATTTCTTTTACTAGATGTTATAATTACTTCTTCTTTTTTTGGAAACTAAATGTTACTATAATTACTTTATTAAAATAGATTTGATTGGATTAAACACCTTTCTTTATGAGAACCAAAAAATTGCAGTCCTGAATTTAAAGATTTATTAGAAACAGCTTAAAGACCTTAAGTTGAACAAGAATTATTAACAAAAAAAAAAGACCCAGTTGGCCAACAATATCAATTAAGTTAATCAATCTAGTAGTAATTTATTGAGCAAAAGATTAAATAAAATATTCTCTCCCAAATTAAAAAAAAAAAAAGAAGAAGAAGATTAAATAAAATCAAGAGCTCATTAATGTTCAATGCAACATAGCAGCATTTATTTATAATTTTATATCTTCCGGTCTTCCTAGAATAAAGGTAAAGTTTTTTTTTTTAAATGACCCTGTATTTTTTTTTTTTAATTCAATGTTGTTGTAGTTGTTTTCGTCCTTTTGTTTTTCTTTTTATCATTATTCGAGTCAGACCCACTCCAAACATATTATAACTAATGCCCTTTTGGTTGGGTTTAATGGTATTGCTTAAAACAGTTAGAGAACAAACTCTAGAAGGAAAAAAAAAGGGTTGAGAGAGCCTAAAATACCTAATTAATTAATCAGTTGGATATACAGATACTCAAATGGCTTGGATAGTAAGTGAACTCCTATATTTTATAGATAAATTAGGAGTAAAATTTTTTTATCACTACAAGTCTAGAATAAACCCCAATTAGCTGGTCAGTTAAGCTAAGTTCAAGATTAGTTCATAACGATCCTAATCTTACACACCATGCCATAAGTCTAGAATCACAAGACTCTTTATATTCTTTTCTGGGAAATATTATGGATGCAGCATTGTTTTAGGATCTATTTTTAAAAACAAAAGTCTAGAATCACAAAACTCTTTATATTCTTTTATGGAAATGTTATGGATGCGGTATTGATTTAGGAACTATTTTTAAAAACATTTAATGGAAAAATAATAAAGCAATTAATTTTTTTGAGAGCTTCTTATATTTCCCATAAAAATTTTGTAAAAACTTTCTTAATGTGGTTTTTTGACATAACCTTTTTTTTTTCATAACTGTTAAAAACTTTAAATAGTATGTTGTGATTTTTTTTTTTTTAAATGAAACAATACTTCATTCATTGAATAGATAAGGAGTCATGATACAAGGCTTCCAAAGCTAGTGGCGAAAAATCCTCCAACCAAATTACATAATCAAAAATATTTTTTGCATAACACGCAAACTATGGGCAACCGAGTTTCAAGTATGACTTAAATGATATGTTGTGATTAGTGCTAATTGCAACTAATAAAAGTGATAATAATAACAATTAAGTAAAATTTTTCCAATCACAACTTACCCGGTCCTTGACACTTGATAAAAAAATATTGTGAAAATATAATTACCATTTACCTTGATATTACTGTAGATAACAACTGTGAGTGGCTGGCCATGTAATAATTATCAAACACAAGGTCAACCATTTATACTGTAGATAAAGTAAACCCCTGAAAGAAAGATATTTGAAACGAGTGGCCGTTTGAACTACAAAATAGTCTCACTGTTCCATTTCAATTTCATAAATCCCAAAAACAAAAAATAAAATAAAATAAACAAAAAACCAAACTTGAATTCAATGCAACCCAACAAAAATCATTTAAAACAAAACAAACTCTCAGCCTCAAAATTTAAAACACAACCCTCTTTCACTTGCTTCACTCCTAGACCAATAAAGTGATAAACACAAACATAAGACAGTTTCAGATAACAAAAAAAAAAAAAACACACACACACACACTCACACTGGTTCTCATAGAGAGAGATGACAGGGCTTGTGATGGTTACAAAGGGAGCTGGGTGTGGTGGTGGTGGTGGTAAAGGAACAAAGGGAGTGAAGAGCTCAGAGGAAGAGCAAAACCAGCTTTCACTGGTGGCGTTTCTAATGACCGCTCTGAGGAAATCAATGGTGGCTTGTCGAGTTGATAGGGGAGAAGATGTGATGTCAACTGTTCATCACATGGAGATCGGATGGCCCACCAACGTGCAACATATTACACATGTGACATTCGATAGGTTCAATGGCTTTCTGGGTCTGCCTGTGGAGTTTGAGGTTGAGATCCCAGGTCGAGTTCCAAGTGCTAGGTAAAGATAAAGTTTTTGCCTTTGGTTTCTGGGTGGGTTTGGTTTTGTTAGATTTTATCTGGGTCTCGCTTGGAATGCTTGAAATTGTAGACTTTTTTCTTTTTCTTTGGCAGCTAATTAGATCTGACAGAGTAGTAATAGCAAGCAAGTTGATTTTATTTTGTTTATTTTTTAACTACAATTATGGTTCTTGGAGAGAGGGAGATTTGCATAGGACCTGAGATTTTAGCTGCATTTGAGCAGACTGGAACTCAGATTTCAAATACATTTGAGCTGAAATTTCTCTCTCTTTTAGCTTAATATATTGTGAGTCTATGGATGGTTTATTTAGGGCTTTGATGGTTGGGGAAAATGTGGTGATCAAAAGACATAAACCTCATTTTTTCGTAGAGTAAGTGGAGTAATAGAGAAATGACAACGCTGAGCTTTATGTTGTTTATCAGTTTTATTTCTTAGAAAATATTTTCTGAAGAAAAAAAAAATTCTACTAATACTAAGCCAAACATTTCTACTAATAATAGTAAATTTCTGTATTCAAAGAAATTCTTGTATTTTTATGAGCAGGAAAATTTATGGATATTTGGGAATGTATTAGTCACTGGAAGGGAGTCCCAACTATATTTGGGGAACTCCTTTGAACTGATGAGTTGGGTTCTTGTTAGTGTCCCAGGCCTTTGTAAACTCTTAATGGTATAGATGAGATTGGGTTTTGCTTATTAGATTTCTCTAGCCACAAAATCTATGCAAATTGGATTTAATCCTAAATTCCTTTACATTTAGTTCCTATCAAGAATGTTTATTTTCTCTACTGTTCCATTTTTGTCATGTTCACTTTTGTATCTTTTGCTTTTCAATTTTCGCCTCAACAATTTGCAAGTAACTCAAATTGATTCAAAATTTCCCCCCCATCTTACCCTACTTGTTATCTATGAAGCATGGACACAATGACAACAATTCTTAAAAGATTAGGACTTGATAAGGTGGAGATACCACAATTAATTGATTAATATATATTATATATATAGTAATTTTATTTATTTATAGGCCTATTTCATGTTTATTTATAAATTTTCAATACACGCATGCAGAAGTGTCCCTGGCGTGTTGGACACAGACTTGAAGTTTTGAAGTGTCCATGCTTCTTAGTATGTTATCTTCTAATGATTTAAATCCATTTTTTGTGGATTGTTCTAACTTTTTATTCTGAAATTTTGTAGTGCAAGTGTGTTTGGCGTATCTGCGGAGTCAATGCAATGCTCTTATGATTCAAAAGGAAATAGCGTACCAACCATACTCTTGCTAATGCAGGAGCGCTTATACTCTCAAGAAGGCCTAAAGGTACTAGTTGTTTGAATATTGTTATTAGTTTACTTGCATGTAGTTGCTTGTTTGATAATAAGTTTCCTTAAGTGATTTTCATTTTTTTGTAGGCAGAAGGAATTTTCAGGATAAACCCAGAGAATAGCAAAGAGGAGCATGTAAGGGACCAGCTGAACAGGGGTATCGTCCCTGACAATATCGATGTCCATTGCTTGGCAGGGCTTATAAAAGCCTGGTTCCGAGAACTTCCTTCAGGAGTCCTTGATGGGCTTTCTCCTGAACAAGTTCTCCAATGCAACACTGAAGAAGAATCTGTCGAGCTTGTGAGTCAGCTAAAGCCAACTGATGCTGCATTGCTTAATTGGGCAGTTGATCTTATGGCTGATGTTGTGGAAGAAGAGGAATCTAACAAAATGAATGCCAGAAACATTGCCATGGTTTTTGCTCCAAATATGACTCAGGTAAAAAACCATCATCTAGTTAGCATTTTGGAATTGCCTCCTCTTGCTTACAGAAGCAGTAAAATTGAAATAATGGATTTCTTTTTCTCTTTTTTGGCTTTTAAACACAAGAAAGATATGTTCAAAGTGGGTAACCAATAATTTATTTAAAGTTGGCATTGTTTATCAATTTCGTTAAGTAAATTTACATTTTATTTTTCTTTGATTAGATGTCTGATCCATTGACGGCTCTAATGCATGCTGTTCAAGTAATGAACTTGCTCAAGACCCTGATTATGAGAACACTAAGAGAACGTGAAGAGTCTGCAACTGGAGCATATTCACCTATGTCATCTCGTTCATCTAATCAGCAAACTGATGAGGATTTTGACAGTCAACAAGAGATGGATATCAGCTGTGAATCAAGAGGACCAGCATCAGATTATGATGATGATGATGATGATAATGTCCCTTATGAACACTGCAGTGAAGATGAAGATGAAGTTGAGGTGAGGTCTTTAGGTGAGATAGAAGAATGCTTCTTAAGACAATTGGATGAGAGTAATGACACTCAAAATAGTTTGTTGGAACAACCAGCAAATGATTTACGGATAGAATGTGTGGAGGCTGGTAACAATGATGTGTCATCCGAGGAAATAAAGAATGGAAATCCTGGTTTGAGATCAAGTGATGTAGAAGACTTGGGGAGTAGTCTTACAGCTGTGGAATCAAAGACTGATACAGAGAGCACATCAATAGGATGTGCAAGCACAGATGACATGGAGATGATGGATAGTATGGATTTCATTTCACCCATGCCATTGTTTGCGTCTACTTAAAACTCCTTGACTGGTTTTATTTGACCAGTGGTAATATACTTTGTTTGCTCTCTACAATCATGTTTGCTTGTGTAAATTAATACGGCAATGGGTGTGAAGCTTGTGTTAAAGTGAAGTAGGGAGTGTTTGCTTGTGGATTGTGAAAGAGTCACGATTCAGCTTAGGGCTGAACTTGTGCTTGTTTTTTATCTTTCAGTAGTGAACAATTTCTAACCTTGACATTTTCAGATTGGAAGGAATTGTTGTCCTAAGTCCAGTCTGTCTTCTTGTTTAACATTTTGAAAGTTTGTATTGAATTCTTAGGGAGCTTGATTTAATTTGGTCTGAAATTCAGCTTGTTATGTATACCTGATTGACATGTCTTGTATGGTTAGAATTCAAGGGACCTGAGTCTTCAGTCATTGTATTATACTCATGTTGGAGTCCTTAGTAGGAAAAATGAAAAACACATGTCAACGGAAAATGTTTTTGGTCATCAACAGAAAACAAATTTAATAGACTTCACACCACAATAAAAAATTTAAAATCATAACTTCTCTCTTTTGCCACCACAAACCAACTGTTGATCGTTATTGATTGACTTTTTCCCAATTGAAGATTTTTACTCAAAACTGTTGTTTTCTCAGATACAGTTACATTTAATTTTAAATACCAAATTTGGGATTTCTTTTTTATTTATTATTTATTTAAGGTACTCAAATGATGCAAAAATATAGGAAATATTTTATCGTCTAAAAATGTACTCTTATTTTTGGAATTGCAACCAGACACGAGAAACACATCATTTATAGAAAATGTTTTTCATCAAAACAAACAAAGCTTTAGTAATTTTGAAATCACAGTGCGGTAACTTACCAAAAAAGGGAAATAAATGGAGAAAAGTATCCTTTTAGGGATGCTATGAGGAATAAAATTGTGATGGTTTGTGTTTTCAATGAAATGCAATAAAAAATAAAATAAGACTGCTCCATTTCCTGTAGAAGATCTTGCTTTGCCAAACTATCTCCCTCGTATTTCTATCAACTATTGGAAAAAGGGATCAGTTAGTTTAGATGCTCTTCAATTTATTAATTTTTACCATTGATCTCTCTTCTTTTACAAGTTTTTACCTGTAACCCCTCATAAACATGTTAAATATTGAGATGGTGGAACCTAATCTAATCATGAACCACTTACTTGCTAATTGCATGTCATTCAAATTATCTTTTAAAATGATAGTGCCAACCTAATATTCTTTGTAATCTGAGCTTAGATGCGGCCACTGTGTTGAATATGGAAAACCCAATTATCATCTCTTTACTGTGATGTCCTCTTGGTTGCTTTCTCCTCCACTATGTCAGAGAACACTGTAAGAAGTTTCTACCATATTTATTGCCTTCCAGTCATCTTCTTCCCAAGCTACTACACTGTCCTGGTTGTTAAAAGAGGAAAAGGGCACCAAATAATGTGATTTGATCTCCTAATGCAAAGCCTTGAATGGTCTTAGTTGAACTAGAACCAGGCATATCTCCCTGCAATACCAAGCTCCATTAAAAATTTCATTTACAAAGAAGGTAGCTGCAATGTATAGCTCTTGAGATCTATGGAATTGGGTTAGTAACAAAATCACCATAGCAAGGTTTCAGTAATGCACAAAGAAGAATATTGATGGCAAACATGCCTTGTATGAAGAGTTAAATGTTATCTTGTCTATTACTATTAGCACATATGTACAGTTGTTTGAACCTAATCTAATGAACAAAACCACTACCCTCTCATCCTCTCTCTTTCGAAAGCCACTCAAAAAGAAGAGAAATCCAAAAGAGAATTCTATGAAACAAACATAGAAAAGAGCTAAGAAAAAAAAAGGGAACTTTTTTAGGATGCCAAGCATGTCTCCCAAAATAGTCTGCTCCTCTCTGCCTCATTCATCGAATCCTTACTTGTATCAACAGAAACACTTGATTTTTGATGGCCCATTAGCTTCCAATCTTGTTTACCAGTAGATTTTCTATAACTAAGGACCTCATCTTCATCTTCATCTTCATCCTCTTCCTCATCATCATCATCGTCACCATCATCATCATCATGAACACATGGTTGAATATCAGAATCATCAACCTCACTCACTCTAGGAAAATCAGATAAATCAAAGATACATGACTCAGCATCATCATCATCAGCCATAGCAATGTCTTGGCCAATTTTATCATCACCACCACCCTTAATGGTATTACAGTCACCTTCAGAATCTCCTGTTGCTTCAAAGAGCAAGAAAGAAGACACGTCCACAACATTCTCTAAGTTCATCTTCTTTTTCCACAATGAAAACAAATCTTTTGTAAACATGGAGTCTCTCTCTCTCTCTCTCTCAATTTTGTCACACTTAAAAAATTCTAAAATAATTTCCGAGTCTGCCTCTATATATACGAAATTATAAATAGACACTTACAAAGATAATAAGAAAATCTAAAGTAAGAACGTGGGCTCTCTTGTTTGACACTTTATTAAGTAGTGGTGGGCTGGCTTTCTAAGTTGGCCTCCTCAAATTGAACTTTTATTGTCGAAAACAATGGGAAAAAAAAATGATTATTTTATATTAGTTAATATAATACAAGTAAACTGTATTAAAGTGTGGCTGTTCTTCTAGAACAAAGACAACTAATGCATGCCAAAACTGGTTCAACCCAATCTTCTAGAAAAGAAAGCAGCAATTTATATCGGTGGACCAACTCATCCATCTAGAAGGGAATTCCACATATCCTTACACGTGTATGGCACATGGTTTTCAATTATTATTGGACATTTCTATTCCATTTGATAATAACTTGTACTACACTTATTTGTTTGTTTGTTGTTGTTATTTTATTTTAGAAGTTAGAGAACACAAAATGAGTAGAGGGAACGTTCATCAAAAAAAAAGTAGAGGGAGCAAACTAGTGCAACTTTAGAGCGTGGATATAGGGAAAACCATGGGATTTGAACTTATCTGTTTCTATTTTCCTAATTTTTAGTGGCACTTGTCTGTCTTTTTTGTAAGCTTCTAGCAAATATTAAGTAGGCAACACAAAATCAAGTTGCTTTTTTTAAACGTGAATATAGGGATACTCCTGTTATTATTCATATTATAGACACAACAAAAATTCACCAAATTCTCAAATTAACCTATACTCTGTCATTACAACAATGTTGTAGATTTTTGGAAACCAGAAAATAGTTATTTTCCCGGTTTAAAATAGAATTTCGAAGACAGTTGAAAGGATGTTTTTAATACCATAGTTGTAAATAAATTGAAAATAATGGATCTCATAGATTTGTCCAGGGATGGAGCCAGAACTTGAAGTTGGGGGGCAGCTTTGCTATTAGTTGCGTGTGGTTGCTCCAGCTTCTAGCTCTTTTGCTTAATTGCTAAGGTTTTTTTTTTTTTTTTTAATTAATTTATTTTTATTTTTTATGTGTGCATGTCCTATTGGGAAAGGACAAAATTATTTTGTTTAAAATTTTTTAAAGGGCTGAGTTGGTTGTTTTGGGTAAAATTGGTTGATTGGGCTGAATTGTTTTTAAGCTATTATTGGTAATTTTTGTTGTTAAGCTAACATTTTTGGACTTGTATATTTTGTTTTAGATTTTAGGTTTATAAATTTTTTTATACCCTTTAAAATGAGGAAAATGCTAGAGTTACAAATGACCCTAGATGCAAACCAATAAGAATTTACTGCCTCAATAGTTTGTAAAAATGTTGTAAAAAAGTTTGTGGTTATAGTATTACTTTAAAAAAAAATCAATGATATTATTAAGAGGGCAAAGTATAATTTTATAGAACAAAATTACTAAAATTTATACCTATATATATACTAATATTTTTTTTACAAAAAAATTAGGGGCGGGTCATTGCCCCCCATGGTCAAAGTCTCCCTCCGGCCTTGGATTTGTCTAAACTATTATCTCTCTTAAATTAAAGAGTTTATCTTTATCACAAAAAAAAACTTCTTCTATCTCTTAAATTAAGAAACTTATCTTTATTACATTAAAAATAAATAAAAATACAACGCTTCAAATTTGAAACTTATCGTTATAAAAAAAAAAAAAAAAAGCACATGAGCTCTGTTCCCTTAATCATTATCCAAAAAATTAAAAAAAAAAATCATTATCCAAAAAAAAAAAAAAAAAATTTATACGCTCTTTTGTAAAATTTTTGTTCTTACAAGTGAGAGCCAAATATGTATAATGTAAAAATTATTATCTGAAAAGTAGTTTCAATTTCAATTTTTGAAAATTGTTTTCATACTATTTTGATAACAAAAACAAAAATCCTCCTACCAAACAGGTAATGAAGTTTCACCTTTTTTTTTTTTTTTTTAAATGAGAAAGTTTCACTTATTCTGGATAAAAAAAAAAGTTTATAGATGATAAGGAATATAATGTAACATTATATGTGGATTTTGACAACAAGTTATGTAGGACTAGGATCTATGTAATTTGTTTACTTGTATTGTGTGGGTCTTTCCTTTTTGGTTAAGGTAAAGCAACTTAAGACATTAGGTGGGGTAAGTAAACATTCATGATTTATTCAGTCCATGATTATCCATTTCCTTATAAAAAAGAAAGGAAGTTTCAATGTATTGTAGGCAAAATTACTGAAGTATATGATAAGTTATGGGTCACGAGTCATGACTGAATAATCTGCAATTCAACATTATTGGCTGTTGAACAATTTGGAAAATAGACAAACATGGTCATACATTACATGATCGAAACGTGCTTATTACACACAATAGGATAACAGGTCCACAGGTCCATTAAAAACCGATATATACGACCAAAAAAATGGAAAAAGTTAAAGTTGAAATCTGGCAAAAACTATTAAGTTCATCAATTTGTCCAAAAATCCATATCTGCTTGACTTTTGTGGCATGGCAGCACACCTCCAATTACATGTCAACTTTTGTTTGTACGAGTTTGCTTTGCGTTATTATATGTACAAACTCGGAATAACATAACGTGTATTAAGAAGCACACGTAAATCATGAGGACCCATATAATGTAAACATCTGATTAAAAATAAATCACTACAAATCAACCACGTGTAATGTCCTGTTTGGTTTAGCAGACAAATACCCACCAAAGATCACAAAAAACTTGTCATGTTTTTATGATATTATTATGGATTTGGTTGAATAATTTAATTAATCTAAGTTTTAAGAAATTAAATAAGTTTTGCTGAATAATTGTTTCTAGAGAAGAGTTGAGCGCCCATCTGTGTTTCATACCTAATCAATAAAAAAGGAAAAGGAAAATAGTTTTAATTTTTTTTTTTTTTTTCATTTATGGATATATCTTGATCAAAATTATATTAGACAGGGAGGTCCTACCTGGCATCAAGATCATATCCTACCCATTTCACAACTAAAACAGTATGAAAAGACCTGCTTCCACACATTTCCGCCAAATACAGCCTTTGTTTTTATGGCAATGCTATAGATATAAAATTTCGTAACCAATTTCACAACTGGTTAAGATGTCAAGTTATGATTAGAACATTACTTTCAATTTGACACATCATTTAACCACTTTTATCATGCACTAAAATTTTAGTCACCGGATTTATTGTTGTTTTGATTTTACTAGAGCATGTAATCTGCTATAAAATTCAGCATATTACATGCAAGTGGAACAAATTTAAAGGCCTAGAAGGATGATGTTATGACTCATGTGCTAGATAAATTATTTGAATTTTGTTTAGTGATAGAATATGGCTTCCTAGATGGATTAGTATTGTTATTTATTTGTATTTAAATTATTTCCTAGATTCATATCAAAAAAAAAAATCCTAGATTATCAAAAAAAAAAAAAAAAAACCTATATTTTAGGATAGGATTGATTCCTATGTTTTAGAATTTCTTGACGAGGTTATCTTTTTTTTTTTTTTTTAGACAAGATAGAAATTCTACTCTAGCTTAATCTAAGTGTATATGTGTGTGAAGCTCCCTCCTGTAAATTTAAACCCCGGCCCTTACCCTCCATACCCCACAAGCACTTATACTTGATGAGGTTATCTTATTAATGGCTATTTATGTACGTTGAATGCATTAATAAGAATTAAGTATAAAATTAACCCAAACAGTCTATTATACTTTAACACGATGATCACTCGACAAGTATAAGTGCTAGTGGGATATGGGGGGCAAGAGCCAGAGTTCAAGTCTCTAAGAGGGAGCTTCACACACATACACTTAAATTAAGCAGAGTAGAATTTCTATCTTGTATTAATTAAGGAAGCTAATAAAGAGGGGGGGGGGGGGGTCGGTCTTCTACAACCATGAACCATACTTTTAACCGGTTTGAAGCCATTTTCAGCATAATGCTGGGGACTGAAAATCCTACCCTTCTTGTAATACAGAAACTGAAAATGCATTAGGATTGCTACAGGCAAGGATAGAGTGAGTATCAAACCAAGAATTGAACCCAAAATGCAACTTTTTCCCTATTACTGAAAACCAGTCATAAAAACCAATCTCACAAGCAATTCTATAAACAGGTTGCTTGGATTGACATCATAGAATGGGTAAATTCCAGGCTACACAAGATACCAAGAGCACCAGACTCATCATACTAGTAGCAGATAAGCTATCTTGAAAAAAAGGATCTTGGACACCTTCAGATAGTTTCTAAAACGGTGTGTGTATCATTATGGGCCTTGTAAACAGTAATGATGCCCTTGTTCCTTTATTTTGGGAAGTTTGCCTTACTGATAAATGACAAGTTATCCGAAAAGCTAGAACTACTTGGTAATAGTTATTTCAATTAGTTTAACATTAACATCAGGTGTCTGCAGACAACAGTCACATGCTGCATGTTCTGCTGTCCACATCTAATAAATGAAGAACTTTGAAAACACGACCAATAGGTTGGAACTGACTAACTAGGGGTTTAAGACTTGATAATTTCTACAAAGACGTTGAAATAACTCCAGCAAGTGGGAGAGAAGAAAATAGGTTGTATGTCAAATTATGTACCAAAGAAAATTCAATTCTACTGTTCTCCAACCATGTTATGACCAAATGCCTGAATCTGAAACCAAGATACAAAAAAAGATTGAATTTTTTGAATGAACCAGATTAATAGATAGAATGATCAAACACCCATCACCAAAAAATATGAGAATGTGTTTGTAGAGTTGGGGATAGGACAAAGTTTTCATTTTTCAGCATTGTCAAATCTTCAAATTATCTCCCATGCCCCCACCAACACACCCGGAAATTAAGCATCAATTAGGCTGGTGCGTTGCCATTTCAATCAATGCCAAAATACTTGATACAAAAAAAAAAAAAAATTTGACTTTTGGATAAACCACATCAAAGTTCAGTTGAAGTGATAACAAGACTAATTCTTAGACAAGTGAAACAACATAATAGTCAAATCATCCCCCAAAAATTCCATTTCTGCTCCCTCATTATTGAACTCTGAAAAAGACTAAAAGATGGCACTCCACATTGTTACTAAAGCTTTATGATGATGCCAGAATTGAAATAAGCATAAGTACTGGACTGATGGACATTAGTTGTCTGGTTGCACGGCTAAGATAAAACACCTGTACAAATATTGAAGAAGACAAACTATTAAAACTATGCAACTTTTTTTTTTTTTTTGTATTAAAGGTTTGTTTAGATACCGCTTATTTTGTTGAAAATGAAAACTTATTGTTGAAAGTACTGTAGATAAAGGTAAAAATTAGTTGAAATAGTACAGTGAGGCTCATGAATAGTGCTAAAAAGTGCAATGAGACCCATGAATAATAAAAAAATAAACTGAACAATAAAATAATTTATAATTTTAATCCACATCCAAACGCACACTAACTATATTAAAATATGCAACTTCAGCAGAGGAAAAGCTGAATTATATTTTGATTCAAAACAAACCCCAAAAAGACTATCATATTTGGCATTTCAATACCACAAAGTTAAAAATATGCAAATATAGCCAGTACAATGAAAAACTTGAAACTACAATTAGCTGCTGGTGCCCACTGCCCACTCTGTCCAGACTTCTCAATCATGCTTTTGTATTATCACCCTGAATTCTGAGAAATAGAACCCATCATTCAATTTAAAAGACTAGGTTTCCGGGGTTTCATCTTCTTTCTCGGCTATACAATGGAATCCTCCCAACTGCTTTTAATTTCAACATTGGTATTAATAGCTGTGAAGTTTTACACATGATCTTAAGCAGACGAATTGTGCAGTGACTGGTTACAGTGCAGACTTCCAAATGAACTTATTTCAAGTCAACCCGTGGAAGGCCTAACTGAACTCTTTACCAAGGAGGCAAGCCTACAAGAAGACAGAACTTTATTTTTGATAGGTAAGAAAGTAATATTATTAATAGAAAAGAAGAAAAGATACACAGCATTCACTGATAGTGAACAAAGAACAACAAAGAAATAAAGGAATCAAAAACCTACTCTAAGAGACAAAAGAAAATCAATAATAGTAGGACAATCCGAAAGACCCCAACACCGAGACCAATCGAAGAGAGTCCGTTGACACAAATCTAACAACTGGACCAGTGATTTCTCGATATCCTCAAAAGAATGCCAATTACGTTCAAACCAAATAGTCCACATCAAACAACCTGGAACCAAATTCCAAATATCGGAATTATATTTCCCAAGCCAATGGTGCCAACAACATAGTAAGTCTACGACCGAACCTGGCATGACCCAATCAATCTCAAATAGCTGGAGCATATGCATCCACATAGAATGAGCTAACGGGCAAAAAATAAAAAAGTGATCCACAGATTCCTTGTTACAACAGCACATACAACAACGATTTGTCAAAGGGTGACCACGGAGCATAAATTTATCCAAAGTGAGAATCTGGCCATGAGCTGCCAGAACTAACATAAAAACTAAAGAAATCAATTCCAAGACAATTCAGTTCTTCCATGCTTTGTGACCTAAAATTTCCTGGTGAAATTGTTTTAATTGCTTAATATATAAGAAAGCAAATGTAAAGTCAACAACTACAGTTCCACATCTGAGCACTGTATATTAGTCTGTATACTGAACTCTAGATTAACAGCCTAAAACACCAACATGGAGACCAAATCTCCCAATAAGTGATATTGAAAGAATAGTTTTGCAAAAGGAACATCACTCGATAATACTCTGAAGGAGTAAGTACACAAATCAAGACAATATAAACTTGGCATGCATAATAGGGGGTGGAAAAGATACAAGATTCATCATAATGACAAATAATCAGCCTGATGAGATTAGAAATTCACAATTGAAGACCAGTTCATTTACATGATAATGATGCCAAAATTAAACGAACAGAAAGTGGAAACTAAAGAACTTCTGTAAGGCCAAGGGCAAAATACCTTCACCAGCATTGAAAAAATGGGAGCATGGTAATGCTTCTCTTCATTCTTTCCCCCGTTGATATAGAGACTACCTCGGTCTTGCTTAGAATATTGGACTGGTTGTAGCAAGGAAGCACCAACAGAGACCAGAGAATGTACAATCCACAATTGCCCTTCAACAGCAGTGACGTTCAGGAAGGTAAATACTAATTAACAAAAAAAAAATTACATACCAATACATGCTAAGACTTCAATTGAAAAAATACCTGAATTTTACATCAAATGAACCATCCAGGGAACATATATATATATATATATATATATATATATATTTATTGGATAAGTAACCATCCAATATATATAATTTTACATCAAATGAACCATCCATTTTCAAATAAATGACTGAAAGAGAAAGTTGCTTCCAACACGTAACTGGAAAAACTAACATGTTGAAACAACCTGACATTGTGATGAGTAAAATTGAAGCAGGGCAACTTAATATCTATTTGGTAATCTACCTAAATGGCTATGATTGATAGTAGCATATGGAGAACAACCTGAATGTAAAAGGAAAAAATGTCTTCAACAGATACAACATGGACAAGCACCAGGGATCGATTCTAGAACAATTTTTGGCCAGGAAGACTGCTTGTGCTGACTACTCAATATCTATGAACTTCACAGGCATTTCACACACTCACAGAGGCAGAGAGAGATGGAGACTTAAATAATTAAAGTACAGCACACAATTTTCAAAATACACAGGAGATCGATACATGATATTTTTCAAAATAGATAGTCAACGCCCCTGCATAAATTATGCAGATTAGGAAATGAGACCCAAAAAGAAAAGGAAAACACAATGAAAAAAGAATCTTTGAACCAGAGAGAGAGAGATCATCATGATTGTTTCCACAAAAATATGACTAAAAGATGTTTTCTGGGGAAAAATCAATAAATTAATTATGAATGTCTAATGTACTTCCATGATACACAAATTACAAATTGTATTGGCACAAAAATGCACCATGAATTACAAGTTTCTGGGATTTCAATCCCATGAGGCAATTACAAGTTGGATGGAGCAACCATTGGAGCACACTTAATCTCTAGTCCACCCCAAATAATGATATTGCAGTGAATATGACCAGGTTGCATGCGACCACAAATCATTAAGAATTCTGCTTTTCCTCCTTGACTTGCCCTCAGCTCAATAAGGTTTAGTCTGTTTGTTATCTCTCTTTAGCTGAACCTTTAATTTCTTGCCACCTAATTGAAATCCATTCATCACACTAATAGCGGATTGAGCATCCTCTGGTGAGTCATAGCTAACGAATCCTGCAAATAGTGTTAATGGTTAGAGATGGAAATATCAATATAAACTATGTCAGATGGAAGGTTAACTAGACAATAGAAATCTTGATATAACTTGTGTCAGATGGAAGGTTAACTAGACCATGTGCTCACCAAAACATTTGCTAACACCAGTTGCTTTGTCAACAAAAACCTTAGCACTCAAGACCCTACCAAATCCCTGAAAAGCAGTTGAAAGTTCTTGATCTCCGAATTCTTGAGGTATGTGATAAATAAATAGATTAGCGCCAGGTGGACCTAAGTCAGAGGAGACAAAATACTTAACTGAATAACACCACCAAGAACTTCCCCCCAAATAAAAACACTAAAAAACAAAAAAACAAGAGACAAGACAAAAATAGAATGAAATATAGATAACAACCTTCAACCTGACCCCCAGAACCTTTTCCTGTGCTGGAAGATGTTGCAGAGTTACTGCTTAAAACTGCAGGTGGCACTGACTGAGGTGAACTACTCAAAGGCCGATGGCTGAACATTCCTCCAGGATATGCCAGGGGATGCTGAAGATGATAAGCAGATCCCATATAACTAGCAGGAGGGATTGCATAATTTCTAGGGTTCATACTAGGGCCAAGGTCAGGTGCAATTCCACGCAATGCATTTCCTTGGTTTACTGTAGGAATCATACTATGAAATCCAGGTTGATTCTGCATTGGTGGCAAGCGATATTGCATAAGTCCATATCCGGGAGCCTACAGAAAAAGGGAGATGACCATTACAATCTGAACTTTACTAAGACACAAGATCAACAGTGTCAATGACAAAACCATACAATCCAGACATGATTTCTAGGAGGCAAGATGGTGCAATAATGGAGCATGGTTACAAAGTGCTAAAATGTATTTATGATGTGTGTGTGTGTGTGTGTGTGTGTGTGACAGCTGTGAAACCAACCTGATAACCAAATCCATTATATGGGGGAACATAACCCAATGGTAAAGCTCCAAATAATGAAGGATGTTGTGAATCAGTATTTGGCACATTAGAAGCCTGAGATTGAGCTTTCTGAGCCCTCCGAGCTTGCCTTTCCTTTTCAGTATCTGCCCACTTGACAACCAAAGGAACACTAGATCCCTATTAGAGCAAAAGATGATCAGATTCAGATTACCAGATCAACCAATGCTGAGCTATTTATATGTATAAGCAAATAACAGACACAAACTAACTCAACTCAATCAGCCCCACTACTTGGGAAAGATTAAAGACGATAGAAGAGATGGTACTAAAATGAATTTCCACTAAAATGTATAATATGCACCAACCTCCATTTTATGCTTTCCATTGATGGCATCCAAGGCTGCAATGGCTTGTTCTTTTGTCTCATACTTCAAAAATGCACAGCCTGCAATAGGAAAAGGCAATACAGAACAACCAATAAATAAGCTGAGGCCTGGTGAAGTTTATAATTTTAGCGGTTGACAAGCAATCAAGCCAGAAAAGAATGCAAGATTTTTAACAAGTACCTTTACTAGTTTGCTGAGAGCCTCGTAATATCTGTAAGTCCTTTATAGTTCCGTATGTAGAGAAGAGAGCAGAAACTTCAGCTTCAGAAACATTCTTTGGAAGCATGCCAACGAAGAGCTTGTGTTCTGGACAGCAGGCACGGTCAAAATTATTTATCAGGTTACACAACATGCAACGTAGGATAAAGAATTCAATGAAGAAGAGATAAAAATGTTGCATCAAGTAAGGAGAACTGAAGCAGCAACAATCACAGGAACCATCTTAATGACAAAATATGTAATTAAAATAATAAATATTACACCTAGTCTTTCCAACTCGCCATCAGCATACTTCACTTGCAACGGACTAGATGCCTGAATTGGACAGAAAGAACAGGACGCCTTACAATCAGAGTGAGAAAAATATGAATATATCACACATTAATGCTACAGAGATAACATAAGCTGTACAAAGTCAGTGAAGTCTGGGGCAAGAATTCAGGTGATTAAAATACCAAGAACTCTATGAATTTTCTGTCTGTCTTTTTAAATATTTTTTAATTAACTTCACGTACATAAATATTCCTACTTGGCTCAATAACAAATCACAATTGCTATACAGGCAAAGGCAAGAGCCCAAATGAGAAGCTTGCCTGGGCAATCACTTGAAGGTCCAGCAAGGCCTACATAGGGCTCCGCCAGTCACTTTAACACCTAGGTCAGAAAAATGCCAAATTGCATGAGCAAAATTTTTAATCACATTGGTCCATATATCAACCTGCTAATCATGATTTTTGGTGCATAAATCAGACAAAAAGAGGAATTTCCTAAAATGTGAAAATAAATACTCTATCTGAACAATGTTAACAAAGTTAGGCCAATTTGCATTTCCCTTATAATTCATTTAACCTATTACTAATTTTTTCTATTCATTATTTCACAGCCAAGAAAAATTCAAAACTATTTCCTCTAAACTAAAGTTTTCATTGTCAATTAGCTCTTGCTAATGGATCTAATCTAATCTCATCTCAAGCCACAATAATTGGCCAATTTCTCATTCCATGCCATTTGTCTTCATAATCTGCTACAACTTGTCATAAATTGACTTTTTTTTTTACCCACATACCAATTATGTGTCAGCATTTGCTAATCACAATAGGCATTCCAGCAAGACATTCCCTAGTCCTTACCAAACATTTTTGCCATGTGATTAGCAACATGATCACACTACCAACATCACTGTCAGCAGCAAAGTATCTAACAAATTATCTATGCATCAAATGGATGACATTGTTTGGAAGGGCTTGCAGTCCAAATTCACGAGGAAATGAAAGAAATTAATATAAGCTAGATCAATTCTCATTGTCCATGAAACATAGCTATTTTTTTATTTAAGTATTTAACAGACCCTAAAGTTGATGTGTCATAGCGTTAGAAAGAAAATATCTTATATTGTTCATTAGTTAGGTAAAATGATTAATCTGGCATGGGCTACATGAGCTCCCGTAATTTACCAGATAAATTGATTAGTCGGGCAAGTAAATTACCATCTAGGTGCTTATGGGCCATGCATACACTACACTCATGTGACTATTTCTGCATGGTAATGCTAGTCAAATATATTGCATAATTTCCTTCTAATATTTATCTTTTAAACTAGGGCCGCACTTTAGTAGTGCTACACTCAAAATTTTAACATTGTTAGAGCAAGCTGCCAGGATCTATTTACTAAGGTACCAACAGCCAATTATGTGTCATGGTGTTGTATACCAATGCTTTTTCTATTTTTTTGGATTGGTAAATATGTTGCATACCAATGCTTATGCGCTAACAATCATGAACAATTGGTTAGTTGGAACTAATGTTATGCACCTAACATACACTATTTTTCACATTAGTATAAGTAATAAAAAAGGACATGTCAATTAAGAAAGTAATAGAGCATACGACCTTTGATAGAATAGAATTGATGAAAACAATACATGTGGTCGATCCTAACTAATTTGTTGTGAATCCATAGTTGACCCCAAAATTTTAAGACTAAGGCTTTGCTCACAGTTTTGATTTATTTTTCTTCTACTGTTATACTCATGAACAAACCTGAAACTCATAATGTACACAATGCACCAAGTTACACATTAAAAAGTGAAAATATAAAGAAGACCAACAGCATTTACATTCGCTAATTGCAATTAATGCAACATAATATTAACCAAACATGCTATCAAAGATACATCCTTTTCTTTTTGTGTTCAAGCATAACAAACTAATTTCACAAAATTCTATATTGCTGACACAGCAAATCAGTCAATGTGGTAAAAATTTCCCCCAGCCTTTTTTAATTTGATGAAATTTCAAAGTGTCAAAACCCAACAAAGAATCCCTAAAATTATGGCAATAGCGATCAAACCTAAAATGCTTTCAATCAGTTTCTTAAACAAAGAGAAAAACTCTTTTAGGATAAAGAGAGAAAAGACAGAAAAAATAAAATAAAAAAAGATAAATAAAAAGAACAAAGATTCTTTAAAGGGAGAGTAAAAGGGGGAGATGAAATTTTGGTCATAAAGACACAGCATTGATTTTCAAGTGCAAAGAGTCCATACAGTGTCAAATGTAAAGCTACACAAACACTATAAAAACACCTTTTTCCCCCCATTAATCTGAAATAATTGATAGTTCACAACCCTCAACTAGCTGGATTCAAACTCCACAATTCTACCTTCAACCCAAACAAGCTACAGTACATATACAGTAAATCCACAGTGTTGTTCAGAATTCGATGCTAAACCCCAGCTATAAAAATTGCTATAAATGGCCACCGCTAAATACCCATTTTTTCACAAACAGTTACACTGACACATAAATCCCTTAATAGTCAACATCATTTTTATTTACAACAAAGCCCATAAATTTACCAATGCACCAGCTTTACAGTACAAAACCCAGTGGGAAACCAGTTCTTCTTCTTTATTATTTTTACCACTTAATAGTCAAAGATCAAAATTTTACACCAATAATAAGCACGCATTGTTAGCAGTAGTGGCTTCGAATTTCTAAAAAAAAAAAATCTTAAAGATCAAAAATTGAACGAACCCCAGATAGAGTTTTCTTGTTGTGACACGCATTGACTGCCTTGTCTGCCTCTTCCCTCGTCGGACAAATCACAAAGCAACAACCTACAGAAACCAAAAAAAAATTAGGGTTCTTCAAACAAAGCCTTGTGACACACTCTGAAACTTTTCGATTTGAACCCAAAGAAAATTCGAGAATGTGAGTTGAGAAAGAGAGAGAGAGAGAGAGAACGAACCACGCGAGGCGCGCGTGGTTTTGTCTTTGATGATGTTGACCTCGTCGACGAGAGCAAACTCTCTGAACATTGTGAGAAGCTGAACCTCCGTCATGTTCTTCGGTACTTGACCCACGAATAGCTTCACGCTCTCTTCGCTGCTACTCTCTCTTCTCTCTCTCTTCCCCTCCGCCATTAACGCTCACAGTTTCTCTCTCTCTCTCTCTCTCTGATTTCTCTCTCTAAATTCTTGCTTTGCTTTCTCTCTCTAGCGGTTTTTTTTTTTGGTTTTTTTATTTATTTATTTTTTTGTTTGTTTGGAAAAAATGAGGTTTTTGATTTGTAAAATTTCGATTTCTATATCTATATAGTGGAGAAGATGGATGGATCTTAGTTTGGATTTATTATAATTGAACTTTTTGCCTTTGGGTTTGGTTTTCTGTTTTATTTACGAAGACTGCCATTTACAGCTGTGCTAGTAGCCTCGCGCTTTGTCAGACTGTATGTAACTGAATTAACGTTAATGCCCCTTTTGTTTTGCAGACAAGGGAACAGTTTGGTTTCGTTAGGTACTAAATTAAGGTACATTTCTTAGAGTTCAGTTAATGACGGAGACGAAAGTATTTATTTTTTGGCCAAATTTAATATATATATATATATATATGCTATACAGTTCACTATTACCCTTATAAATTAAATTAAAAATTCCATGCTATATATTGACCATTTGTATATGTTTTATAATTTTTATTTTAAAATTTTATTATTTGATAATTAAATATAGGAGATTAGAATTCTAGATTTTTTCATTAAAATTTTCATGATGTATCAATTTAGTTATAAGACTTTTTTTTAAAAAAAAAAAAAATTTATAAGATTCTTGACAATAAAACACGATCTTTATTTAACGATAAGATCGTATTGAAGAGTTGCGTATCTAATATAACATTATCTTCTTCTTCTTTTTTCCTTGTTTGACTTCTAATATAGATTTGGAGAATATCTTTCTTAATTGTTTGTTCTTGTTTCAATAAAAAAAAAAAAGTTTTATTCACTGATTTAAATATTTATAAAATATAAAAAATGACTATGTTTTACTTTTACCGTTTATAAAAATAATGTAATTGCCAACTATATTCTATTGATCAGTAGCATAAGATTTTGTGGTATTATAAAATTTGAAGTGAATTAAGTAAATATATGAGAATTTCATATTGGAAGAGTACAAACTCATTTTAGCTCTATGTTTCTCTTCTTCTTTTTTTCTTTTTCTTTTTTTATTTTTTGGGGAAAAAAATAAGTTCAATTTGTGACAGGCTACCTTCTAGCAATGAAAGTAATAGTTATGCTACCTTGGGTCACAACTAACAATTCATGTGATCTATTCAAACTGGTATATATATGCTAATTATGACTATAAATTCCATTGGAAGAGAAGATTGCAGCACAACTTTGTTTACTTTTAATTGGTAAATTGATCTCCCAACTTCAATTATTGTAAAACAAAAATTTCCCTTTCTCAGCTTGAGTTTAACTAGAATAAAAAGTGACAGGTCCCTAAAAGCTTTGTTCTTTTTGGTCATGATGCAACCCTAGCTAACACCACGCCAAAAAGGAGGACACACATATGTTTGTTTGGCTTTCTCAATTCCATTTTCCTCGTTTACTTTGTTTGTTTGCAATTGATTCTCACTATCTCTCTCTCTCTCTATTCCTTCATTTTTATTCGAAAATGATGGTGCATAGTATATTCTTGCGTCAAAGGGTCACTATAGAGGCAATGTACTATGTATCTGTCTACATTAGGAAAGAGGTACAAGTTATTTACGTAGTTAGCTTGTAGACAATGGGTTTTAGGCAACTATTTAAGACCAATATGAAAAAAAATTTCCTTCTATATACTTCTTGAATCGTCATTTCAACTACTAGTAGGAAATTAATGCTGACTTCAACCACTATTGATGGGAAAATACCTACCCATCTCTATTGTTTAAGCTTTGTATTAAATATAGGAAAAAAATTTTGTATATGTCCTAATCTTATGGATTATTATTGATTTTTTTTTTTATACGTATGACTTTGACATGTTCTTATTTTACTCACAGAAGCATGCATATAACATGTTGATTGTTGCAGATCACTGAAACTTCTTATTGAACGATATTTTGTCATTCAATGTATAATATATTTAATAGTGAGTCAAAATTTCCCACTAAGAAATTGAAGGGTTCCTTTTCAATTTTTAATGGAAAAGTTTGCACTTTTTTTTCTTTTATGTTTTTGTCTTCTTTAGTTTTTTATTCCCCTCAAACATAAAAGTATATTCTTTTTTATTAATATAATAAGGGAATTTCATTAATTACAGCTTAAATAGTCAATAAAAATTCAGAATCAGTAGTCCATTAACACTTATGCTGAGTCCAAATTCAAATGAAAAGATAAATACATAACTACATAAGTGGATTTAAAAAATCAATATTATAAACATACTTTTGTTACAATCTACTAAGTAGTAATTTGAGCAACATCACTTTTATCTAAACTAAATCTACTACTAACATTACTTTTATTATACACTAATCACAATCAATCACATTAATAGCAGTGAAAAATATTGTCTCCTTAAATTTATGGA
This sequence comes from Notholithocarpus densiflorus, assembly GCA_030021035.2. NCBI lineage: Eukaryota > Viridiplantae > Streptophyta > Magnoliopsida > Fagales > Fagaceae > Notholithocarpus > Notholithocarpus densiflorus. The sequence goes on from JARYZH020000005.1 coordinate 40,929, forward strand.
GTTATTTTTTTACATACCTATTAGCATTTCTATAACGTATATACTCATCATAGATCCGTCAAGTGTAAGTATATATAATTTGAGACTATTTTAGACAACTACATATTAGAGCCAAGAAGTTGTACATGGTACTTACAAGATTTTTTTTTTTTTTTATAGGATATAAGAAACTCTTATTTTTGCAAGAATTTGAGTAAAGAAAAGATACTTTCACATAGGACTGAAAAGTTGTGAAACCAATGGAGAAATATATTCCAATTTTTTTTTTTTTTTTTGAGAAATATATTCCCAATACTTGATTACTCATTATGGTAAACTGAAAACAAATACTATGAATTTCCAAATCAGGCACTGAGACTGAGAGTGAGAACTAATAATACAGAATTTTGACCCCAAAAAAAACATATAAAAAATAAAAATAAGAAAGATATTCAAAATCCAAAAAAGAAAAAAGACAATATATTATTTTCTGCCGTAGTTGACCAGCTTAGTATCCGGGTCATTGTCATGTAAAGGAGTACGGATACCGTTACTTGTTGGTGTGTGGAGAGTGCATGAATGTTATTGTGATTAGAACAAAAGGTCAAAACCGTAAATTGGATAGAGAAGGGTATAATGGTAGATAACAGTGAAAACTAAGGCACATATATAAGTACGCCAGACTGTCCCGCCAAGCTCTTCTTCTTCTTTTCTTTTTTTTTTTCTTTTTTTTTTTATTCTTTTATGATTTCTAGTTAGCTCCTCCTCTTCCAAGGTGTTGTTCTTGTTGCCAATTGCCTAAGCTACTGTTCAAGTCTTTGCAGCAAGTGGCACTTTTCACCCTTGTTTAAGTCTCCACGTCCAAAGAGACAAAACCCCACTCAAAGTTACCGACATTTACATGAGGAAAAAAAAAAAAAAAAAAAAAAAGGAGGAAACACCAACTTTCAAAACTTACTGATTTATAGGCCGGTGCAAGTCTAGTCCACCACTTTTCGTTAACCAATTGTACGTGCAACTTAGACTATCAAGCTTGTAAAGGAAAATAAGCTATGGATCTAACATTACATTTAAGTGCAAAAGCTCATGAACAATAAAAATGAGAATTTTAATACTTTAACGTCTAAAGAAATGTAAAGGCAAAATAAGGAAAATAAAGAAGACGTGTAACATATGTGGAAAACCCTTGGGAAGGGATGAAAAACCACGGTTGAGTGAATGATAGATTATAATTCACTCCTTAAACCTTTCTATTAAATGAAAGTTTAGGTTTTTACATATGGTGATGTTCTTCCTAAAGAAAGCCTCTCTTTTTACCTCCCTTTCCTACCCAGACTTTTGCCTTTTCCCTTTATCTTTCTTGCCTCTTGCCATCATTGTTCAGCAACATGTTCCTCTTATAGTACAAGAAATATTGTTAGGTACATAAGGAAAGGTGCCAAGCCCTCTTTCCCTCATTTAAACTCTAATACAACTATTGTATTATACTACGACTAGAGGAGAGAAAAGACTTGCCAATGTCAGGGTAATGGGATTAAGGGCGGCTCTGCTACACCATGGAGGATAGGTCATAGGACATCAAGGAGGTCAGGAGTGATGCACATGCTCTTAGCAGTGGTCCAACATAAATTTAGCCAACAAGGGGTGTTTTATAGGTTCTAACCATAAGAGGTCGCTATTTCCCTTTTACGCTAGTACTGGGTGTCCATGCCAGGAGCATATTTCACTCTTCCCCAAGATGGTCACGTCGTTGGCATGAGCTGAAAGTACTCTTCCTTCAGCCAACGTTCTACCCCCTTTCCTCACAATTGGCCCACGTGTAGGGTCCGGATCCAGTCACATCAGCACTTAGGTTTGCCCTGGCTAGTGTAATGTACACTAGTCACAATCACACACAAATTAGCAAGTTGTGAAATTCAGTATGAAAATGGGCATATTGTTTTGAAAACTCAATGATATACTGCGAGTCCAATCCACCACTTTTCGTTAACTAGTCATAGTCGCACACAAATCGGCAAGCTGTAAAATTCGGTATGAAAATAGGCATGTCTGTGGTATTGCTTTGAAAACTCAATGATATACTATGAGTATAGTCCACCACTTTTTGTTAACTAGTCACAGTCGCATACAAATCAGCAAGTCGTAAAATTCGGTATGAAAACATGTGTTCAGATGGTATTGTTTTGAAAACTCAATGATAACATTGAGGACCATATGGAGTAACGTTAAAAATAATTTGTTGTGATTTAAGTAGCGTCGTTTTTTATTTGCATCCATCACAACAAAACATTGCGTGTCTAATTACCTCATCACCAGTCACCTCTACAGAATCTGGTTTGGGCCATAGCTATTTGGAAAGTGACAATAAGAGTGGCACTCGTATGGTAGCTACTTTAACAGATAAACTGAACCTAAAAGTTTTCATCTAAAATTTTCTCATGCACCCATCAAAGGTTGTAATTACTTTCCTTTTCAAAAGTGGCTTGATCAAGTTTTTATTATCTTGCATGATAGTTTTTTCGACTAGAATTTCATTAGTCAAATGATCTCAAGTATGATGATATGGTGCGTGCAATAGTCTTATCTATAATAGTATGTGGTAAAAATGAGTAAATTTAAGGTGTCTTCAATTATAGAAGAAATTGAAGAACTTTTACTAAATAATATGAGTAGGTCCTCATGACAGTTGGACACTTGGACTCATAACCTTCAACTTTCGAGTTAGACCTGCCCAAAAAAAAAGGAATAAAATCTATGAATTTTCATATTTATATCATAGTAATGGATTGCGCAGATTAACTTTAAAATCCTTAAATTTCAGTTAAATAAAGTTGCAAATGGATATACGTTTGATTTTCATTTATGCATACCTAGAAAAACATTGGCAAATGGATATACGTTCGTTGCTAAACAAGTAATTTTGCCATTGAGCTCTATATTATTTCTTAGTAAAATTGTTTCAATAGGAACTTTTTCACATAAAAGGTGGTTCTTTGTGGACCTATATATACTAAAAAGTAAAAACACAATGAAAGAGAAGCATATATTTAGTTTTACTTTTACACATAAAGAAGTATGATACGTAGAACCAAGTTTCTGGGTTTTTTTTTTTTACCCTTTAAAGCAAAGAAAAGGTCTTATACAATATATCCATTTTGGATTAGCTCTATTTTTAATTAATATGTATATCCACTTTGAATATAGTAGAAAAGCGTGAATGAATTGATTGGCAGCCACCAATAAGCAGCGAACAAAAGAGTCGTGGGACCCTAATCCATTTGCATGCCATGTTGGAATTAATATCTCTCCTCCTCCTTGGTCAATTGCTCAAAGTGGGCTGACGGTGACCTCAAGTCTTTGTTTCAATTTTCAAAGCTGTGATCAAGTGCACTTTCCATTTCCCCCACCAAAATTATAAAAATGAAAAAGAAATTCCAAGTGGATTTGGATACGTCTTTGATTACAAGCCATTGGTTAGAAATAACTTAACTAATAATGCTAAACGTGATTTTTGCATATTAAAAGTGACTTGGCATGGGTCTAGCCTGACGAGTGCCCTGTTACGTTAGACCCATTAAGATCATGACACGTTCAATGTAACAAGACATTAGTCCCAAGTCTTATCTTATTAAAAGTGGTATTAATTAATGACCCATAAAAAAGTAATATTACTCATTCCTTTTAAAATATGTCACTTGTGGGTAAGGGTGTTCGCGGTGCGATGCAGTTTGGTTTTGGGCCATTTTTAGTACTGCACCTTATTTTTGCGGTCACATGTACAGTACGGTGCGGTTTATAGTTTAGCCAAAACCATAACCACACAACATCTCATTTTTGCGGTCACATATGTGCGGTGTATAAGGTGCGGTTTGAACGGTTTGAAGTTGGTATATTTTTAAAAAATTTTGATTTTTTCTATTCAGCCCAAAACTAATTTTTTTCCTTTGTTTTGGGCCAAGTTTTAAACTATTGAGCTAATTTTTCTTTATTTTGGGATGATTTTCCTATTCAACACTTGCTAGGGTTATCAAACTTTTTTTTTTTTTTTTAACTAAACTATTAATAATATATTTAATATTAAAAATAAATAAATATATTAATATATAGAGATGGTGCGATGCGGTGCGGTACACTATTACTTGCAATGCGATGCGGTTATGCCATTTTGCGGGCGGTTCTGGTGCAGTTTTTGCAGTTTGTGCGGTTTGGTGAACACCCCTACTTGTGAGTTCCAATTAGCTTAACTAGTAAAGTATCTGATTTTGAATAAGAGATCTAGGGTTCAATCCAAAAACCGATTGGTGTCTTGGTCTGATGATAAAGAATTTATCATCAGGAGCGAACGCCATAGATTGAAACTCTCTCACCAAAAAAAAAAAAAAAAAAATCCACTTTTTTTATAAAACATGTCAAATTAATTAGTGCCGCATGTGAAATTACTACTATTAAAATATATCACGTCAATGTAAAAAAAGTGACGAAAATTTGTTCATAAGAAGCGGACGCCATAGGTTGAAATTCTTTTTCTAAAAAAAAAAGTCATTTTTTTTATATAAAACATGTAAAATTAATTAGTGCCGCATGTGAAAATAATATTACTGCTATTAAAATATATCATGCTAAAAAGTGACGAAAATTTGTATTAATTCATTATTATCAATAATGTTATGGACAACTTTTTTAACAACAAATTTCATAATTGTTGAAGTAATCAACTATGAGTGCCGGGAGAAAAAACAATGGATCCATAAATGTTAGTTCTATTTATTACTCATAGACAACTACTTAAATAATTATGAAATTTGCACTGAAAAAAATTATATCCCAAGCATTTCTACTAGATTTATTGATAAAAAAAGTTTCTCAAAAAAAAAAAAAAAAAAAAGATTTATTGATAATTGAACTGGAGGTTGGGTCACATCTCCAGTGGCCCGCTGTTGTTATAAAACTCATGTCTCAAACTAGGTGAGAGGCCAGTCACTGGTTGTGAAAAAATGAAATGGGAAACGGAAAAAGAAAGAAAAATGAGAATGAGAGAGAGCCCGATAAGAGGACAAGAATGTAGCAGTGACATTATCAAAGTAAATAACAAAAGATTAAAATGAGATGGGAATTTGACAAAAAGTGTAGCACCGTCATAGAAATATAAGACCCTAATGTGAAAAGCTCCTCTAAAGTCAAATGGAAGTTAGCTGTACCTAACAAATCTTTAACAAAACAAAAGTATAGTAAATAAGAAGTCTGGCTTTCAAGTTTCAAGCTGTTTCTTAACAGGCTTCCAACTGATCCAGGTCAACCCCAGCAGATTCTTGATGGACATCTTACCTTAAATAATGGAAAAAGACAAAACAATAGGTACAATATCATTGAAAAAATAGTGAGGATTGGCTAACTTTGCTGGATTTCATTCAAGTCAGAATGAGTAAGTCACCAATCATTTATTAATACAACAACCATGATAGTAAAACAACATCAAAGTACAAGGATATTCTGTTCCAATTGAATCTAGCCTAAGACCCCAGGAAAAAAAAGAAGTGGGGACAGGTTTAAGTATATTATTATTACAACAAAATCAGTGATTCAATCCTAGACCACTGCAACTCTGGAACTCAAAATGAATTTTTTGGTTCCTTTGTAATGGCATGACATTTCTCAGTCACCCCAAAAATTTTGGATATGAATACTAAAATAAATTCCCTCTTAACTGGGACTTTCTGGCAATGATGGTGTTTGTCCCCCCATGCTACAATAAAGCCATTACGGCAAGAAAATGATGGCAGTTGCAAAAAGACAAATCCCATGGCTAGATTGCATCTAATCCAGCAAGCTTGCGTAACTTCTCAACAAGTATGAAGGTAATCATAGTCTGTGGACCCAATCTTGCAAATATTGCAAGCCCCCTGATAAAATATAGAAATTAGCTACCTGATTTGTTCAAGCACACAAATTTAAAATCTTCAAAATTCTCTGAGCTAGTGATTGTAAAGTTTCTCAAACCAAAAAAGCAGTTACATGATCTAGTTTTATTGCTTAAAGCCTAGTAATAGAGATTATCTGAAACTTCATGACGAGCTTTGCAATTAGTTCATGGCTTCCATAAATCTTTGAATATTGCAAAGAATTAGACATATACATATATAATACATGGATCAAACTAGAGAGCATGAATGTGGATGCTTAAACCAAAACTCACCCCTTGTAAAGTCCCCTGGGACCTTCAGTGCGCAAAACCTGAAACCATAAATCTCAAACACATTAGACAAGAAAGGCCAAGCAGCACCCTTTCTAATGAAAGAAATAATTCTGGTCAGTATTATTCTTCATATATTGGTGTCCTCACAGTGGCCAGTAAGAGCAAATACAGTGGAAAATGTGTAAATAAAAAAGGTGAAATCCAACCTATAAGACAAAAAAAAACAGGTGCAGATTTGCATGTGGAGTAGCTAAAGCCCTCTGTACTAAATTAGTGCATCAATTAAGAAAATGAAACAAATGGTCAAAAAATAAGTACCCAGTCTGTATCAGAGACACAAGAATTAACAGGACTAGAATTTGTTGTTTCATGCTACATAGCCACCACAGAATCATGTTGTCTATCCACAACAGAGGAAGAGGGAAAATTAAGATTTTTCTTTTTTGGGTACGTTACACGCATCCCATGGGGATCTTATTCATGGAAATTTCATAAATATTCCTTTCTCAAAGTTACAAAATTGCCAACAGTAACAATCACCCACACATTTAAGAAAGGAATGAATATAAAAAAATCAATGTAAAATGAAAATGAAAACAAATTCAAAAACCTGATATGCACAGTGAAATCCATTATTGTAGTTCCCAACTTCTTTAGATTCTCGTTGCAACATGAGACGGGTTTTAATCATGTCCATTGGTGCAGTTATGAGGGTGCTGACAGTGCCTGCAACCATACTTGAGCTTCAAAAGGTGAAATATACAGTTAGCCATAAATATATGATTTTTTTTTTTGCCATTCTTGTTATGTAAAACATAATATGAGGGTATGCTTATAATGTACGTCTCCAACATTATTTAACCCCAGATTGAATAGTAGATCAACCTGAATAACATCACCAGGCTAGGTTTTCAAGTTCAATAGTTTATGAGCAAATGTGGTTAGACACAATACAGACATACATGCACACACACACACACACACATATACATACCCATTTCATATTACTAATTACCATTTTTACCAATGTCCCAAAAGGAAAGAAATTTCTCTCATTTATTTTAGAATAGAACATAGATTTACTACTTTTTTATACATTAGTTTTTATCATTTTATTTAAAATTATTTTTGTTTCAAAGTAAATAATCTTCATCATATCATGACCTCAACTTCTAGAGTTTACAAGCACAGTCCAGGTTTTCAGACCATGCCAACCTACACTAGCTCGAATTGCAGGTTTGGGCAGATCTACACAAAAAAACAAAACAAAACAAAAGCTAAGAGTAGTACTATACATGAGATGAAGATGAAATCCTTCTTCAAGTGGTGACCACCTGATCAAAATCTGCACATATAGGAAGATGGAGAAAACCTTTAGTAAACAAAAAAAAGAAGAAGATATTAAGACAAACATTCTTTTCATATTGCCAATCAAATGACATTAACTATTCAGATATAGTGGAAATTACATCGTGGATATTCAAAGTGAAAAAGATCATGCTTAGAACTTGACCCGCTTGGATTCATCATATGTTGACAGCTGTGATGCAGTCATAGAAGCAGCCCTGGCCATAGCAGGGCCAACCCCCTTCCACAGAGCTCTGATCCCTTCCTCAGAAACAATTCTGCGCAGTTCTCCAATCGGTCCTCTTCTCAAGTTTGGGTTCATTTGTAACCGCACCTGATGACAGGAAATTATTTTTCAGAACAAATCTATGAAAAACAGTTTAAATTCATCTGACATGGAAACATTACCTTTACAACCTCAACCGGATTGGTCAGTGCGGTTGCAAAACCACCAGCAAATGCTCCGGATGCAATCTTAACAAAGATATTGGTGGACCCAAAAACCTGTTCACAAACATATTTCGAGGGCTCATACAAGCCTAAACGAAGACCACCATAAACAACCGACCTTGTCAATGCAGGTGCCAATCCTAGATACATAGACCTTGGTCCTTCATTCTTCAATATGTGAACTAATAAATTTCCCTGTGCACATCCATATATACAAGCCTCAGAGAAAAAAATATGATAAAACAGATCATAATAATGAAAGTACACCCAAGGCTTGGCAAAATACCATTCCTGTTAGAGGACCTCTCTGGCCAACAAGTTGCATTTGTAGCCTGACTTTGAGTACATCTGCATTCCAATCTGAGATAAATTAGAAACCTATAGATTCAACAGCAACACAAAGATTTTCCTTCTAGAATTTCTTATTTTTCCTGAGTTCTTATGTTATAGTCTCTTATTTGAAAATTTCAAAACTCTTGACTTAACTTCAACATCCCACAGAAAGTCTTGATCTAATGCCACCTTGCAAAAAATTACATTGCAAATACTTGTGTCAAGATTTGTAACTCTACCCTTACATCAATTCTTATTATTTTTTCTGCATTCCATCTTCCAGTACTCAAGAATAAATGCCAAGAAAATTATCAGACTATATTAGCCACTCTATTTCTTTACACAAAGCCTCCCAGCTTGTGTGATAAAAAGTCAGCAAACCATCTTGAAATTTATACTTGATCCCTATTCCCTAAGCTGCAGGGCCAGTTGACAAGTATACACATATGCTCGAAATGCAATAATGAACCTTGACAATGGTACTGAACTACATAGATTAGCTTCTTCTACCTCAAGGGATAATCTTCAACAAAACTTCAACTAGCCAAAGAGCTTATAGAAACATAATCCATAGGCTAACTACTATCCATTACTCATCATCCACATAGAGTCCGTGAGAAACTTTGTGTTAACTATAAAAGCTTCTCTTGAATATGGATCCACTTGCAACATCACCACGTTTAGATAGAGGGAGACAAGGGGGAGAGGAATTGGTGGCCAGGGTACACTATTTTTACTACATTCCAACCACCTTCCCCTCTGCCCTCCTTCCCATCTTCCTCCGTCCAAAACATAAATTCAAATTCAAAACAAAAAATCAATAATTTCTCTTTAAAAAATAACTATTAATTCTTTAAATAACTTGAATCTAAGGTACATTTTAGTCTTTTATGGTCTTTGAAGAGCTCAGACACCATGGTAGTGCTTTGCAACTAGTGCACAGTTTATGGAAATGAATTAAAACTTTCCCCCATGTGTAAATCTACTTTGCAGTTAAACTCTGGTAGTTGAGCAAAATTTTCAAATTTCCAAAGCACCAATATACCCACCCGATCCAACATACATTTGCATAGCAATCTCAAATTCCCAAACAGTTCAAAAAGCTGTGACCCCTTCAGAATTTCAACAACAACCCATGAATCCTTTCTTGGAGTTCAAAGGTGAGCATTTAACAACCTCAAATTTGATAAGCTGAAGCTGAGCATAGACTTCAACTTTAAAACGATGCATTAAGTTGTAACTAAACAATTTCATTCACACACACAATACTGAACCACACATAACACCCACAAACACATACACAACACAAGTATAACTTTTTCTAAAGTAACACATACAAAAAATGCATAGGAAGTGATCAAGAATAAAAACCTAGAGGATGGGTGACACCAGTGGCAACCGCAACAGAAAGCCCACTTGTACCAAAGTGATAGCATAGAAGCGATGGTGAGGCTGCCCAATTGTTGACTTTCCCAGATCCTAATAGTTCCAATTCATTCAAACACAAATAAATACATAAACAAACTTTATTTTCAAAAGAAGATCATAATTACAAATAAAAAGACTTTTTTGCATTTTGGGTTGCCGAGGAAAATGTTAGAGAGAGAGAAGCCACAGTTGTTTACATGAAATTTTCAGAAGTGGGTGCTGATTATCTTTGCTTGTTTTTTTAAAAAAAAAAGGTTTTTTTTTTTTTTTTTTTGAGTTAATTTGAGAGGGAAATAGAACCTGGAATAATCGAAGATTTCTGGGAACCAGGTTGGTTGTCCATTTTAGCTATTTCCTAGGTGCTTTCTCGTACGTATCCTGAGGAAATGGAAAAAGGAGACGACCAAAGGGAATGATAAGATGTGCGCACGTGTGATAAGCGACACGATGCCGTATTCTATTCTGCTTTCTTTTCTCTTTTTTTAAACGATAAATTTATTACAAAATTACACCTATTTGTGGTTTTGCCTTTTAGCGTCGCTTTGGAGTTCATATAAGGAAATGGAATTAAACGAGTAAATCATAAAGGGATAGAAATGAATAAATAGATTAGAATAAAATGTATTTAAGTAAGGGAAATAAATGGAATAGAATGAAATGTATTTAAGTATGATAAATGAATGGAAAAAAATAAAATAAAATAAAATAATTTTGTTTGAATTTTAAAAAATAAAATAATGAAAAGGAATAGAAGGTAAGTAACTTTATTTGGAAGTAAAATTTTTTAAAGATAATTATAATATGTTACTAACCCTGCAATTTGAATTATTTTTCTTACCTCCAAGTACTTTGTGCGTGTGGAGTGGGGGTGTCAATTAAGTTACAAGGGCCTTGACTTGTTTGAGAGTAAGTAACATAGAGGAAAATTAATGGGTTCATTTTATGATGATATTACTATTAGACTCTTCTTTTAAAATAAATGTCTAAATATATAGAAGTTATTTTTAGAGTTTTAGTAAAAAATTCATTAAATTTAATTACATTTACTCCAATTCCTCTCAATTTAGGGGAATGAAAAGTTAAGGTCTTAAGATAATAGAGAGGAATAAGTATTCTCTCTTATCCATTCTATTCTTTCGCACTTAAACTCCCAAATAAGGGAATGAACTTTTCATTCCCTCTATTAAAACTTCCAAACATGAGTAGGGAATAAATATTCTAAAATTATTCTTTTAATCTGATATTCTAATGATAATTAGTGTTTGAAAACAAATAAATTGGAATTTGTATCATATGTCCATCAAATGTCATTGAAGTCTGACATCTATGTTAGTTAAATTTAAATTTTTTATCCTTTGTCTAATATTACGCAGTGTTTTAAAAATAACTTGGAGTCTATATCATGTGTCTATCAAATGCCATTGAAGTCTGGTAAAGTCTCTGATGGCTGAATAAGAGATTTGAGATTTAATTCCCGCCTACACCAAAAATCAAATCATGTCATATCGATTAAATTAAGCCAAATCAATTAAATTAATTTTAAAAAATAAAACAATTTTCTAAAATTGAAACATTAAGTAAACTAAACAAATTAAAATATTGTTTTTCTTTCTGCTTTCCCGGCAATCTCAATCTCCAACAAGAAATCTAGGAATCACTACAACAATCTCAATCTATAGTGATAAACCTACTTAATTTATTTTATAATCTTGTACTGCCTTTGTTTTTTTACTCTACATTATTATTGAAAATCATGCTCAACTCAAACCAAGGTTAGATATATTAACTTCTACAAGGAAATTCCCAACAACCAAAAAAAAAAAAAAAAAACTTCTACAAGGAAACTCATGAAATTTTGGATGGCCAATGAGTGGAATTAGTTATAGTCTTATCAAAACTCCATTAAGATAAGAGAGGTGCTACGTATACAACATTTTTACAACAAATCATAAGTGGTTAGTTGTTATTGGTTCAAATTTGAACTTAACACTAAGATTACATTTTTGCCCCAACAATAACAACCAGTAACAACCTGCCACTTAGGATTTGTTGTAAAAATATTGTAAAAATGTTGTAGACATAGCATTTCTCTTAAGGTAATGTAAATCTGTAATTAACTAAACTCAATGTATTTTAATTGATTGATTTAGAATAAGAAATTATTTTTTTCATCTTCTTCTATTTTTACATAATGTTGTACACATGCTTTACAGCCCTTAGTCCTAAAGCAAACTAAACTATTTTATATTAGAAAAACACTACTTTAAAAGAAAATTAATTATTATCACTTCTCTTTTTAAGGAATGAAGCAAACAACATAATAAATGATGTTTAACTTAAAATCTAAATAAATTACATTTTTTTTTCTCAAAAAAATATTAAATTAAATTTGATGGGCAACGCTAAACTATAAAAGTATCAGCTTTTTCTCAAAAAAAGAAAAAAGAAATATCAACTTCAAGTGACAATGAATTAAATCTTCAATATTTTTTTGTCCAAAATTAAACATAAACATGTATTTAAACATATAAAATAAATTTGTTTTTAATGTTCATTCAAAATGTGCACTTTTTGTACCATGCAATACACACAAAAAAATATATATAAATATTCAAAACTTTTATGTTGTAACCAAATTTGAGTTGCAAAAATATTTTACAAGGTAAAACTTGTAAAGACAATATATTTGGCACCAAATCAACTATAGCACACCATCCAAGAAAAAAGCATACACTATTTTTTTTAGAATAGGGGGGGGGGAGCGGGGGAACTATACATGATAATGTTGAAGTAAATTAAATAAACTTAAAATTACAATACCTTGCATTGGTATTTTGTAAATTTGGATGATCTCCCCCAAACAACAACCTAAGACATCTAAATTGTGTTTCAAATGGATTACGTGCAACCAAATTTCATATACATGTTATTGATAAATCTTTGTTCTTAGTAGCACCATCGGTCGATATAGGTTATATAAATAAGGTGAGGTTATTCAAGGATATAAAATATCCTCTACAATTTTTAGCATGAGCCAATGAGAACCACCTTACAACCACAAGCTTTGATGTCCAGCCCTAAATGACAAACTTTATTATTATAAGCAAATACCATAGTATTAAAATACTAAATCAAATAACATGGAATGACATATGTCTCACGAATGAATGGACATTAGAAAACATTGTTCCTCCTCCAAAAATATAAAATAATGCAACTGGAGACTTAAGCTACATGACACAAAATTAGACAACACTATAAATATTTATTTTCAACCTTTTAAAAAATTAGTTTCTCAAGTATCTTCTTCCTTCCGGTACACGTATCGAAATAAACATATAGTATATGTACACATACGCATGTGTATATATGTACACATACGCATGTGTATATATGTACACATGTATTTGTGTATATGCACACACTTGGTACATGTTTATTGTGAGACTTAACACACATTCGTCAGATTTTATGAAGGATTATAAAATTTATGTTTGAGCATGTTTTGAATTTCTCGTCAAATATGCTAAGCCACTTTAAGCTATATAAGCAATTACAATAAACCTTAATTACGATTTCTCCCATGTCATGATTAAACCAAATTGGCAATGACGTGGCTCAAAGGCACTTTAAAGTAAAAAGAGTCCTAATAACGATCAATTCTCACATAGACCTCTCTCTCTCTCTCTCTCTCTCTCTCTCTCTCTCTCTATATATATATATATATATATAAATAGAAGAAAACTATTAACCATTGCTTTAACGATGAAAATCATGAACTAAGCCAGTTGAATCGATTTAGGGTGGTTATGTTTTTGGAGCAATTGGGGAATTGTTTAGTTGGAGTTTTTAAAAATTGTTTGACTCTTTAACTTGTTTTTTGCCAAAAATCTTTACAAATGACACCACTTTGTGCAAACCCACCCAAGTGGCTTTGAGTAAGAAAACACATGCACCTTTGGGGCCCTTGGAAGCGAAGGCAAAGGCTTTTGAAATTGACCTTTAGTTTGGAAAGGATGTTGGCATTCAAGAGTTTTTCATTGAAGGCGACTCTCAAGTTGTTTATCAGGCTCTAAGTGAAATATCTCTCTCCCCCCCCCCCCCCCCCGCTTCTCATTCATTGTTTCTATTATCTTTGGTATGCAAGCTCTTTGTAATGAGTTTTGTAGGGTTGAATTCTCTCATGTATGTATGCAAGGTAATAGATCGGTCCACGTTTTAGCAAAAACATGCTAGCTTTAGGCACAGGTGATTTCTATGCTTGTATTGAAAAGAATCCTTGTTTTATAGAAGAAATTCTTATCCAAAACGTTGTTTCTATTTTCAATTATGAATAACGTTTTTAGTCTTCCCATAAATTATTTATTTATTTTTTAAAAAACACCATAAAAGTCATTAAAGCTACCATAATGGTGCACAATATTAATCCAATTTGACCATGTTGCCACGAAGAGTGGACACAAAAGTATTGTAACTCCTCAAATTCACCAAGCTAAAGTTAGTGACCACAACTTGATCAAGTTTGTCGCGAGACTCATGCCAATTTCACACACCCATCATTGAAATTAGCCGATTAACAACTATGCACAACACACACCAAAAATATTATTTTCAAAAAATTGATCTCAATATATTTTGAGAGCAAACTTTGAAAAATTGAAACTAAAAACTTTGAACCAAACATCCTTATGAAGGATTTTCTTCCTTTTTTGTTTAATTTTTTAAAATTTTTTAACATTGTTTCTAAAAGAAAACAATTTTTAAATTGTGCTACTAGACAATCCTAAGCAGCTGCGCTTTTGGTCAAAATGAGATGGCCATAGGTAGGGTATGGATCGGTTATACCCATACCCTACCTAAAAAGTTTGCCCATGGATACCCGAATATTAATACCCATTAGTAACCATACTCGAATCTTACCCGAATATATTATCCATGGATATCCATACCCTACCCGAAACCCGAAACCCATTTAATTTTTTTTAAAAAAATCCAAAACATTTTAACGTAAAAACTAACCAATCTTAAAAAAGAAAAAACTAATCAATAAAAAAATTTTAAAAAATATTTATATGTTAGTTTGTATCTGTTTTTTTTTTTTTTTTTTTTTTTTGAGATAGAGATAGAAATTTTATTAGATAAAATTTCTAATAATCCCAAAGACATCTCCTTTCTTGTTGTGTGTATAAAAAATAAAAATAAAAATCCAAGAAAATTTTGTTTTTATATTGAATCTCGGTGATTTAAAAAAAATAAACAATAAAAAATTCTTTGCCATGGTGAGTGAGAGACGAATAAAGAGCTGAAGTTAAAGCGGTGTCCAAGGTATTGAAGAAAAAGAAGAGGAGAGAGAGTGTAGAGAAGTGTATAAGAAACGTCGCCGGTTAAAAGAAAAAGCTTGGCTCTGGGTTAGGAGAAAGGGAATTCCACAGCACGTCGTCGTTTTGCTGGTAGCAAGTGAGTTTCTATCTCTCTCTTAATCTTTTGCGTTCTGTTATACTCACTCACTCATAAATGTATCAAAATCTCAAACTCTCTTTGCTCCGTCGAAGCTAATCTTAATGCCAGAAAGAGTGTGAGTGACGGTGAGAGAGGTTTTGGGTTGTTGTTGTTGTTGTTTTTTTTTTTAAATTTTATACGGGTCGGGTTTGGATAATATCCATACCCATGAAGAACCAGGTATTACTCGGAACATTTGGATCGGGTAGGGTTGGATATCCATTACCCAATGGGTATGGCCATCCCTAGATTTGAGTCGGACCGAGAGCTCTCTCTGATTCGACCCAATGAAGATTCTTCTTCTGTCTCTCTTAGGGTTTTTGCTCTTGTCTCTCTCTCTCTCTCTGAACCTTAGGGTTTCAATTCAACACAGCCATGCCTCGCTACTACTACGATTATTGTGACACCTACTTGACTCACAATTCTGTAAGTCTCTCTCTCTCTCTTAAATTGTTTGGTGCATTTGGATTATATGCATGTCTGTTTAAGGATTTATGTCAATATTGAACCAAATCATGCAAATGCGATGGCTCCTCATATGTTTGGTATTGTTTGTTAGTAAAAGTGTGGTTTTTCTTGTACATGATGTCTTTTACTAGGAGTTGATGGGTTTATCTTTGTGAACTTGATTGAGGTCTTAGGTTGAAGTTGAACTGTTATTCTTATTATTATTTATTTGGGAGCTCAATTTGGTGAGTCTTGTGTTGTGGGGATCTTCTGGGTTCTTATGATTTTCAAAATGCTCAAAATGCACTATACACACTCTTTAAGTTTGTGGTAGCTTTTAAGTCGGTGTCTCAAAGCTTTCAATTTTCACCCTCGAATATTATAATGATGTCAATATGCTCCTACTATTATGGTCCGTCACATTTTCGCCATTAACCTTCTTGAAAATGATGTCGTTTTTTGTGTGGGTTAATTGCAAGATTCTAATGGATGTTGACGGAGAGGGCACATTGACATTATTGTAATACTCCAGAGTGTAAATTAAAAGTATCAATATCTTTTATCTTATCTTTATCTTTTCCTGCCAAAACAACATAAACAGGATAGACAGCTCTGTTAATATATTTTTTAACAAAGTTCTAATTAATAGTTTATATTTTGTTTTTCATTATTTATTTAGAGGAAGATATTTTTTAAAGGACTAATTAATAGTTTATATTTTTTTCATTATTTATTTAGAGGAAGATTTTTTTTAAAAGGACTTGGTAGTTCACATTCAAATCTAAGGATAGAATGGGAAAAATAAATAATTCATTTAAGATTCCTGGGAATAAACCAAACATTATCATCTCACATTCCTAAAAATCTTAAGAGATTCCCAATGAAACCAAACATAAGAATAGCTACATTCCTAGGAATGTGATTCCTAGGAATCTGAATGCCAGGAGTAATGTGGATTCCCCTGTACCAAACGCCACATAAGTGTTATTGGAATCTTTTAGAGTTCTAACCTATCTAAACAACCTTAATTTGAGTTTAAACCTAATATCTGATATTCCTTTATGCCTGAAAAACTTTTGAAAACAAAGAATGTACTAGAGGTGCAGGATGAATTCTAACTCTGCTTTTTAGTTTTTGCGTTTAAGGTTGTTTTGAAATGCTGCATTATAGTGTTCTAGAGACCATGTTATATCTTAAGCCATGAGTCTTTCTAACAAATGCTACTTTTTAGTGTTGCATTGTATTAGGAAACATATAATACCAATACAGAACAGAATTTATCACAGTAAACACAAGAAAGAGAACTACAGACCATTAAAGAATGTTACAATGAATAGTTGGAGAATGTCACAAATAACATATAATGAATACTTGCAAATTTGTGATGTCCTTGTGAAAATCTGCGCCCCATTAAGAATGTCACAACTAATACGTGGAAAGCAATACGTAACTTAATATGCATGCTGTTGAATTTGTGACATCAATTGTATAAACAAATACCTGGCAATGAGCAAGCATCTGGAAAACCGGTGCCAAATCTGTGATATAATCCACATCAATAACAAGCTTAATAACATCTGCTCCAGTTGATTGCATACATGCAATCAGATTACCAAGTCTTTCATTTGAAGGTTTCCCACCATTCACATAGCTTGAGACAATTATTTTGCTATTGGCACGCTTGTACATGCATTCAGCCATGCCAATATCAGAAGCCACCTGAAGTTTTTCACTTTAGTTGGGAGTATTAAAGAAAACAACAATGCTAAATGAACTTTAGATATAGTTATATATGGCAGAAACAAATATTCAGACCAAATTTCAATGTACTAGTTTGGGTTTTCAACACAATATGTCTTACATATTAACACAAATAAAGACAGATGTTTAAGACTTAAGATTAACATTATGAACCCGAAATTAAAAATATAAAATAGTGTAGAGTGTACTTCTTGTGGTAGTTATGACAGTTATATAAGGACAAGTGGATAAGTAATACTTTATAGTTTATATTCCAAAGGGAGGAGGGATTTAAAAAAAAGGGATGACTACCTCAAAATCCATTTCAACGAATTCAACATCTAATTCAAGAGCCAGTCTCAGTACTTGCATGCAGGTAGTCTTGCATTCTCCTTTGCCTGAAGGCCTTGATGATTTGAGCCTGTGAATGGCAATTGTGGTAAATATCAAGGAATTTTTATCCACCTAATTGTTACTCTTAATTGTTACTAGTTAGTGCTGCTATTATTATAACACTAATTTAAACATGTTTGGTTTACTTCTTTATTCTTACTTTCCTTGTTATTGTCAAAATGAACTCCGAGTTTTAAAATTCTTAGAAGTTCTTTAATTTAAAGGGTGCTACACCATTTCATAAATCGTGCGTGCTTGAATTATATTTGTTAATATTTTGTAGGGAACACTATTTTGCTGAAAAAAATGTCATTTAATATTTTTTTTCTTTTTTTCCTTTTCTTGTGAATAATTATAAAGAATCCTCTCATATGCTTTCTTTAATCTAGTATGGTCTCTCCAATATTTGATTTTGGTGGGTTTTTTTGTTTTTGTTTTTGATTTTTGTGTTTTTTCCCCCTCACTTTTGGCTACATTGAGCTAGAGAAGAAACCTCATATTGGAATTGAGCTATCCGGACATGCCACTAAACTATGAGACCCTTGAAGTGAATTGTTGGCCTTTTGGCATGGTGATCAAGACCCATTCAATTTGAACTTTGAAGTACACTCACTAAAGTTTTTTTTTTTTTTTTTTTTTTTGAAATTTGAGAAATGGGCTGCTGCTACCCATCCATTGTGGGTGGGGTACACTCACTAAAGTAATCTATTTGCCCATCAAAAAGCAAGGTTTTACTAATGAGTTCCTTTCAACCTGAAATTATCTCAGAAATTTTAGTGCTTTTTTAGTAAGGTAATTTTAGTTTCTAAGATATTACAATCATTAAGAACCCTACAAAATGCCATAATGTGATATGAAATAAACTTGACAATGTCACATGGCTTGATTACAATATGATGGACCCAAATATGAATCAATAATTCTGAAAAGTTCTTTAATTCACATAAATGCCATCACTCATCATCAATCAAACAAGAAAAATGCTCATCACTCATCACCAATCAAACAAGAAAAATGCTAAAGGGCACAAGCTATTTTACAAATTGTTGATGTAATGAGTGGTTATTGGGAAGTAAAAAAATGATGTTAGTGGTGAGCCCAAATAATAACCCTTAAAAATTTGTCAATTCAACAGTTTGTAAAAATATTGTAAAATAATTTGTGACTGTAGTATTACTTATCAAACAAATCTAACCAAAAGTCTTGTAGTTTAATTAACACTTCCTAATATTTTTAATGGAGACATTTATAATTCAAATAATCTCATTCCATTATAACTATCAAATTATAAATAGATAAATAGAATAAAAATAATCTAGCCAAACCAAAATGCTATGTAACTTGCGTTACTTTGGCAAAGTCTGTAAATTTATATATCTTCATTGAAAACGCCAAAATACATCACACTTATTAATTATTGGGCCAGAGTGCAGCAGATGGACCCAAAAAACCGAAAACAAAATTAGAAAAAACGTGGAGAATGAAAATATGGAAAAGATGTACTTGTCAGACCCAGGAAAGCTGTGGATCTCTAGAACATTGTCCAAACTACGTATTTTATGTTGTTTGTATGGTTGCAGGTCAGTTTGGTGGTGATAAGCTGTATATGGCTCAGGCTCAGCTACACGTCTCAGTCCCTACAGTCTTGGAGTCTTGGACCACATCTACTTTCCTCTCATCTAGTAGGGAAACAATTTTTTTTTTTTTTTTCATTAATCATTTATAATAGATAATTATAATTTTTTCAGAATAAAATAAGCTAACTCACTATACATGTATGGATGGAAGATTTATCACTCACATTGTACCCTTGGCTCATAAGGATATTGCCCATTTATTTGAACAAGGAATGATCTTATCCTCTAAAAAAATTTTAAAATAAATAATTATTTTAATAAATTACACTAACATCTCCTAAAGTTTTGGAAAATGTTAGAATTTAGAAACCCCCTTCAATTTTCAAAAAAAGTATTTAACCACTTGAGGCTATTTTTTTCTTTCTTGTCATATAATCAATTTGGTTAATAAGTATCATTTTGGATGGAAAATGGATTTAAAAAAATATGTATTTGATTTAATTTGTAATGGACATAAATAGTCATAAGGGATTATTTGTTGTATAAATCAAATAAAACATGGGATGCAGTGTCGTTTATAAAAATAGGAGGATATTTTTTATTTTTCAAAATTTAAGAGAGATTATTTTAATGATGAAATATTTTTAAATTTTACATTAATCCCACATAATTTAATCTTAATGGATACAGTTCTTAGTAATACCAATAAATTTCTACATCTTTTTTTATGCTAAATTTCTACTTCTTAAGTGTGCATTTGGGAGATCTTATTTTCATTGGAATATTGAGTTTATTTATTTATTTATTAAGTAAAAGTACAATTATATCTAAAAAAATAAAATTTTAAAAATTGTAGATAAACTAAAAATAAACTAAAAAAAGTTTTGGCAAACTAGTACTAAGAAATTTTTTTTAATAATATTCTTAAACTTAATAATAATAATTAAAAGTGCAATAGTCCCCCACACTGGACATATCTACTTAATAATAACTAGTTGATGAGAAAGCCAGTGTTGGCATTCATATCAATGTTCACAGTCTAATTAATCATGAATTGGTTGTCGGTCCAATTAAAATTTGGGAACTTTGCTTAACATTGTTACCACGGGTCGTCCGTTGCTTATTGTACGAGTTATATGATTAAGATGTAAATCTCACCTATATGCATGCACCTGATACGCATCCAAAAAAGCTAGATGATAACTATACACTTTGGTAAGAAATGCATTTTTTTGAGATATATGATCACTGACATAATTTTACATATATAGGTACGACAGGGCCAACAAAAATTAAGTTTGTCAATTGAAAAGTTAGAGGTAATCAAACATAAGTACCATGTCCTATCTAAGGGGCCATTATATGTAAGTTATTTTGAAAGGAGACCAGCTCACTTCGATTCCATGTGATTGAACTCACTGCCAAAATAACAAAGTTGTACCACTTAACCGAAGTTGGATGAAGAACAACGAAGTAATTTTGGAAGTATCTAAATCTCTTCGAATATTTGATTACTTTTGACTATGTGCAATCTTACTGTTCCACACATACCGGGTTATAGGGAAGAATTCCTTGAGAGTAGCTCTAAAATGTTGGCAAGAGGTTTCAAATTCAGGATCTCATAAATATTATAAGACCTTAGGAATCACTTAGTCAAGCCCTTAGAGTTATGTGTATTAACAGTTAAACACTGTACTAGGGGAAAGTGACAAAAATTGTATTTAAATCTATAGATTTAAAGAGCCAGATCTGTCGTATCACAACGGATTTACCTTCTCTATTGATTCCTGCAGATTAGATCAAAAACCTCATTGAAAAGTTCCCTTATTACACATGCAAATTAAAAGGTGGCATAGGGGACAATAGTGTGGCAATAAGTGTTTTGAGTTGGCTTATTGTTCAACTGGAATAAATTTCTCTGGGTTTTTTCTGCTCTTTTTACTTTCTTTTTCTTTTCTCTGCTAAATAGTCTAGACTAGTTTGAGTTAATTGTAAAAAGAAAATAATTAATAAAATGGTTTTGAACATCATAATTGATAAAAATCTTATGTCCCAATCTGAGTTTTCATTTTATACTCTACCAGCTGATATTATTTTAAATTTTGGTTACCATGAGTGGAGTATACCTTTCATTGGTTGGATAGAAGATTTTTATTCATTCATTAAAGATGACAAGCTTCTGAACAAAAGAAGATCTTTTATATTTAGCAGATTGTGACATTATGTTTTTCATGAACAGAGATTTTCTTCACTTGATTTGAGTGGAGAAGGTTCATTTGATGATATAAGGATATTTTTTTGCTGGATATATATATTTTTTTTTGCTCGAGATGATATTAGGATATGGTGGTTTAAAAATCTAAAAGTGAATATAATATCATATTATATAAAATCATCCTTACATAGTAGAAGGAGAATAAAATTTTAAATGAAGCAATATCAAAATGGACATTTTTTTTGGGGAAATGAAGAGGAGGAGCCTTTTCAAATACTGTGGGAGAGAATTGGAGGTGACAAAATAGATGGAGACCTATACTATTGTGGGAGAAGTATGAGTAAGAGGTGCTACCTGTAAGAGACTATGGCTGGCAAAGCTCTTTGTTTGATGAGCTTCTCAACCTCAGAAGTGTGGGAGAATGACATGGAATCTATGCAAAGCTCCACAAGGTCTGCACCTTCTGCCTTGGCTTTCTCCATTGAAGCCAACATTTTTCCCATGGTCTCACATTGTAGTTGTGTGCACACTAGCAGGTTTTTCTTGAATGCCATTATTATTTGAGATAGATGACAGAAAGCCAAAGATAGAGAAAGTGAGAGAAGTGAGAAATTGAGAGAGAAATTTTAGAACCTCACTAGCCACCAATGAGCAAGCTTGTTGATTTATAGCAGAGATGTCACTGCAACGTAAAAAAAACTAACAATGATTCGATTCAACTAAAAATAATATGTTATAAATAGGAATAGGCCACATGGCACAGAACATATTTCACCTCACCCTTGAGGTCACCTAGGGCTAGGATCTCCACTTGCACACATTGTTCCAAGTTTTTTTGTATTACACTCATATTGCTAGTAGAATACACATATTTTGTCTATATAAATTGACAGTCTCTTATTTATTTTTATACAATTTTTATATACAATAAGACTGTGTTTGAGAGGGGCTGTTGGTCTCTATTCACCCAGCATGAGTTTGAGAGAGCTATTAGAATATAAGCGTAATGAGCTTAGGCCAATTGTTCTAATTTTTTTTTTTTTGGAATTGCACTCATATTGCTTGTAGAGCACACATATCCTGTTTATATAAATAGACAGTCCTTTATATATTTTTAATACACAATAAGAATATGTCTTTAACAAGGAAATTAAATAAAGCAAGCAATAGTATCAAATATAAAGGAAAGTGATTTTTTTTATAAAATAGAAAGAAAAAAAAAAAAAGAAGCTAGTGAGGTAGACATTGTGGGGCACAATGATATTGGTAGGGACAATTGTTGTTTAATTGAAGAAAGAACTAGGAGTTTGATTGAAAAACAGCAGAAAGGCGAGCTAAACATTGTGGGAGCAATGGTGGGGGAACCCTAACATGGCAGGCAGCCAAGGTAATAAGAGCAGTGAAATGACCACAACCTTGGAACTCTTTTTCTAATCCAATGTGACAACATGGGTAGGTCTAGAATCTCAATAAATAAAAACCTATAAGACATTAAGACCTCCAACACTATTTTATAATATAGATCACTTTATTGTTTGACATCAATTTTAAAGGCCACAATTGTGTTTGTCTTTGGCACTTCTATGCCCTCATTAACATGCTGTATAGTATAGCTAATGTAATAGTATCTAATGTTTGATGCAAGGAGGTAACTGTGTGAGAAAATTATCTTATAAGACGGTATTATGAAATACTACATGGAAAGAATCCAATGTTTATCATTGTATTTAGTTAAATTTTGCAATAAGTGTATGTATCTTCCCAAAATTTTCATAGTTCCTATATAACCTTCTTAATTTTTTAAATATTTTAGTACCTTAGTCTTAGAATTTTATGACTTTTAGACTATGTTATAAAGTGAAAGATGCATTACCTAAGGCCAAAATGCAAGTAATGGTGGACATTATTACTTTAGAGGAAGTATTTGGAATCAAAATACCATATGTTTCACTCATATATATATATAGAAGCACACCTCATGTTTCGCAAGACACAACTAATATTTCACGTATTCTCTCTCAAATCGAAGCAAATAATTTGGACGGTGACCCTCCTTGTTTTGAGTTTGTAATCAGAGCGAGCGCTAGCATGCTCTCTTTGTTTGTTTGTTATTTTTATTTTTATACAAGATAGAAATTTTATTCTAACTCTAATCTAAGTATATATGTGTGTAAAGCTCCTTCTTGGAGACTTGATCCCCAGCCCTTGCCCCTCACACTCCACAAGCACTATACTTGTGGAGCAACCACCGCACCAAAGGTGCGCAGTGGTGCATGCTCTCTTTGTAATTCCTCCTATTTATGAATATATAAGTTTTACCAGTGCAATATTCATATATATAATTTTTTTTTTTTTAAACCTAAACATGTACTTTTTTTTTGTTGCTCGCTTCTTATTTTTTTTCTTAACAGAACTTAGATTGGCAGCTGTGTTTGTGGGGGTCATTCATTCCTGTTGGCAATTAATCATGATAAAACACTAGAGTGCCAAGGGTGATGACCCCCTTCAACGTGCCAGAGAGACATAAAATGACAATTGAATATCCTCATTTCTCTTTGCCAACCTCTATTATTTCATCACAATCCAATAATTTCGGGACTGGTAAGTGTGATAATATAACTGGTAGGACCATGATATGATTTTGATTTGCATACTTTAATAGCACTACACCTACTTTTTATTCAATTTTACCAGTGGGAAATTTTTTTCTGAAACGACAATATAACCCGTGCTCTGTTATGTGTTAACATCAATTGGCATTTCTATGGTAAATGAGAATTACAACAGGATAAGTTTTGTCCTTTTCACAATTCAGTGATTTTCTGACCCCTTTGGATGCAGTTGATCCTTTAAGAGCCATACAATTTGTTAGGTGAATATGGGACCATGTACACATTGCACAAAGTGGGTTCATGATGATACCGAGAACGATGGGATTGTTTTCTTGTAGACTTGTGGCTCTTTGTTCCTCCTCTCAATGAAATAAATAAATAAATATATAAATATATATATTTATATATCTTGAAGTCAATACTATAACCTTTACAATATAGTTTAAAATTTTTAATTCGTGATCCTATTTGAGTATAGTCTAATACAATGTTACTTGAATAGCTAGGAACACAAATAAACTTGTGCCAATGTTGAAAATGATTTGGCTTGAATTTGTGCCACCCCTATCAATCAGTGTTTAATGCTTACTGCTTGGCTTGGTTGAATGTTAGTTGAAGCCTTTAAGGCTTAAGTAAACCCTAATTAATATAGCAGGCACATGAAGTAACTGCAACTTATTTAATTATTTATGCATTTATAACCTATATAATAAGTTTATAACAAAACAAAAACGTTTTTTTTTTTTTATTACTTTTGTTGATTTCTTTTAAGGAGAAATTACACTTGGCCCACTTGTGATTTGCCAGAAACACTTTATCTACCTGTGGTTTAAAAATTGACATTTTACCTACTTGAAGTTAACTTCGTTTGTCTCCCGTTACCCACCTTTGTTAAAAGTAGGGGTAAATTTGTATTTTTGTTACCCTGTTATGTATTTCTTCTCTTAAAACATAAAAAACTAAAAATTCAAGAGAAAAGAAGATCTAAAAACTAGGTTTTGTAAAAATTAAAACTTAACTCTTACATCTTTCTTTTCATGTATCAACTTTTAGATCTTTTATTTTAACATATTCCCCTCTTTCTATAGAACACACACATAGACAAAGCCATCTGTGTGTAAAAATACACTTTGACTAGTCTGCTTCATTTAGAATAGCATGAAGAGACCATCAGATCAAGGGCGGAGGCACGTTGTTGGGTGGAGGGGCCATGCCCCCCCCCCTCCCCCCCAAAAGTTCAAAATATTTTTATAATATGGTCTAAAACATTAGTTAGCGTCTTAAAACTTAATAGTTGGCCCTCCAAAATATATTGGGTGGCCTCCCCAAAGTATGGACTTTACATTTAAATAGTTTAAATCCAACCTAAATGTCACTTGAGTTTCTTACTTTTTAACTTTTGTCTAACCTATGTGTGCAAGTGTGAAAACGTGCACCATGCAACACCAAACTTTTTTTGTTTTTCTTCTTAATAGTCCATGTAGCAACACACTAAAAGTCTACTGAAAACCCATGATCATGAGGGGCAAAGAAAAGAAACTCACTGAAAACGTGTACTGGGCTTTAGTGAGTTTTTTTTTTTTTTTTTTTTTTAATCTTTAAACTTCACCCTGTACTTCTCTTCATCATTATCATAATTTTTTTTTTTCTTTTAAATTGGATATAATTTTCTCTCATCATCATCATATATCATTTTTTTTTTCAAAATTGATTTGTTTTCTTTTGGGTTGAATTTTGGTGCCAAATAAGTTGTCCCAATAGTGATTTGTTCATAGAAGATAATTTGGGTTTGTTGCAGAAAGAAGATATATATTTTTCTAAAAATTCCCTTTCACAGTAGAATCTTCTCAAGTTATGTATAATGATTTTAGTAAATACGTATGCTATACATAGTATTAAAAAAAAATATTTTATCTACTTAAATTTTCAATTGTTTGTTATGGTTGATTAAGACTAAAGATTTTTTTTTTTTTTTACTGTGCTTAAAGGAATAGTTAAATATAGGAAGTGAAAGCCATACATTAGAGGGATTATTAATTAACGTAAAATTAAATGATTTTTTCTAGATTAATTTTTTAACCATTTTATTAAAGATTAAGGAGATGCATGATAATGGATGATTTTATTCAATGAAAGATAATTTTCAAGCATAACTTTGATGGGAGATGATAAATTCTTCATTAAAATATTTTGTACATCTTTATAGCAAAATAAATAATTTTTATATATTCATTTGAGTTGAGAAATATTATATATTTTTTTTTAATTTGATAATTTTATATATATAATATATTTATAAAATAACAGCTAACATATGAATGTATAATTCGGCCCCCATGTGAAAATTCCTAGCTACGCCCCTGCATCAGATATAATTAAAAAGAAAACAGGAGGAAAAATTCTGCCTCTAAAGTAGACCACTTATGGTGAGTTAGAAACCTGTCCTAAAGAATGAATCAACTGCCACAGTGAATCTTGGCCGGTTCAATGTGTGCAACTCTACAGACTTAACCTGAAGGAAAACATAAGTGCAATTAGCCTTGACTGATTCAACTTACACAAACACAAGGGACGTGAAGAAGCTCTAATAAACATTGAATCCTTCTAACCAATCTAACCTCTTGGTAAGAACTGAAGACATATCCACACGAAAGTAAAGCAAACATAGTAACCAAGGACGGATTTCTTTTTGAGATCATTATGCTAATCCCAGTTCCCAGCTTAACAAGACAATTTTTACTTCCATCAACATCAATAGAAATTTAATAATGAATAAGTTCCCACAATGGAGGAGAAGAAATTAGTACATACTAACAGCACAACATAGGCTTTGTTTATGTGTGTGTTCTATAGAAAGAGGGGAATGTGTTGAAATAGAATATCTAAAAATTGATACATGAAAAGAAGATGTAAAAGTTAGGTTTTAATTTTTACAAAACCTAGCTTTTAGATCTTTTTTTTCCTTGATTTTTTAGTTTTTTATGTTTTGAAGAGAGAGACATAAAAGGGTAATGATGATGCCGTGAAAATCACCAGTGAGCTACACGGTCCTCGCACGCTCGAAAGAATATCTGCACAAATGAAAACAAAAGAAACCTAACAGAGAGCACTGGTGTGGTGCCGGCCAAATACCCTCCGAAGGTCAAGTTAGAACTTATTCTCACAGCTCTAGAGTGCTAGAGAGGGTAAATTATGCGTACCTTGGTTTGTGAGGGTATTGGGGCTTTTATAGTAGTAGAGTGTTGACCTCTCCTCGTTGGATTAGGAGTCTTTTCCTTTTAGGAGTCTCTTTTGAGCGTATTTTACGGGATCCTTTCCTTATAGGAGTCAAATACGTGATGCACACGATATTTCCTTATATACCCATTCGTGGGAGGCAAGGCAAGGATACCCTGTAACCGTCACCTTGTGTGGCCCTTCAGCCTGGAGCCGTCACCTTGTGTGGCCCTTCAGCCTGGAGCCGTCACCTTGTGTGGCCCTTCAGCCTGGAGTCGTCACCTTGTGTGGCCCTTCAGCCTGGAGCCGTCAGCTTTCCACTGTCAATGATACGACACCGTCAACCATAACTCCTTTTTCTCCAGCCATAAGTTAATGTCACAAGGTATAGATGACGAGCTTTAATTCGTCCGTCGCTTCACATCAAACCGTCAGGGAGTGTTGTAATTTTATCTATATCAGCTGCCCCCTACTCCATAGTGCCGTCGGCATAAGCTGACGGACTGTGGAGTGATTTTTATTGCCAATCTCCTCCTTGGCCAAGGAACAAAAAGACTGTTTAGGGGCAACTCCTCGAGCCGCCAACATTAAATGCTCGAACACGTGGCGCACCCTGGTTGGTTCCGTTACTGAACGAAGGCGTCGCTTCGTCTTCTGTGCATTTCCCCTTATATATAACTCGTTTCCTCCCCTTATTCTTCTTATTTCATCCTCGCTGATTATCAGAGAAAAGCCTCATCAGTTTTTTATCCTTTGACTTCGTCAACTGCGCTGTCGCCGTCGCTCTTGAGCCCGATACTTCAAAAGCCACATTCGTAAGTTCCTCCTTTCAACTCTTCTCTTTTTTTTTTACATATACATTTTTATTCGGTTGGTTCCGTAATGAGACCGTCAACTTAGGCTCTTAGAATGGCTCCGTCACTTGTAGGTAGTCAGATGTCAAGTGACGCGTCGAATGAGAACTCGTCAGTCCGCGAAGGAGCGGACTATGACGAGGTGTTTGGTTCAGGTCATGAGTCCGAGGATTCATCCTGGTCATCAGAAAGAGAAACGTCAGCCCAGTCACCTGACGAAGAGGTTAAAAGTGATGGGGAGGAAGGAGTAGTGAGTGAGGAGGGTAGTGACGAGGAAGGAGAGGGAGGTAATGACGGAAGTCGGGATGAAGGTGACGGGGAATCCTGTGAAGGGACTTAGGAAAGTCCCGGAGGCAACCGACCCTTCATTCTTCCCGAGGATTGGGCCGTCAACAAGTTCCTACCAAACATGAGTGACAGGGTCTTTAAGGAATTGCGCACCCGTTACCAAATCCCGGACCATATCCCTCTTCGTCTTCCTAGGGAAGGTGAGCAATGCTATACAGGGAGGACGGCAGACGTTGGTATGTACGACGCTATGTTTGCTGCTGGGCTTAGACTACCACTGACGGCTTTACACCGTCAGTTGGCTGATTTTCTGGGGTTGTCCGTCAGCCAGATTGCTCCGAATGCTTGGAGGATCTTTATAGGTGCTGAGATTTTATGGGGACAATTGAGTGGAGGGAACCGTCAGCTTACGTTGGACGAGTTCTTTTATTGCTACAGACCCCAACACCTTGTCTCCTCTAGGGGGACGTATCATTTTGCCGTCAGAGAGAGAGACTTGAGACTAGTGTCTGATATGCCAGATTCTAATAGATACTGGAAAAGTAGATATTTTTTTGTTAAGGGGACAGATTGGGTGTGCCGTCAGGAGGAATGGGAGACGATGCCTGGTGGTTATTTTGACAATACTTGGGCTTTTGTCAAGGACTCAGGTTAATCCCGTCTGCTTTTTCTTTGTCTGCCCATTCCAAGCTTCTAACGCCGTCTATTTCCCTTATTTTCAGCTAGCATTCGCCCTCATATTTCAGATGAGCAAGAAGATTTTATTCGCCGTGTAACAGAGATTCCTCTGGACAAGAGGAAGTGCCGGGACCTTATAACTCTCGACGCTTTGTACGTCTATTGTGGAGGTCCGGAACCGACGGAGGAAGCTCGCAGATTAGACACTCTCTCCCGTCGACGTAAGTCGTCTGTATTTTCATTGTCAATTCATCCCTTCTTTCTCAATCCGCTAATCATTCATTCTTTTTGCAGAAATGGAGGCTGCGAAGCAAAGGGTGAGGGCTGCTGCTGCCCGTAAGAAAGAGGAGGAGAAGACGGCTAGGGAAAGGGACGGGACATTCTCGTCAACGCCCAAGTCCGTCACCAAACCCTCGGCGAAAAGAAAGAGTGACGGGAAGGATGATCGTTCACCTAAAAAGGTCGCCGTCACTACCGTGGAGGCGTTACCCAAGAAGAAGTCACCTTCCAAGCTAGTTCGTGGGGCGGGGAAGGGAATGATGACTTCCTCTGGTCCCGTCAATGAAGGTCCTCGCTGCTTACTTACTCACAAGGATTATGCCGTCGAGGAGGTAGAGTCTCTTATAAAGCCGACGGACATAGATCCTTGTGCTCAGCTGGGGACGGAGGAATTAGGGGCGTCAGCCCTTTTTGACCTAACCCGGGTATGAATATTTGCATGACCGTTCTTACTTTGCTTATTCCTTGTTTGTTAGCTGACGACAGAATCTTTTATAGGCCCTGGTACGTGTTAAGGCACTTCAGGACCGTTGTGTCGTCAAGGAGGACGTCGTCACCAGGGTTCGGAAGCACAACACTAATTTGTTGGACCAACAAGCCCAGTATAAGGAGGGCCTTCGTGATCTGAACCGTGAGTTGAAGGCGCAGGGGGAGAAGTTGGGAGAGGCAGAGCGTGAAAAAGATAAGCTTCAGGAAGAAGTGATGGCTTTGCGCGAACGAGTGGTGACGGCTGGGGCTGACGCTGTCAAAAAATTTAAGGAGTCGCAATCTTTCATCGACTCTTGTGCCGACTATTATGGTACTGGGTTTGAAGATTGCCTCAAACAAGTTGCGTCAGCTTTCCCGAAGTTGGACTTATCAGGGATTACAATGGATGATCCAGAGCCGTCGACGCCTGTTGTTGACGTCATTGTTGGTGACGACTCCCCGAAGTCCAATCTTCCTCGTAAAGATGATGGTGCCGTCATTTTAGCTCAACCTGCTGCCAATCCTCCCGTCTCTACTTCCAATCCGTCTGCCGAAGTCTTGGCCTCTAAGAATCCTCTTGTCAAGGATAAGGGTGACGGAACCTCTGAAGATGCTCCCCTTGCTTAGTCCCGTCCCTTTTTTGTAATACTGAAATTTTTAGACAATGTTTGAATGCCCCTTTACTTTAGGGCTTGTATTTCACAAACTATCTACTTTTTGTTAGTGATATGTTGTTTCTGTTGTTTTTATTTGCTGTAGAAATGTTTCAAAATGAGTTTGTTGGTCTGTAATTTTCTACTATTTTGCAAACTCGTTGATTCTATTATTGACGTTCTTTTCAAGGGCACGATAAGCCCATCAGCTTTATAGCTTCGTCTATGAACTTATTATTTTTATAAGTCCGTCAGCTTATAGCTTCGTCCACCCGAATGGACTGCGCGGATTTATCTTCTTGATAAGTCCGTCAGCTTTTTTAGCTTCGTCCACCTTAATGGACTTCGGAAACTCATAGCGCTCTCTCTCTCACTTTCAAATTTCAATCTCTCACACACACACTCTCTCTTTCTCTCTCTCTCAAAAATGGAGATCAGGTCGGGTCCGATCTGTTCGACTTCGAAAGATCACCAGGCGATCTACCAAGAATGGTTCAACTTTGCCGATTCAGGTTTATTCATCAACCCAACCCTCATTTCATTGAACTTTGCCGATCGGGTCCCGTCACTTCATTGGGCATCCTTGGATCTTTCTTTCTGAAATTCCTGCTGCTTGTAAGGTGCTCAATGGAATGAGGTTTACGGAAGCACCTGTATCTACCAAGGCCCTCTTGATGGGGATTTGATTTATGGATGTTGCCAAATAGAGGGGCCTCTTGTGATCTGGGGATAAGTCCGTCAGCTTTTTTAGCTTCGTCCACCTTAATGGACTTCGGATTTATCTTCTTTGATAAAATAGTTCAGTTCCCATAACAAACACATCAGTTATTTCTGAATAAACTCCTCTTATTATTGTGAAGGCATAAGTAGAAAATTGTTCCAAAAAATAAACTTCAGTCCTTTGGACTTTAAAAAGTACTTGTAAGCAAAAGTAAACTAGGATAAATGATTAGAAAGAAAATAAACTGGGAATGAGGAGTAGTGTTTTTGATGCTGTCTTCTACTGGTAGTATTTTCGTAAGTGCTCGGTGTTCCATGGATGTGCCAGCTCCCGTCCGTCTAACGTTTCTAAGTGGTAGGTGCCCTTCCTCTGCCATGCCGTGACTCGATAAGGTCCTTCCCAGTTAGGGCCGAGCTTTCCTTGGGTAGGGTCTCTTGCAGCGCCCATGACCCTCCTTAGAACGAGATCTCCAACCTGGAAGTCTCTGTGTCGAACCCGGGAGTTGTAGTGCTTAGCCATGCAGTCCTGGTACCGTGCTAGCCTTTGTTCTGCCGTCGCCCTGACTTCATCTACTAGGTCAAGTTGTAGACGCATGGCTTCGTCGTTGTTGCTTTCGTCATGGTTATGCACTCTATAACTTGTGAGTCCGACCTCGGCTGGGATGACTGCCTCACTTCCATAGGTTAGCCGGTACGGTGTTTCTCCAGTGGATGTTCTTGCCGTGGTCCTGTACGCCCATAATATACTTGGCAACTCTTCAGGCCATATTCCCTTTGCCCCCTCGAGCCGAGTCTTGATGATTTTGAGCAAGGATCGGTTCGTGACTTCGACTTGCCCATTAGCCTGAGGGTGGGCGGGGGAGGAGTAGTGGTTTTTGATCCCTAACTGGGAACAAAAGTCCCGGAAGGAGTCGTTGTCAAATTGCTTTCCATTGTCCGAGACCAGGACTCTAGGGATGCCAAATCTGCAGACGATGCATCTCCAGACGAAGCTTCGTACGTTCTTTTCCGTAATGGTGGCCAAGGCTTCAGCTTCCACCCATTTTGTAAAGTAATCAATGCCTACTACCAGGAATTTTAGCTGTCGTGCTGCAGTAGGAAATGGTCCCATGATGTCTAGCCCCCACTGAGCAAATGGCCATGGGGCCGTCATCGGGGTCAACTCTTCGGTCGGTTGTCTAATAACATTGCTGAACCTTTGGCACTTGTCACAGGCTTTGACATAAGCCTCGGCGTCTCTCTGCATGGTGGGC
The DNA here is from genome assembly GCA_030021035.2 of Notholithocarpus densiflorus. Classification (NCBI taxonomy): domain Eukaryota; kingdom Viridiplantae; phylum Streptophyta; class Magnoliopsida; order Fagales; family Fagaceae; genus Notholithocarpus; species Notholithocarpus densiflorus. The sequence goes on from JARYZH020000005.1 coordinate 73,551, forward strand.
CAATAGTACCCCGCCCGGACAAGCTTATGTACTAATGATCTTGACCCTGAATGGTTTCCGCATACCCCTTCGTGAATCTCTCTCATAACGTACTCCGCTTCTTCGGTACCTAAACACCTTAGATATGGACGGGAGAAGCCTCTTTTGTACAAGACGTCTTTTATCATGACAAACCTTGCTGCCCGAACCTTCAGCTTTCTTGCGGCTTCCTTCCCATCTGGCAAGACGCCATCCTTCAAGTATGAAGCTATCGGTGTGGTCCAGTTATCTTCAGAGCCTATCCCCTGCAAGTCGTCGGAATCTATTAGTGGAGAAAGCTGCACGAAAGAGAGCACATTACCAGGGGTGATCATGTGTTCTGCTGAAGCGGCCTTAGCAAGTCGGTCGGCTTGCTCATTTTCTCCTCTGGGGATTTGGATGATCTTGGCTTTTAGGTCGTCTACTCTTCTCCTTACTTGGTCCATGTATCTCTTCATCCTCTCGCCCTTGCACTCGTAGTCTCCATTCACTTGGTTAGTAACGACCTGAGAATCGCAGTAAATGACTACGTTTGCGGCCCCTGCTGCTTTGGCGAGGTCTAGGCCTGCTACTAGTGTCTCGTACTCCGCCTCATTGTTGGTGGTGGGGAAGTCGAGACGTACCATACATTCAACTGTGTCTCCTTCTGGCGACAATAATATGACGCCTGCCCCTCCAGCTTGCCTATTGGATGATCCGTCTGTATGTATACTCCATTGAGGTGGTTCTTCTGCCCCCTTGTCCTCGTCACTGGTGAATTCAGCTATGAAGTCTGCGACGATTTGTCCTTTGATGGCGGTCCGTGGGCTGTACTGGATGTCAAACTCGCTCAACTCTATGGCCCATAGCGTCAGCCGACCAGCGGCTTCAGGGTTGCTCATTGCCCGTCGCAAGGGCTTGTCGGTCAGAACGATCACCGTGTGGGCTTGAAAGTACGGTTTGAGCTTGCGGGCCGCCGTCACTAATGCGAAAGTGAGTTTCTCCATGGGCGAGTATCTTTCTTCGGCGCCGCGGAGCGCTCGGCTAGCGTAGTACACGGGCTTCTGCACTCTTCCTTCTTCTCTTACTAAGGCGGCACTGACGGCAGCAGGGGAGACGGCTAGATAGAGAAAAAGTTCTTCACCGGCTTGGGATGGACTTAGCAGCGGCGGTGAAGAGAGATAAGCCTTCAACTCTTCGAAGGCCCGCTGACACTCGTCAGTCCACTCGAAGGACTTCTTCAACGTGCGGAAGAAGGGTAAACATTTGTCCGTTGCTCTCGAGACGAACCTATTCAGCGCTGCTATTTTTCCGTTGAGGCTTTGTACTTCCTTCACGTTTCTTGGGGGTGCCATCTCCATTATGGCCCGGATCTTGTCTGGGTTAGCCTCGATGCCCCTTTGAGAAACCATGAACCCTAGGAATTTTCCTGCTGTCACTCCAAAGGCGCACTTTTCTGGATTGAGCTTCATGTGGTAAGAGCGAAGGGTGTTGAACGTTTCACTAAGGTCTTCCAAGTGATCTTCCTCCCTTCGACTTTTTACTAACATATCGTCAACGTAGACTTGGACATTTCTTCCGATTTGCTGCGAGAACATCTTGTTCATAAGCCTCTGATACGTTGCGCCCGCGTTTTTTAGACCGAACGGCATTACTGTATAACAGAATAGGCCTTGGCTAGTCACAAACGAAGTTTTCTCTTGGTCATCTTCGTGCATTCGGATTTGGTTGTATCCTGAGAAAGCGTCCATGAAGCTCAGTAGCTGATGCTGAGCCGTAGAGTCTACCAGAACGTCGACTCGCGGTAGAGGATAGCTGTCTTTGGGGCATGCTTTGTTCAGATCGGTGAAGTCTACGCACATCCTCCAGTTACCGCTAGCCTTCTTAACCATCACCACGTTAGCCAACCAGTCGGGGTAGTAAACTTCTCTGATGAAGCTTGCCTCCTTCAGCTTGCGGACCTCTTCTGCTATAGCCTGATCCCGCTCCGGGGCAAATACCCGCTTCTTTTGTCGGACGGGTGGAAAAGAGGGCGACACATTCAGCCTGTGCACCATGACTGAAGGGTTTATCCCTGGCATGTCTTCGTGGCTCCAAGCGAATACGTCCCGATTGTTTCTAAGGAAGGTCGTGATCGCCTGGCGGACTGTGGGATTAGCAAGGGTTCCAATCTTGGTTGTTCGGTTTGGTTTGGAGTCGTCAAGATGTATTACTTCAAGCTTCTCTACAGGCTCTGTTTCCGTCCGATGGTCCCTTATATTCATGGCTTGGAGGTGGTCATCCATTTCCATCATGGCCACGTAGCATTCGCGGGCGGCCACTTGATTTCCGCGTAACTCTCCTACTCCATAGTCGGTTGGAAACTTAATCATCAGGTGGTAGGTTGAGGTTACAGCCTTCCACGAATTCAGGGTGGGTCGTCCTAGGATAGCGTTGTACGCGGACGAGCAGTCGACTACTAGGAACGTAACGTCCTTGGTGATCTGCTGAGGATAGTCGCCTACTACTACTGATAATGTGACCGCGCCCAAGGGGAACACTCTTGTACCCCCAAAGCCGACTAACGGTGCGTTTGTTGGAATTAGTCGTTCCCTGTCAATTCCCATCTGCTGAAATGCCGGGTAGTACAGGATATCCGCCGAGCTGCCATTATCGACTAACACCCGGTGTAAGTTGTAATCTCCCACTCTTATGCCGACGACAAGCGCATCGTCATGCGGGTGATGCAGTCGCCGTGCATCTTCTTCTGAAAACCCGATAATGGGGCTCTCTCTCCGTGCTATCTTCGGTACGGAACCCGTCAATTGAACATTCTGAACCATCCTTAGGTAGGTTTTGCGGGCCTTTTTGGACGACCCGGCGGTTGCCGTTCCTCCTAAGATCATCCTTATGTCCCCTATGGGGGGTCTTGGACGCTCATTATCCCGTCGGGGATGCTGCTGTTGGGGGGGCGGATCTGTTCTATCCTTGTTGATGAACTTTTGTAATTTCCCTTGTCTGATGAGGGCCTCAATTTGCTGCTTCAAGTCGTAGCAATCGGCTGTGTCATGACCGTGATCGCGATGAAAGCGGCAATATTTGTCTTTTGATCGCCTGTTGGGATCTCCCTTCAGCTTTCCAGGGTAGGTCAAGGCTTCTTCGTCCTTTATTTGCATGAGGACCTGGTCTATCGGGGCAGTTAGTGGGGTGAAGCTTGTGAACCTTCCTCCCGGGACTTTAGAACGCCTTTCATCCCTTCGGTCTCCTGTTCTCGCCTTCTTGCGCCCTTGGTCTTGACGTGTGTCTTCCTGCCTTTCCCTTTTCTTGGGCCTTTCCTCTCGGGCTAGCAAAGCGTCTTCAGCATTCATGTACTTAGTTGCCCTGTAAAGTACTTCTGACATGGTCTTCGGGTCGTTTTTGTATATGGAAAACAAAAACTTACCTTTCCGCAGCCCATTGGTAAAGGCCGCTACAAGTATCTTGTCGTCGGCTTCGTCGATCGAGAGGGCTTCCTTATTGAAACGGGATATGTAAGATCTTAGCGTTTCGTCTTCTCGCTGCTTGATGCTCATTAGGCAAGCCGTTGACTTTTTATACCTATGTCCCCCAATGAAGTGCGCAGTAAACTGAGCACTTAACTCCTTGAAAGTGCTGATAGAGTTGGGCGTCAACCGGCTGAACCAAATTCTTGCTGCACCCTTCAGTGTGGTGGGGAAGGCCCTACACATGATTTCGTCCGCCACTCCTTGAAGGTGCATCAAGATCTTGAAAGTTTCCAAGTGATCTAGGGGGTCCTTGACTCCGTCATAGCTGTCGATCTGCGGCATGCGAAACTTATGTGGTAGAGGGAAGGAGTTGACGGCCGCAGTGAATGGCGAGTCTGTACGGTTGACCAGATCATCAAGATCGCTGGACACCTGTCCCTTAAGGGCGTTCATCATAACCTCCATCTGCTCCTTCATCGCCCGCATCTCTGTAGCGATATGTGGAGGGGCTGCATCCGTGAGGGATGGCATGCTCAAATTTTGTCGCTCGGGTCTACTCGGAACGTTACTGCCCTCCGGGCCTTCTTGTTCCCTTCTATGGGCGCTGGTGCCTTCTTGGTCCTGCTCTTGGGTGCCATGACCTGCATTCCTCTGGCGTAACTGCTCCTCCAGACTGTGGTTTTCCTTAGTTAGACGTTCCACTGCGGTGGCCAATGTCTGCACCTGCCTCTCGAGGGCCGCTGTGCGAGCTTCGTCTCCTTGAACGTTGTTCGTGGTTGCCATCGAGCGAGTCAGCACCATGCAACTCTTTTATCTGGGAAGCGTTTGCTATGGCTTTCGAATCTGAAATTCGTCAGTCACCGTTTCCCACAGACGGCGCCAACTGATGATGCCGTGAAAATCACCAGTGAGCTACACGGTCCTCGCACGCTCGAAAGAATATCTGCACAAATGAAAACAAAAGAAACCTAACAGAGAGCACCGGTGTGGTGCCGGCCAAATACCCTCCGAAGGTCAAGTTAGAACTTATTCTCACAGCTCTAGAGTGCTAGAGAGGGTAAATTATGCGTACCTTGGTTTGTGAGGGTATTGGGGCTTTTATAGTAGTAGAGTGTTGACCTCTCCTCGTTGGATTAGGAGTCTTTTCCTTTTAGGAGTCTCTTTTGAGCGTATTTTACGGGATCCTTTCCTTATAGGAGTCAAATACGTGATGCACACGATATTTCCTTATATACCCATTCGTGGGAGGCAAGGCAAGGATACCCTGTAACCGTCACCTTGTGTGGCCCTTCAGCCTGGAGCCGTCACCTTGTGTGGCCCTTCAGCCTGGAGCCGTCAGCTTTCCACTGTCAATGATACGACACCGTCAACCATAACTCCTTTTTCTCCAGCCATAAGTTAATGTCACAAGGTATAGATGACGAGCTTTAATTCGTCCGTCGCTTCACATCAAACCGTCAGGGAGTGTTGTAATTTTATCTATATCAGGTAATAAAAATACAAATTTATCATTGTTTTTAACAAGAGAAATAATATGTCCACAACATTTTTACAACAAATCCTAAGTGAAAGGTTGTTATTGGTTGTTATTGTTGGGGTAAAAAAGTAATCTTAGTGTTAGGTTCAAATTTGAACAAATAACAACTAAACCACCTATGATTTGTTGTAAAAATGTTGTGGACGTAGCATCTTTCTTTTAACAAAAGTGGGCAACGAAAGACAAACAGAGCTAACCTCAAGTAGGTAAAGTGCCAATTTTTAAACCACAGGTAGACAAAGTGTAATTTCCCCTTCTTCTTTTTAAGTTGTCACATAAACAGCTGAAAATCGACAATTTTTCACATTACCATTCTAATTTATATATATTTTTTAATTTGGTTTTAGAGTTACAAATAATGCAAAATTATGTTACTTTAGATAATTAATTAGATTCGACTCAACACTAAACAAATTCTTATTAATTTTTTTTTAATCTTTTCTAAATAAATCTTAATTAAATTATGTAAGTTACTTTCTACAATTTATCTAATTTAATTAAATATATATCATATTTAAAAAAAAATGAATTTTTGGTAAACAATTAATAGGATTTGTAATGAGACAAAAATAGATATAAATATAAAAATCAAAATTTTTATAACCCAAAATGGAAAGAAATATATGATGTATATATTATTCTATATATTCACAATCGCAAATTTGATTTTGAAATCATGGAACAATCTTAGACCATTCAATTTGGGCACTTGGGCTGAATGGATGAGCAGTGGGACCTATAAAACAATAAGTCCCATGGCCATGTAATAATTGCAGAGTGTCTGGTAATATAGAATGACAAAGAGAGCACCACATGAACCTGCTGGTTCATCTCCGATAATGCACATGCATGGTGCATGGAGCAAATTAAGAAAGTACAACCCTGCCCCTATTAATTATTCATTCCTATTCCTATATATGCTGTATTTTGATCTCATATTGTACTCGATCGCTTTATTTTTGTGTCTAGCTAATGCACTGATCCTTATTCTACCAAACCATATTGAAGCATATATTCACAAAGATATAAAAGGACAAATTTTTAGCCTTTTACTTAATTCTTTGTTGTGTATGGCTAGAAACAGGGGCGGAGCTACATGTTAGGGTGGGTGGGGGCGATGGCCCCCCCAAATTTTTTGAAAATTCCTTTTTACTATATAGAAATATTTAATATTTTAATAATTAGCCCTCAAAAATGGGACTTGGTCCCCCCAAATATTTGAGTTGGTCCAATAATGTTCTTAAAAAAATTGTCCAATTTGTCTAGTAGTTATAGAGAATGTATTGTTTCTCAAATTCATTTTTTATGGTAAAATGTGTTTTCGTATTTCTTAAAGTTTTGGATCATTTATGTCTTTGAACACTTCATTAATTCAATGGAAATGTTTTTACTCACAATGGTAGACAATTTGGTAACTTATATTGAAAATGAAAATTGTAAGGATTTCACTATGGAAGATGGTGAAAGATTAATTTAATTCTATGAAACATTTAATTTTAAAGATTTCATTATGAAAGATACTAATTTCTATGTATGTGTATAGATGCATGTGTTTGTGTATGTGTATGAAAGTTTGTATAGACTAATAAATTAGCAACACAAATTGCCCCCCCCAAACAAAAATTTCTAGCTCCGTCCTTGGCCAAACATGCACGATTGTTCTTGTGTACAAACAAATTTTGTAGGTGGGAATCGAAATATTAAAGAATAGGAAATCTAGCTAATTGAGATTTATTAAAGAATAGGAAATCTAGCTAATTGAGATTTAGGAGATGGAACATCAATTGGAGTTCTTTTACGATCACACACATTACCACAACATTTGTTATAAATTGATGAAATAGTCAATTGTGAATGTTGAATCATCACTTTCACATGAATCCATTATTTTTCCTCTATTTACAATTGATTACATTAAATTTGTGGCACAAAAATTATGCCCCTAGTCTTTCTCTATCAAAAAGAACAAGAAGAGATATTAAATCAACTACACATGTAATTTCCAAATATCACGTGGTTCACTCGTAACTAGGGTTACGTCATTGGAATTGCTACTTCAAGAGTTACAACTATCATCTACATATATACTACCAAATTTAGTTTTTAGGCTATATTTTTAAATTACAATAATGAGCCTATGACATCTAATGTGATGCAATGTGCCCAATTGTCACATTTAGAGTGGGAGTGTGGGACAATGGAATAGGCAGCAGGAGTTGCTAATTGGACAATTTCCTTAATAATTTCAGTCTTTAGTAGTTACGGTATAAATCAAAATTTCAGGGAGTTAACAGTATTATCTAAAGTTTTCATGTATATAAGATGGATGTTATAGCAACATTGGACATCCTGTTATTTTTATCAATAAAATTTCAGAAAGTTCTATTATCTTTTCTTTTAACTTGTGGATTTACGATATTATTAACCACTTACATATAATTTTTAAAATAAACATTTTTTATTTATTTATTGTGGCTATCCTGTTATGTCACACTAAATTAATAAATTAATAATTTCCAATACAAATCATAAGATTCCATGCACCAACCGATGCAATTATTAACCTATATAGTTCACGTGTAAGGTGTGCAAGCATGACAACGATGTCTTCTCATCAATGATCAAACTACAATCTACAAACAAATTTACAACATTTATAATGTGTCTCCTCTTTTATAAGGTGTGCAATAATGAAAAGATATGATTATGAGGAGCATTGTTTTTTTTTTTTTTTTTTTTTTGAGAAAATGAGTAGCATTGTTGATTGGTAGGTTATTTCATTTTTATTTAATTGATAAGGTCATTCTATGATACACCATTTTCTTTTTAATGTATGACCCTTATTTTATATATTATTATGCCAAAGGCCTTGTTATTGAATTAGTATCTCCCTATGTACAAAGTGCTTGGGGGTTTAGGGGGGAAAGAGTTCGAGTTGCGGGGTTAGTAGCATGTTGTAATTATCTCTAAAAAAAAATCTTATCTATTATTATTATAATAAAATGTATGCACAAATTTTTTAGGTGTAGTACGTTAATTTTTCTAATAAAATACTAATATATGCTTGCATTGACCACTAGAACACATGCAAAGAGTATTATCTTTTTCAAGGACACTTAAATTCAATGCAACAATGTATTCAAATTTAATTAAAGAACCTCATATATTATATATAAGGATCTATGCGTAAGTTTGGTCCTATAAAATATACATTAAATAAGACAACATCCTATACTAAGTTATTAATTGTTAAGATTTAGTAGGCCTAATGTTGCCAAACAAGTTAATTTAAAAAAATATACTATTTAATAATTTTTACCGAAAAAGTGATTTTTGAACTAGTGGCAACAATAATGATTGGTGCCTATCACTTTGGAACTTAGTTTTATGGTTGATCAGGAATAGTCTGTTTAATAAGATATAGGTAAAAATATAATTTATACCCTATAAATTTTGTTTGAGATGGTTTTAACTTATGGTAATTGTTCTTGATGATAGTTTTTTATCATCAGACTAAGATATCAATCGGTTTTTGGTGTAGGCGAGGATTAAACTCCAGATTTCTTATTCAACCATTGAAAACTTTACTAATTAAGATAACTGGAACCCGCTATACCCTATAAATTTATTGAATTATCATTTTAACTTACTGAATTTAAAATTTGTCATTTTACTTTATTAATTTTGATAGTACAATTATTTTAGTCATTATGTCCATTGCCATTTAAAATTATTGTTAACTCTTTAAAATGGTTGTCACTTTAAATTATGGGTTCTATTAGCACTTAACAGGTTTCATTATAGTATTTGTTAATTGATCATTTTAGAAAATCTTTTATACCAATTTTATGAAAAATATAAAAACAAAAAAAAAATCAATTACTTTTTTTTGTAAAAAAATTAAAAAATATTTTTTAAACCAATACCCTAAATTATCAGTTAACCTTTCTCTATTAATTAAATAATTTTTCCTATAAAAAAAAAAAGCATGTCCACTAACCAGCTTCCAGAAAGCTCCATGTGTAGCTTTATTGTCGTGACATTCAATTATTTCAATATGAGATGAGAATCAAATGTTTAATGTTTATTTAGGATTCGTTTATTTTGTTAAAATTGAAAAATTTTATTGTAGATAAAGGTAAACTTTTCTCTATTAATTAAATAATTTTTTCTTAAAAAAAAATAAAAAAAACGATTGTCATGCATGTCCACTGCCCAGTGTCCAGAAAGCTCCATGTGTAGCTTTATTGTCCTGACATTCAATTATTTCAATATGAGATGAAACTCAAATGTTCAGGTAAGAGTAGATTTATTTGAGATCTGTTTATTTTATTAAAATTAAAAATTTATGTTAAAAATTCTGTAAATAAAGTTAAAATTTTTTTTATTAATTAAATAATTTTTCCTTAAAAAAGAAACGATTGTCATGTATGTCTGCTGCACCGTGTCCAGAGAGCTCCAGGTGTAGCTTTATTGTCGTGACATTCAATTATTTCAATATGAGATGAAACTCAGATGTTCAGTCAACAGTCCTTTATTGTCGTGACATTCAATTATTTCAATAGTCCTATTTTTTGTAATGTCTAGTACTCCTAGGTCTCCAAAGTCCTATCAGGGAAGAAATTTAGTGTTTTATTTTCACTCAACCAATCTATCTAGATTCTAGAAATAAATATTTTTTCACCGACAATGTTTACTTTTTTGTTGTTGTTTACATTTAAAATTCTGCGAGAGAGAGAACTGATCTGTTGTCCTTGTTGACAGTGATGGCTCCTTGTTTACTTCACACAGGCCATTCATGCATGCATGCATGCCATGGTTTTCAGGAAATCACATGCTCCCATGTCAGTGCAGGATAACAAAAACAAATTAATAATTACAGGGAAAGATCAGTGGCCCTAGCCCCATGCATTCATGCAAAAAGAGCAGTCTCTGTATAATGTATTATGATAATGATATAATTGATAAAAGATCAAGACCAGAGCCCACCACAGCAGCATACCTATAATCAATGCCTCCGCAGTACTTGTTACAAATGCATTTGCAGAAAAGATCAGTTCAGTTGATCATGACTAATAAGTCCATACTCTTATCAGGGCATGCCCTAAGAAAGCTCTACAGTGAGAAATTTTCTAGCAATTAGGGTCTCATTTCAATCTGAATTCATTATTCACTAAGTTTTTATATTATTTATTTTAATATAAATTATATAATCTCTAAAAGTAATGCAATGACTTTTTGAAGCAACTTAATTATATCCTATGAGGAAAAAAAAGTGAAGAGATAAAAAGTAAAAAAATGTAATGATTGAGATTAAAAAGGAATTTTTAACTTTCAATTTTATTCCTTAAAAGACTATTGCATGGTGCAATAGCCCAGATCTCAATTCAAATGACTCTAAAAGAACTGTGTGTGTTTTGCTAGATTACACTATAGCCTCAAACAACTCTTTTCTATTTTTAAGCGTTTTGGATAAAATTCTATGTTTTTGTTTTTGTTTTTAATCCAATATATATGTATAGTTATCTAATTTTACAATTGATACCAAATTTAAAGGATAAAATGATCATTTCACAATCTCATGGTTAAAAATATCATTTTGAACCATTAAAAGATTGTGAATTTGATTTTAAAATCATTACAAACTTTTAATGAGCAGAAGGGCAATCTTTGTATAAATATCAGAGTACTAGATTGATAAATCATAAATCATGCAATATCATATTTCAACGATCAATGAACATTCTTTGACATAGGGTTGGACGCATATAATAATGGCTAGTTAATTGTGATTAGTTCTTAAAATATTAATTATGATTGATGATGTGTCAAAATCTTAAGGGTTCAAATCCAGAGAAAGGGTGTGTTTTAATGCATGAAATAAACCTAATATAGTAATAAGAAGTTTTAATTGATTCAATCAATTATTTGTTTGCAGTAATGGATAATTATAGTCTGTGACAATGTTACGATATCGTGGCTATAGTCTGTGACAATCGATTAGCTGAAACTTTTCTATTTCAGATGTCACCCATAGCAATGCCGGGTCACAGACTCACAGGAATGCAGAGTTTATGAAAGGAGAATTGAGAAGGAAACTCCACTTCCCAACAAAATGGCTGTGGTGGAAACATGCTTTTTTGGAGTCAATTTAGTTCAGTCACCTGGAAAACCCATCACCACAAGCTGCCACTTTCTCTTCCTCCAACATCTCAGTCTGAGTGTTTCAGAAACCATCCCGGTTTCAAAATCAAAGCTATCTAGAAGTGTCTCTGGCATTCCTTTGGAGAAAATGAAAGAATTGTTGATCTGTCACTTCCAGGAGTTGCCCCAAAGGTAATTTATATTTTGAATTGCTTTGGAATATGTTTTGACAACTTATGGTTCATTTGGACTGACGAGGAGAGAGGGGGAGTAGAATAGAGTAGAGTAAAATTAGTTCAAAATTAACATATTTTTAGCCAACTCTACTCTACTCTCCTTCACTCCCCCTCCCTCCCCCCTCAATCCAAACGGGCTCTTAAATTGCAAGTAGTAGTACTGAATTTCATGTTTGAACTCTCATAGTAAGTTATCTTATCAGATTTTAGTTTTAGAAAGCTGCATTTTTAATGAGGGGCCATGTGGAGGTAAAATTTGCTGAATGGTAACTTTTTAGGAAAATTTTAGGTGAATAGCATGTATTTGAAGTTATTTAGTTGTGTAGACTTTTTTGGAACTCGAGTTCCAACTCAAAATCGAGTTTAACAAACTCGAGGTCCAACTAGTATAGGTCTGACGTGGAATTAAAAAAAAAAAACCACGTGGAACTCAAGTTGCAAACTCGAGTTACAGATTGTAAAAATTAATTCACTGTATTCACAGAACACTAACACACTATTTCTTTGCACGCTTTGTTTTCTTTTCAGTCAAAGTCAGTGCTTCAAATTTCAAAAAGGTTGGGTGTTAATCATTTGCTTTTTGACAAATGAAACTAAATGCGAACTAAATTCAAACTAATGCTTCAAATTTCAAATTTTTGTTGGAACTTGGTAGTGAGAAGCGGTGGACGCTTCATAAGAGGAGTGAAAAAGAAGGGCCTAGAGCTCGAGTTCCATGTGTTTTTTTTTTTTTTTTAAACCACGTCAGACGATTACCCATTGGAACTCGAGTTTGCCAAAGTCGATTTTGGGTTGGAACTCGAGTTTGATAAACTCGAGTTCCAAAAACAGTCTACATAACTAAATAACTTCAAACGCATGCTATTCACCTAAAATTTTTCTAAAAAGTTACTATTTAGCAAATTTTGCCATCATGTGGAAGTTTAATATGATAGTGCTGAGTGGAAGTTAAACAGCCAAGCATTGTTTTTGGCTCTACCAATTCATAAAGGATTTAAAAGATTATTGATCTGTAGCTCTATTTGAATACATTATATCAATAAGTATTTTTAGCAAACTATATAAAGAGATTATGCACAACCAATCTTAACAAAACGGTTGCATCGTATAATAGTTTATTAGTTTGAGATCTATAGTTTTTAATAAATTTGGATTTAGAATAGGTCTTTTAACCCAAATGGGCCAAATCTATCTTTTTCCGTTCTTAAGTAAGTACACTGAAATGGACCAAATGGACCAAAAAGACAAAAGTGCTACGCCGATGTGGCTCCATAGGAGCGTAGCAACAATAAATACTATGTCTTAGCTTAGATATTATATAGATGAGCTTATCCCTATATATGTACACTTTGGATTTAATTCTTTCAAATAACACATATGAAGGAGGCCTTTTTAGCTATCCTGTCTTCAATACTCTCAAAGTTTGCAATTAGAAAATTCTGATTAACATTGAATAGCACAAAATCAACTTCATAAGTGAAGGCACAAATAATTTTTCCAATTAAACAGAAGTTAGTTATGTTCAGAACCCAACTGGTTAAACAACTAGACCTGTTCTATACGTTGGGCAATTAAGTTTACTGCTGCGTTTGCTGAGGAGAATGCCCCATGAAAACTTTCTTGGTAGGAGATTGATTGTAACTCTCGAGCCATCTTCAACAAAATCTCGCCCAGGTCTGTTTGTTTCTCTAGCAAAGATTTGTAGTATGAATTGGCAGCAACCTTGCTGATTTCCACATTGGTTTCTTCTGGACAATACTCATCATCCAACCATTTATGCAGGGTAATCCTGAGCCACTCTGATTCCTGAAATAGATGCTGGAATGTCAATCAGTATCACTAAAGCCTAAATTGTGCATAAGCATTCAAATGGTTAATAATCATTTTAAATAAATTACAATGAAAATCTCAAAAGTAAATACAATAATCTCCTTCCCATACAGGGGCGGCTTGATGTATTTGGGGGCCTAAGGCGAAAATTGATCATCTTGTTTTAGATGCAAAATTACTACTAATTAACATGAACTGTGTAGAATTTTTTTTTTTTTTTAGAAATTTTATAGACAGAAAAAATTTGACAAAATTTTTCATACTTGTTGATGTGGTAAATTGATAGTGGTAAGTAAAACAGTGGTGTTAGTGGTAGACTTAGATGAAAACTAGTAAAAGTTTGCTAACTAAACTCTTATTATTATTCTTATTTTTTTTTAGAGGTGCAACATTCACAATATTTTTTACAACAAATCCTAGATTTTAAGCTGCTTTTTGTTTTCTATTTGAAAATATCACTATAATTATTTTTTTGCCATCAACAATAGGCTGTAACAACCTGCTACTTAGCATTAGTTGTAAAAGTGTTGTGAAAAATATTGTGAACGTTGTATTTTTCTCTATTTTTTATTTGTTTTTCATTTGGTAAAAAAAAATTATTTTATTTATTGATTATAAATAACCCTATTGGTTAAAATTTGGGGGCCTTTTTTTTACTTGGGGCCTTAGGCGACCGCATTTTTTGCTCCACCATTCAGCCGGCCCTGTTCCCATAAATAAGCATTTCATAGCATTTGAACTATTAAAAGATTGATTATAAATCATTCAAAAGAATTCCAGATCGAGGTGGAACACAACAATAATTCTTCCATCCCATGTGATGCAAAATTGACAGTAATGTTGGACACTTTTTCCCTGAGATAGCTAGCAACTAGAGATTTTGTAGGACAAAATTCTAAAATTTGAGAGGTAAAGCACTGTAGTCAAATGATGAGAGATGCCTGCCTACTAACAGGTGATCTAGCTCTATCAGTTTCAATCAAGCCAAATCATTGAGTACATAGGGTGTGTTTCATACTTAAATGGCTCACATTGTGGAAAATTTTGGTTTGCATAGAAAACTATTAGATGAAACAGAAAAATAACACCATATCTCCTTGTCTATGTAAAAGTAAAGGCAGCACCTCCTAGCTATATTTTCTGCAAACAGGGCTGCTTCTCTCAATGGTGGAAGACGAAGAATTTCCAATGAACCTCACTGAATCATAGTTGATCCAAAGATAATATGATACATCAATCAAATATTCTTCTTAAAAAATGACAATTTGAAACCTTGAACAGCAGTGCTAGTGAAACAGCAACCCATCCACCTTCCAAAAGAACCAAATTATACTTCAAACTCAAGTGCCTACTACCGTGTATGGCTATTAGAATTACAAGAACACAGCTTGATGATTGTTGGTTATTGATGGCTCTGATAGCTGTGGTCTAGCTATAACAGCAATAAAATCAGCTGATCAAGGCAATACAAACAGCAACACATAAAAGATCCATGCTTCAAAAGACATAGAGCTGCCTAGCTTAGGAAGTCTGATTTCTAATTGGGTATTTCACTCCCAAGGGAAGTATTTTTGCCACCACAACCAAGCTTTAGTTCCAAAATTTTGGGGTTGATTATGGATCCTCAACATATTAGTCAAGGTCTACCACATGTATTCTTTTTTGCCATTCTATTCTATCTGAAGTCATATTTTATGTTACTTCCTTAATTAACATGTCCTTTTTACTAGTTTAGTTAATGTTATTTTTGTCATTCTCTATCATTTTGCGTTCCCTAAACTTGAATCAACTCACTATGCACTCCACTCGCTGCCTACTCCACTCGTTACCACTAAACGATAAAGCCAGGAGCGGAAGGAGGGACTTGAACCCTCAACCTCAGCCTTGGCAAGGCTATGCTCTACCATTAAGCTATTTTCGCCAGCTACGGTAGTGGCGAAGCACTACTGAGCAATTCACGCATCACTTGATACGGACGACTTCTGTTTTTTCGCCGGACCACACTCTTGACCTCCGATCGAGCTACGAACACGAGTAGGTAGGCATCTAGGGGGGAAGGGGCGGCTGGGCTGCCTTTTTTAGAAATCTCCGGCCGCTCAGTGCCGCTATTGGTGCGAGTTGTAAGGAGTCTTGGTCTCGAGTCGAGCTGGGGCGTCATTTCATTCTCGTAACGGGAGTGAGTGCACCGCAAGACCAGACAAGTTACTCCCTCGCCTCGCAGCGGCGGCATCTGTCTTTTAAGTTAAGTCATTTCCTAAGATGGCTCCTCTTATTCTACGATAATCCAAGCAGCAGCTCCACGAGTCCACTCAGAACCCGTCGATTCCTGAGCCATTCGTTCTCCCCTCTTGGTTGGCGTTTGCCAGCCATTAGAGCAAGTAAGAGAACCTACCGTGAATGAACTTAAAGAACCACAGATTTGGACCGGATTGTACACCTTTGTGTCTGGCTATGTATATGGATGTGCATAAAGAAGGGACGGGACATCTCTCTCCTTTCTTTGGGGGGGAAGAGAGAGTGAATAAGTTGGTGCATTAATTGCTCTCCTCTAAACATGACTAAACCATCTCAAGTTACCCTCCCTCCTCTTTTCATTAATAAGTGCCACCCCTATCTTGATTTCCTCATTTTGAATATTATCTTTCCTTATATTTCAACTTGTCCATTTTAACATTCTTGTTTCAGCAACACTAATTTTATGAATATGTTCTTCTTAATAGCTCAACATTTAGTACCATAAAGCATAGTTGGTCTAGCCTTATAAAATTTTCATTATTAACCGTTAAAAAACATTATTAATCTTTAAAATAATCAATTAATAATAAATAAAAAAATCCACCCTTCATCATTCTATGAATATCCCTAAATTTTTATGGTCACTACCCAACAATCCAACATTGCAAATTTACAATACCATGATGATTAAAATGGGGAAAAAGATATAAAAGCAATGCACACTAAGCTAGTATACTGATATTGAAAAAAAATTCTATAAGTTGAAGAGGAATATGGGGTATGAAGAAATTGGAAAAAGTTAATACCTCCAAAGCCTTGGAGGGGTCCAACCAATGGTCTGGGACCCTCAAGTCTTCAACTTGAGCATTTTGGCCATCTGGGTCTTCTTCTTCTTCTTCTTCATCTTCAAACCCATTGGTTAGTGGGTTTGGATGAGACTGTGAGTTTAGAACAGTGAGTGAATGCTTAAGAGGCTGAATTGGGTGAAGTGTGAGAGGGAAGTAGAGGATAGGAAAGGTAGTTGTGAGTGATGTATGAGGATTACTGTTGGGGATGAGTGTAGTAGTTGGTAGAGTAGAATACAAGGACCTCATGGTTTTGGAAATTTTTTGGGTTTGGGTTTCTTATTTTCTGTCACTTTCCCGAGAAAAAAAAGTTGGAGTGGGAATAAATGGGTTGGTCGCGGGAAAGGGTAGTTAACCCGTGAGGACAGGAACGATGTCGTTTCAGTAACATGTTCTTTGATGAGAGTCGTTATGGTAGTTAATTACGACAATACTTCTCGACTTAATAAATTAACATTCTTCATTTTTTCAACAACAACTCATTGAGTTTGAGCATATTGAAATCCCAATTTATTAGAGAAAGCCTGTCGATATAACTTTTGTGTTATGACTTTGATGTATCAATTATGATTGGTGGCCTAATAAATAATAAAAGGGAAATGCTAATGAATGATTTTAGGGTATTGGTTAATAATTCATTTAAAGAAAGTTTTTATGGAAAAAGAAAAAAAAAACAATTAATGTTTTGACAGCTTTTTTCATTTCCCATAAAAGTGGTGTCAAAACTTTCTTAAAATGGACTATTAACCAATGCCCTAAGGGCACTCGTTAGTATGACCCTAAATAATAAAAAAAAGAATTCATGTGAAAGTGATAAACAACTCCTACTTGTTAGTCACATCAGAATTGTGACAAGAGTTGTGTAACACAAAAATTATTGTTCTAAAAAAACTCAATTTATTACATCAATATTGTTTCATTACAACTTTTATATTCGCCTTAAAAGTTATGCTTTTGCTAACATTTTAAGTGCATGATTGTTAAAACAAATCAAAACGTTGCCACAATTTTGTTTTATTTGTCAAGAGTTTTGTAGTTCAATTGGCACCTCGTGGTGTTTTTAACATAGACATCCAAGATTTCAAATCCCCCTCGTCCTTTGTTACAAAAATAAAAATAAAAACAACTTTGTTTTCTTTGTGCTTTAACTTGCATATCGGATGTTATACTGAAAAAGAATCATGAGTTATGGCGGCTTATGAAGGTGGGCAATGGTTGCCTTCATAATAAATTCTAATTGCCTAAAAAAAATAAATTCAGTATCGCACATAGATGGCGCTACAATATGGCTCCCTAGGAAGTTATTGCCTTAATAGATGAAATAGTCGCCTCAACAACTCTTTTTTTTTTAAAGTAGTTTTTAAGTCTTATATATATGTTTCTTTTGAATTATCACGATTCGCGAACAATATATATATCTAAAAGCTGAAGCGTAGTATTTATTATTACTACGTTCTGATTAGGCCACATCACTCACTTATTTCCAACCATTTTTCTCTTATTTCTTGACTCTTTTTCTTCATATTAATTTTGTACCTTACTGTTACATTTTCACTAACATTTTCCTCTCCATTTTACCTTTTTGTTTCTCCACTACTCTTAACCTCTTCATTTATCCCTTCATCTTCATTTTATTTTAACTCTTCTTATCCCCATCCTTTAACTATAAATTTCCTCTTCTCCCTCATTCTATACATATTTTCTCATACAAAAAAAAAGGTTATTTCTCTCTCTCTCTCTCGTTTTTTTTTTGGTGGATTTTTTTTTTTTTTTATCTCTACTTTATGCTGATGAATTTTTGTGTTCTTTAGAATTCTACTTTGAGTTGATGCAATTAGTTTTGTGTTTTTAAGTCGTTATATTATATTATATATATAGATAAATGTTATCCACAATTGCAATATAAAAATAGTATATAAGAATATAGTGTTATTTATTACATAGCATGATTTGGATAATTTGGTGTAACTATACTCGCATTTTGGGTTTTGCTCATTATCTTTTGGTTTTTATCTTTCTATTTTCTCACTTACATGAATGGGCCATTAATTTCAATTATTTTGTATATTTTGCTCAAATTTGATAGTGTTAGTGGAACTTCTTTAGTTTATTATGTTTAGATTAGAATTGTATGGGTATTGAAAGTGTAAATGGAGGCACATACACCATTTTTTTTGCTGGAAAACACTGTGGCAATATAGTAAATGTACTAAATTCGAATACAAGGCTGCCTTTTTGGAGGTACACTTTTCCTCAAGGTGGAATACAATGGACCAAAGTGCTTGCATATGTTGGAAGTTTTTCTCATTAAGTCTATGTTTATCATCTTAATTTAAGATGGTTCTGGTATGAAATGTTTCTGCTACTATGATATGCCATGTGTCATTCTCTAACTTTCCAATAAGCAAAGCTTTAAATGAACGTATGTCCATTTAAATTTAAAATTTTAATGATTTATTTAATTTTTATTATTTATTTCTATTCAACAATAAATAATTTATTTATTTACTTAAACTTAATGGGAACCACTTAGATTTAGGCGTGTAAATGCCAAGAAAGATATCTAATAGCCAATGTGTAAAAGTCACAAGAGCAAAAGGTGTTGGCTGATGCTCTAATGTCAAGAAAGCAAACTAACATGTAAATTCAAAAGTGGTAAATGTAGAGAGAGAGAAAAATAACTTTATTTTTTGTGTGAAAAAACTATGCATAAAATGGAATAGAGAATGACAGATTTATAGTAAGAGGATGAGAATAAGAAGAGCCAAAATGAAGGAAGATAAATGGATAGAGGAATAGTAATATTAAGGTAGATATTAGTGGGGAGATGAAAATGTAAAATGTAGGGAGAAATTAAAGTTAGAGAAAGTGTAACAATAAGTTGGAGAATTAATAATAAAAAAAAAAGTTAAAAAGAAGAGAGAGATAATATTTTGATTGTTAAATAATGAAATTTTTATCTCTCTCTCTCTCTCTCTCTCTCTCTCTCTCTCTCTCTCAGCATTTGGTTGATTTTTATTTGACATGATTATTTTGAAAGCAAGAATTTAAGTTTATATCAAAATACAATCTTGCTATGTATTTCATTATGCCTATTAACTATTTAAGTACTATCAAGTGTGATTTTATGATAAGAGCATCCACAGCAATGGAGTTAAAAATTTAGCTATTTGGCACCACAAAAAGTTACTTTATCTATTTTACCTACTCATATGCTGCAGCAGTGGATCTATTTTAGCTTTTAACACAATAAAATAATGGCAAAAACACTATTTTGGTCCCTACATTTTGGTAGCAGTCAATTTGGTCCCTGTTATTTTTAACTTGCAGTCAATTTGGTCCCTATCGTTAACTCACTAATGGAAAATGTCTACGTGGCAAACAGTTTGCATTGTTGGCATGTCTAATATTTAAATATTAAATAAAATATTGACGTGGCAGAATTTTAGTGGCTACATCAGTGCTTAGATGGCAAGAAAAATCCACATCAGCTTTTAAAAAATAATTTTCTTTTCTTTACCAATTTTGTTCCTATCTTTATTTTTTCTTTTAATTTTATTACAATTTCTTTAACCATTCATCGTTTAGAAACTGTTCATTCATTGTTTTGGAAACGGGTCACCACGAGAGGCTATGTCCAGTTGCAACACCTGGGTAAAATCTTTTTCTTCTAGAAATGAATTATAAAAGAACATTTCATCTGATAGTATAACACACCTCTTACCAGTTCTAAACAGGAATCGGAGTATGCCTCCATTTACCATTTAGATTACTGCGCTAGAATTGAACCACATTTCCCAAAGTTGAAGCAACATTTTGAAACCCAATCTTCACTTCCTAGCAATCCCAATAATCAAAATATGCTTACAGATTAAGAAGATGGTCGGATGATCCATGTACCCCAAAATCACTACATCTAAAAAAGAATACACAACAAGAGAACCCAAAACTGATACACATTTCAATTAAATCCATTATCCTTGTACCCATTTTGCAGATCACGCGGTGACGGCAACAGAGAATACGAGAGAGAGAAGCATCGGCCTCCCAACAACGCTCATTGCCGCCACTACCGCCACCACCACAGCACAAGCATCCGCCTCTCTTTGTCTGCTAATCTACATGGATCTCACCACCGCCGAAGCTCCTTTTTCATTTTTTAATCTCTCTCTCTCTCTATAAGCCCTCTTTGTCTCTCTTGACCAGCCACCATGGCTAGATCTGCACTGCCACCACCGCTAACGTCAGTGGCTTCTATCTCTTCCCCTTTCCTCAAATAAACCCTCAAGTCTCACAATCAAACTTAAATATAACCCTTTATCACTTATTCTGATTCTCTCCAAACACAAGGCTCTTGCTCTCTGTCTCTCACATGGGTTTCCTAGATCTGTGATGGAGGAGATTTTTAGGTGCTACGGTGGACTTGGTTGTCAAAGATTGGTAGTGCGAATGGGTGTTTGGCTAAAAGAAATTGTAATAAAATAAAAAATAAAAAAATAAAGATAGGAACAAAATTGGTAAAGAAAAGAAAATTATTTATAAAAAAAAACTAATGTGGAGTTTTCTTGCCATCTAAGCACTGATATAGCTACTAAAATTTTGCCATATCAGCATTTTATTTAATATTTAAATATTAGACATGCCAACAATGCAAACTGTTTGCCACGTAGAATTTTTTGTTAGTAAGTTAACGGTAGAGACCAAATTGACTGCAAGTTGAAAATAACAGGGACCAAATTGACTGTTACCAAAATATAATGACTAAATTGACTGTAACTTCAAAATGTAGGGACCAGTTTTCGCCTAAAATAATATAAACATCACAATAAAATAATATATCTACTTAAATAAAATAATACATCCCACTAAAAAAATCACCACAAACTGATCATTGTCACAATTCACAACCACCCACAAAAACCTTTCAGCCAGCCACATCCACCTCCACCACCACTCTACTAGCAACAACCTCTATGTGACAACCACAACCCACGGCAAGAAAAAAAAAAAAAAAAATCAAACCACCACCAACACAGCCACAACCACCAACACAGCCACAACCACCAACACAACCCACGACAACCACAACCACAGCTACCAAACCACCACCAACACAGCCAACAAACGGCCATTTCAACTACAATCCATGGTCACAACCAAACCCACAAAAAAAATCAAACACCAAAAAACCCATGCGAAGAAGAACCAAAAACACCAGCAAAAAAAAAAACATATCGAAAACCCACAAACCCAACAATCCAAAACCCATGAACCTAGAATTCCTGCCATCGTCGATCATGGCACCGTAGGGACGAGCGATGTTACTAATTTCCATTGATGTTCTGCGACGAGCTGGAGCTGATGGTACTGTGGGTTCAGTGGAGAATCAACCTTGCGTCGATGCTGCCCACGCTGTCAACATCCTCGCCGTGCTTTGGTTTCCGATTACGCTTCGATCTCATCGCTCTACCTGTACATCTCTCTTTCGGCTTGGGACTTGGGGCTTGGGTTGGCGAGCTGGGTCGGCGGAAGGGGTGGGTCGGAGCTGGGTCTATGGCGGCGTGTGTCAGCGGTGTGGGTCGGGGGGGGGGGGGGCAGCGGCGTGAGAGGTCTGAAAGTTGAGAGAGAGAGTTGAGAGTTCTGAGAAGAAAAGAAAAAGAAAAGAAAGAAAGGAAAAAATAATATTTTAATAAGAGGGAGAATAAATTTTTTTTTTTTTTTTTAGCTTTTAACTACAGTGCACATCTATTTATAGATGTGCACTGTAGCAATGAAGGTAAAAATTTTACCTTTAGTTCCACTGCTGTAGTGTGGATTTTTGTGTTTTGGTGGAGCTAAAATAGCTATATAGCTATTTAGTTCCACTGCTGTGAGTGCTCTAAGTTTTTATTATCATAATAATCTCCTTTAAAAGAATGAGAAATTTGAATAATGTATTTGAAACTTAAAGAGTTTAGTTGTAAAAAAAATGAAAAAAATATATAATATACCATAACATAATTTAGAAAAAATGGACTACCTCTAAAAGGAATAATATAAATCAATCATATCAAAAACATTAAAAGGATATATTTGTAGAGATGGATAGATGGAAAATAATTTTAGAAATTGTGTAATTTATAGGAAGAACAACTTATCTTCCACAAAATTTAAAGAATAATTTATACATTATACCACAATTATAAAATAATTATTTATTCTCACGCATTGTGTGGGTCTACGACTAGTATAAGTAAAAGCTCTGAAATTGCATACATTTTTACAGTGGCCCTTTATTAATTTTCGAGAGCCTAGTGAGACATTGATTCGCTTAAAAATGAATGAACCACATCCTATTCACATCTCAGGTAGGAGTATACTAACTCAAAATTTGTTCTTCATGGACCCATTACACATAGGGGGTGGCAAAATCAACCCAAACTCATTTGCCCACCCAAACCCACCCAATTATTAATTAGGTTAAATGGGTATTAACCCAATTAAACCCAATTAACATTCATGTTTATTGGTTTTTAACTGAGTACCAATTAGACCCAATTATGATCCAAGTATCATTTCTACAATTCACCCAATTCTAAAATACCCCCAAAACTACTAAAAATTACCAAAATACCCTCTAAACCTAAAAAATGACCAAAATACCCTTGAAACCTAAAAATTACCAAAATACCCCCCAAAACCTAAAAATTGACCAAAATACCTCCGAAACTTAAAAATTACCAAAATACCCCTTAAACCTAAAAAATGACTTAAATACCCCTGAAATCGAAATACCACCTAAACCTAAAAAATGAATGAAATACCCCCAAAACCTAAAAATGACCAAAATAATTCCGAAGCCTAAAAATTGACCAAAATACCCCTAAAACCTTAAAAAAGACCAAAATAACCCCTAAACCTAAAAAATGATCGAAATACCCTCGAAACCTAAAAATTAACCGAAATACCCCTGAAACCTAAATATGACCAAAATAACCCCTAAACCTAAAAACTGACCAAAATATCCTCGAAACCTAAAAAATGACCAAAATACCTCGAAACCTATAAAATGACAAAAATGCCCCTTAAACCTGTAAGTTGATTAAAATACACCTTAAACCTAAAAAATGACCAAAATACTCCCTAAACATAAAAAATGACCAAAATACCCCCTAAACCTAAAAAATGACTAAAATACCCCCGAAACCTAAAGAATGACCGAAATATCTCAAAAACCTAAAAAATGACTAAAAGACCTCCAAAACCTAGAAAATTACTAAAATAGCCCCAAAATCTAAAAATTAATGAAACACCCCTAAAACCTAAAAAATTAGTGACATTCCCTCGAAACCTACAAAATGACTAAAATACTCTTAGAACCTTTAATTTGACGAAAATGCCCTCGACACATTCAAAATACCCCAAACCCCTATTTTGGTAATTTTAGAGGCTTCATGTGTATTTTGGTCATTTTAGATATTTTGAGGGGTATTTTGGTCGTTTTATAGGTTTAGAGTTATTTTGGTCGTTTTAGAGGTTTCAGGGTATTTTTGGTAATTTTAGAGGTTTCGGGTTATTAGTGGTTGTGGTGGGCCTTTATGTACTTCTGGGTTGGACTGCTTCCTGCCGCGTTGTGGCCCAATAGTTCTAGGGTAGGAAAGTCAGGACTGACTTGATGGAAACTCACCTCAAGCCAGCTTGTGCACAAGCTAGGGCCCCTTTGCTAAGATCTTGGTCATGTGCCCACGGCAGAAGATGCTGTCACAAAAATGTTATAGTAGGAGGGCATAATATAATAAGATAAGAAGAATATATTTGCTGCTAACCAAAGACAATAATTAAACCACTCTCTTAGTAAGGAAAACACAGTGATATGAGTACGGCAGAAATAGGTTAGTGACAATAATAAAAGAAAAGAAGGAATAATGTCAATGCTTGATCAATTAGTAAAAAGAAAAAGGGGGAAAGGGGGATTAGTCTGCTGTGCTTGGTTTCTTAGCAGGTTTAAGTTCAGGAAGGGAACCACTCTCCAATGTGGGCAATCTCACAGGGAAATCCTGCCATAAAAATTGTCTATTTTGAAAGAATGGGCCTAAATGGCTTATCCTCAAATCCTTTAATCTTGCTAGAGAGTAGGTTGTTGAGAGGGAGAGAAGGGAGTAGCCTATTGGTGCATGCCCTATCACACTCTTGCTTCCTCACTTCCCTTTTTATCCACTATGTTTTCCTCTACTCTCCATTTCCTTTCTTATTCCTATATTCCCTCTATTCTTCTTTATTTTTCTTTCTTGCTATTTTCCTTACTTGTTTTTCCTTACTCTCCGCTTGCCTCTCGTTGTTCTTGTTGTTTTTCACTGTACACAGCTAAGGCCTTTTTATGTTGCCTGCCGTGAAGAGTTTTACTGTTTTACCCCTCAACTACTTTTAGCCTGGTGTGGGTGTCCTTCCTAGACCATTCGCTAGTCTGTCGGCTGCTCAGCCATCACCACTAACCTGTGTTGGCCATGCCACGTTCCATTCCTAGACAAAAGAGTTTTGTTTTGTTTTCTTGCTTTCCGTAGTATCCCCATCCGGTTAGGTATTCTCTCTTACTAACTCCTATGGTATGCATCTAGTGATTCCAGCTCATCTTTCCCTCTTTTGGGTGGTATGTCATCCCAGCAAGACATTTCTCCCAAAAAAGCTTAAGCGGGAATCCCAAAATAGACTTTCCCCTTCTCCCCACCACCAAACCATACCCCCTCTTACCTTTGGCCCATGACCCATCGCGCCTGTATTGGTTGAGTACAAGTGGGTGGTGCCTGAGCCTTGTGCGTGCTCCACTCCTATGTGAGTCCACGGTTTGTTTGTCGTTCATGTGTTTACCATTGCTTGTGAGTCTGTCTGGTCTCGCTGCGCATTTCTGCTACCTATTTTTAACCTTTTGTGGTGTGGGTGAGTCTGGGTCTCTATTCTTTACATTTCGTTTCCTTCCTGGGCTGGGTCTTGCTTGGGCAAAGGCCCTTTCTTTTTCAATTCGGCCCTTGTTTCTCTTTATTGCTAGTTTATGGGCCGACTAGTATTCCTGCCACACCACTCCATTGCTTCTACCATGTTACCACTTGGCTTGTACTTGCTGGGCCTCCTTTGGGCCTGCCATGTACTTTTCCTTTATTCAGTTCACGTTGCCCAGTATTTCTGCTGGGTTAATTCTCATGCCATCTTGGGCTCCCTTGGCCCATATCATTATTTTGGGCATCCTCGGCCCACTTCATTCCTTTGGGCATCCTTGGCCCATTCCATTCTTACATTCTCATGGGCCTTTGCTATATCTTTTGGGCTTCCCCAGCTCAATTACCATATCCTTTACTTTCGGGGGTTTGTTGGTCTTTGCACCAACCCCATTTACTAATTCCTTTCTTTGAGCTCCTCCGACCCATTTTGCTTGCTTTCCATTTCTTATAATTCCCATGAACTTACTACTTCCTTCTCTAGGCTCCATTGGGCCCGTTTGCTTTCTTTGGGGCCTTTTTATTATTTTATAGGCTTGTGAACCATTATTCCTGCCACTCGGGCTTAATGGTATTTTTCTCACTTTGCTAATTCTTCTTTCTTCACTCTTTGTTATATTGTTGGGCTTTTTCTTGCCATTAGCCCTTTTCTTCTTTCTTTGCTAAAATGGGCCTCAACAGTGGTCATTTTAGAGGTTTTGGGTTTATTTGGGTCATTTTAAAGGTTTAGGGGTATTTTCTCCATTTTATAAGTTTGAGGGTATTTTGGTCATTTTTTAGGTTTTAGAGGTATTTTGGTCATTTTATAGTTTGAGGGGGTATTTTGGTCATTTTTAGGTTTCGGGGTTATTTTAGTCATTTTTTAGGTTTCGGGGTTATTTTGGTCAATTTTTAGGTTTCAGGGTTATTTTGGTCATTTTTTAGATTTCAAGGGTATTTTGGTCATTTTTTAGGTTTAGCAGGTGGTGATGATACTTGAAAATCAATAGGCTGGAATGTTTCGGACTATGATGATGGCTATGAATCCTGAAAAGAAAGAAAGAACTATTAAAGGTGACCAGTGTGATCCAGCCAAGGACCCTCTGACGGTTAAGTCAGTTTTCTCTCTAGGACACAAGGATGGAAAATAGTGAATGGTTTGAACTTACCTTTGATAGATGGGACCTGCTCCTTTTATAGAGAATTTGACGTGGGTCTACTTGTTTGGGATCCATCACCATCGTGGGTGATGTTGGTGGTTAATGAAGAAAATGGGATATGTGGAACGAAGTGTATGGAATTCCTTCCACGTGTCAAGCAACGTGTCATATTTTGCTTATATAGAACCTTTGGAGAATTTCTTGTAGAATTTACCAAGTACAATTTGATCATCCATGGGTATGGTCGTCCATGGACGAGTTCTTTTTGGCGGATCCTGTTATTCTTAATGAAAGGTCTTGTTCATGCATTCTGTCATTCTATTGTGGATTTCCTTGGATGTGATCAAGTTGTGGATGACAACCAAGGACGAGCTATACTTAGTTGATCCCCATTAGGTGGTATTTTGGTTAATTTTTAGGTTTCGATGGTATTTTGGTCATTTTTTAAGTTTTAGGAGGTATTTCGGTCATTTTTTTAGATTTGGGGTATTTTGTTCATTTTTAGGTTTCGGGAGTATTTCGATCAATTTTTAAGTTTAGCGGGTATTTTGGTCATTTTTTACGTTTCGGGGGTATTTTGGTCATTTTTTAGGTTTTGGGAGTATTTTTGTCATTTTTTTTAAATTTTAGGGGGTATTTTGGTAATTTTTGGGTTTCGGGGGTATTTTGGTCATTTTTTTAGTTTTGGAAGTATTTTAGTCATTTTTTAGGTTTCGGGGTTATTTTGATCATTTTTAGTGGTTTTTTTTTAGCATTTTCGGTCTTTTTTAGGTTTAGGGGGTATTTTGGTAAATTTAAAGGATTTTATGAGTACTTTGGTCGTTTTCAAGTTTTAGTGACATTTTGGTCATTTACTAATTTTGATTATTGGGTAATTGGGTGGGTTGGGGTTTACCCATAATAACTGGGTTGAGTTGGGTTTGGGTTAGAAGTAATTAGTTAAATGGGCAATAAATGGGTAAATGAGTTATATGTACCCAACTCAATTATGTCCACCCCAAACCCACCCATTTAACACCCCTAATTACACAATAATTCAATGAAATGAATTAGAACTAGTCGGTTAGTTGGAATTTTTGGAACAATCTTAGGCATGCCCTCAATACAGCACCATATTCTACAAGCAACAGAAACAACCTTTTTGGTGCCTTTGGATAGCAAAAAATTCCCAAGAATGTATTTGGGATGGAGGAAAATCCTGAACTAGAGGAGTGAAGCTAGAAAGTTTATAAAAATTGAAATTGGTATTGGTAGTAATAAATAAATTATAGATTGTCCCAAAAGTTTAAATTGTTAGAAAATTGTAGTTTTAATCATTTAACTATAATTCTATCATGTAGTTCTATGAATCTTTGGTTGGATTGGCGGCACTTGGATTTAGTTTTATAATTTATATACTAAATATAACCCAAGGATAGTATAGATGCTGGGAGCCTGGGAGTTACTATTGAGGCCAAGGTTTCTACCATTTATATCGGTTGCCGGCTTGGTCTAATGCTTTAGTGGAAGTTCAGATTAAACTTTTTCTTGTGGAGCTCAAAAGTCATGACAAGCCATTGTGTGTTCCTTCTAAATCCAACATGTTCTCAAAGTCAACCTCATATACTTGGAATGCCATTAGATCAAGGAAGGAAGAAGTTAAAACTCTGGCATGGTTTCCTTCAGCTCTACCAAAAAATGCTTTTATACTTTTATGTAACTAACTAACTATGCTCAATTGGCCTTCTAAGCTGTGTTTTCTGTAAAAACAGTTGGGAATGCAGAGATCATATGTTCTTAGAGTGTGGTTTCACAAAGAGAGTTTGGTAAAAAGATGGATCTTTGTTTGAACTCTAACCCACATACTGAATGGGAGAAGGTGATGGATTGGGGTATAGGTACAAATGGAAAGGGAGTGGTGTACAAACTACTATTAGTAAGCTGTCATGGGGAGCTACAATCTAGTAGTCTACATATTTGAATTCAAAGAAACAAAAATGTCCATAGTGAACAAGTTAAATCTGAAGAAAGTATTGTCCAATCCATCAAATGGGAGATAAAAGTGCGTGTAGCTGCTAAAGGAAGGTTCAGAGGTCCTGGTTTAAATAGAGCTTTATAGTGTTACCAGGGTATCCTGTGACTGTTCTGTATACTAGAGCTGATTGAATTGTAGTTGTAGCCTTGTTTTTTTTTCTTTATATCCATAACTGAGATTGTGTACAGATAAGCCATTGGGCTATGACATCATTAACTGAGTTTGGTAGTGTGTTCTACTAAAAGTTCCTGATTGATTATCATCAGGGGGAAAAAAAAAAACCACCACCACCACCTTGCCTTAGATAAAATAAATAGCAGCATTCATGTAGCAAGCATTGCTGCATTTACATATTTAAAGTGCATAGGTTTTCATCCCAATACAACTAACAGCATAACATATTGTGCATAGCTATGTTCACATAATGTGCTGACAAGTGATACCATCTCTCTCTCTCTCTCATATGTATTATTGAAGTATATAATCAGATGCAAAATAAGACATAAGTAACCTCGGCAAAGAGCAATTAGAGGGGAGTTGGATCTGGTGAGCCTGGATTCTGCCTGTCAATCTCTTCCTTTGGATAGATAAGCATCTTTCGCACCATGAGGCAAAATTCCCTGCATATATAAAGCAATATCACCAGATTAGCCCAGTTATACCAATATCAAATCAAACTCCAAGACACCACCAAACACTTTTTTTGAGACTGTAATATGGGTTTTGGTCCTTAACTGCCATGGGTAATCTCCTATTGCCATCATGCCCCCTTCATCATCTGTAAAGGTTACATGCCACCCACTGCTTCCATTGATCAAACTTCCTTTGAAATCAAACATATGGTCAAGCTCTGAAATTAGTTCATCATACCCATCAAATCGCATTAGGTCAACTGATCTTCCAAGAGCATTTCGATACTTGCGCACCTAGAAGAGTTGCAGTTTACAGTTACTCAAGATTAGCTTCTCCAATCAACTCAACCATAACAAGGATGTGAGAGGAAACAACTAGATTCCATGCCTGCACCATTATGCTTCTAAGGCAACTTCAAAGAAGAATGACCTTAAATGCCTACTTCATATGCGCTATAAAACAAATCAAACCTAAATGATATATAAAAGATGCACCCAGCTGCGTAGCTTCAATTAAGCACTATCATTTTAAACTCCACAAGGGTCCCAATCAACATATCTAGAAATTACGTGATTACTTGCTTATATTTTAAGTGCAGGAACCTTAATCTCTGTGATGTTGCCACACTCTGATAACTTGTTATTCAAGTTCAATAATTGCAATTCAATTAGTACTATTTGCCCTGTAAGTTGTAAAAGAAATTAAAATTAAATAAATTACCTTTGTGCAACTCCTATTAGTGATAGAACAATTGTTGCATTGTTTGTCCAGAAGAACGTCCGAGCTACTCTTAGAGGGCTCTGAAACCTGGATAGTTTGACAAACACTTGACTGAGATGTTGGAGGAACAGAACAAGGACTTGAAAGCTCACAATAAGTGGCTACTTGTGGTGAAGGGAGCTCCGGGTAACTATTAAATATATTGACACCAAAAAGCCTGTATCTGTAACAGCCAGTTGGTGGGGCAAGCAGAGCTTCATTCTCATCCCTTGATTCAGAAGCCCTGCATTCCTGGTACCCAGAATTGCTAGAGGTGACATTTGAAACTGAAGTGTTTCTGCTAGCTGCAACATTGTCACAGACTCCATATCTTGGATGCCATTGGTGCGTGGGGCAAGGAGCCGCTATATTCTTACTTAAATATGATATTTTGTTGCTGTTACATTGAGACAATCGTTCATGCATTGGACTGCATAGCTGATTCTCTAATCCCAAATGTCTATGGCCCCAATTAGGATTTGATGGGGCTACCAGATGTGGTAATACATCAGGGGTTTGTGCACCCAGTTCTTGAGCACCAGTGTTCCTTTTATCTTGACCTTGAAAGACCCTTAGGTGTTTTGGACATGTATATTCAGCTGGATATTGAACCAAACCTAATAGAAAAGAGAATTTGATTAGTCAGAAAATAAACTGCATTTGATGATATAGGCATTGAGATTAATACAAAAATATCTCCCAGCTTTCTGATATACAGAGAAATCTTCCAATAAGAGTTTGAAATTCAGAACACAAGATAAATGAGGGATACAAACCATCTCTACTCAAGCAAGAACACTCAGACGATGGATTAACTGGTCGTTTCCTATTTTGTTCGGAAATGATAGAAGTGGACCTCTTGTAAGTAGATTCTATCAGCTCAATGTTCCAAGGTGAAACCCTTTCAGGATGCAAAAATGTGTCCGGTGTGGCATCCCATTGCACCTGAAAGGAGAAATAGCTTGTGAAATAATTATCAGAGTAGAAGGATACTATAACTACAAAATACTGTTGAAGGGCCAAAAAGTCATCTTAAAGTCATGAAAACAGCTTGTTACCTCAAGACATCTCCATTCTGAACCAGGCCACCTAATGCAATCAATATCTTTGTTACCAACTATAGTACCCATATACCTGATTGGCACAGTAATAACATTCAGTTAAGAGAATGCAGAGGGCATATATATGTGCTTCAAAGCGGGAAGATAAGCTGCAATCACTATTTTCATCAAACAATCGTTGGATAAAAATCATAGTGTGCCACGCTGCAATTAAAGCCTCTTCATTCATTTTTCTTAACTGCAGGGACATAAGCACTAACAATGTTGTATATATATAGTTTCTTTTTCTTCTTTTCATTGGAGAGGGGGAGTGGGGTTGGAGTGATATGTCTTCAATATAATTTGAAATAAGCAAGAATAACAAGAAGATTAATTGTGAAAGATAGAGCCAAGTGGTTCACAAAGGCTTGTCTCATTACCTCTTTTCTGAACATTCTTCACCTTCAAACCGCATTCTGAATCTTGTTCCAATTGAATAGTAATTTTCAGCTGACTTCATGTACTGATCAAAAGGTATGATAAATTCGGACGGACTTGTCCTGCAGAACATGAATTAAATGGTTTCTTGTTTATTACCTAAAAATCTTTTGTCACCAATGATACAGAGATACAAAGTAAACCCCTGATAAAAGTATTGCACTCAATGATTCTTTGCATAAGATGATTACAGCGTACCAAGGGCGGTAGTACACAGTAAACATGGTTCCAGTAGAAACAGCATGGAAAGCACCAGCAAGTATGCCATGTTGCATGCTGTATCCAGATATGACAGATACTGATGGACTATTTAGTTGTTTCATAGCACGGCGGACCCCAACACGAAGTTGTCCATTTTCCCCTCTGTCAAGCAACAATAACAATAACAATAATAGTAATGTCTACATAGATTCAAGAAGTGCCAGGAAATACACCCCCCCCCCCCCCAAACCCTCTTTTTTAATACACATACACCAACCCCAAAAATCCTAGAACAAATACCCACGGACAAGAGAGAGAGAGAGAGAGAGAGAACCTAAGGAAGATAAATTCATCTCCAGCAACAAGCTTCTTTGCAGTCACAAAGGTACTCCAACCGCTAGTGAGCAAGTGCCGCTTCGGCTGACCTGAATCAATGTGGTTTAAGTATTAGCAGCTTAAATCTAAGGTGTTGTAGGTATGAAAAAATGCAAGAGAAATATTCTCCAAATTGTAAACAACTTAATAGGGATATAACCTCAAATATGAAATGACCAAAACTGTGGCTCTTCAAACATTGGTCCATTGTGAATTAAGGTGTTTGCATGGGTTGGGTTGGTTATAGGATCTTTTCAACCCAACCCAACCCCATCGGTTTGGGAAATTATCAAACCAAGCCAACCCAATCCTAAATTTGAAAACCAAAGCCTTTAGATCGATTGGGTTTGTTGTAGGGGTGTAGAATCAAGGAAACATCCTTACTCTAATTTAAGATGGTAATCATGGCAATGTCTCCAACTTGTGTTTTTAAATGACCAGTAAAGAACAGTGAACTGATCCAATACAGAATACCCAAACATTCATGTTTAGCTTGTGATTCATTGAAGGAATGAAGTTGAAGCTTAGAATATTTCAAGCCTAGATGCTTTCAGAATAATTGAGCTTAGTAAACATACCACGATAAGTATGGCGAAAGTGCCATTCATAGCCATGCAAGTCCTTAGCAACCAATTCCTGTGCAGGTGTTTGCTGAGTTGTGTCCTGCAATAACATAGATAATATAAGAATGAACTGGCTTCTTGTCCAATACTTGAAGTGAGCTCAATGATGTACAAATGATTCCATAAGAAAGAGAATGTGATAAAAGATTCTGTATGTACAAATACTTGCATAACGGAGAGGACTAACATCATATACTTATTTTTTATTTCTTGCAAATAATCTGAGCAGGAAGAAGAGAGAACGGGATTGGCTACATTTTAGGATTTCATAATATTACAAACCTAGAGAAGAGAACCCAAAATCTACTATTCTAAGGCTTCTTTAGGGAATAACTCATGTGAGCCTAACTCAAATATCATACCAACATTTTGTGGCCAGTCCATTCTTTTATTTATTTATTTTTCTCACACGCTGCCTGTAATAAGTTGGAGATAGTTAAGATACAAAGTCTTGACAAGGACACTAACCATAGTTGCTAAGAGCCTTGTAGCTCAACTGGCACATCTTGGTATTTTCAACAAAGACATCCAGGGTTCAACCCCCCCCCCCCTCCCCCAACTATTGAATTATAAAAAAAGAGAAAGAAAAAGGGCACTAACCAGAGGTGGGAGAAACTCAGTAGCATGGCGCTTGGGAACAGAGAATCCACCATGCGTGCTTGTGTCAGAGGTAGTGAGAGTCTTGATAAAGGAGCATACACCAATTCTCTGAGGCAAAAATAGAGCATTTTCATCCTCCGAACTTGGCTCGTCTTGCTGCAAGTAGCCAAAGCAATAACGGAATTCTTTTAATAATGGAAGTAGCAGGAGAAGACAGAAATATTACTTAAAGATGAAATTATTAAGATCAACTCTTAACGGTATTTAGATGCACAAAGTGGTCACATGAATGGCCATTGACATCAGAAGTTTTAAAATGCTATCAAATGACCAGAATAAAGCTTGATGCCCTGAATTTTTTGACACCTCAATAAAACTACTGACAATTAGTGAGCCCCAATTTTATAAGTAAAAACACACTGTGGAAAGGAACACAGCAGAGACAAGAAATTGGTTTTTATCAGTTTCCAAAAACTAGATGAAAGATAAAATATCTCCTTGCACACAAATGCAGACATTGGATTTACCATAAATCCTGTAAAGAGAACAGAAATCTCAAGTTGACAAATTAAAAATGGCTATGAAAATCTATTAATCTCAGGTCCATGTGATTTCCAAATGCTCCCCAAGTTAGATAAGATAAGATACCATTCATTTATATGCACAAATGATATGTCGGACCCAAACATCTCAGCATTCATTAACTTACCTCTGCCACTGGAAGCAACGTAATTTGAGCAAACACCTCATCTGTGTTAGCTTCAGCCTGCAAAACCAAATCAATTAGAAAGAACTCCATAAGTTTGTATACCTATGTGTGTGCTTGTGCATGCTTGTGTGTGTATTTTTCTTCAAGTAGCCTAAAGTCCCAATTCAAACACATTATCAAAATTAAGTAAAAAAACAAGAAAAATAGAGATGATGTACCTTTAGCTGAACATAAACAACCTTGCAGAGGATCTTAGAACGCAAATT
Source organism: Notholithocarpus densiflorus (assembly GCA_030021035.2). Taxonomy (NCBI): domain Eukaryota; kingdom Viridiplantae; phylum Streptophyta; class Magnoliopsida; order Fagales; family Fagaceae; genus Notholithocarpus; species Notholithocarpus densiflorus. The sequence goes on from JARYZH020000005.1 coordinate 107,665, forward strand.
GTAAATTGGCATTTCCATTATACCATCTTCAGAGGTGTACGCCTCAACCTATATCAAATTTCATATGACCAAGTATGAACTCAACTAACCAAGGAGAACAATAATGTTGCTACATCATAATATGTCAAGCAAACATGTCACTTAATTAAACATATAGGGCACATTGGTTACTACATGGAATATAAACGCATCCATTAAAACTTACATGGGAGCAATGGAAAAATCAAAAGTCATCCCAAGATTTATAACATCTACTGATTTCATTAATTGCCACAACTTAATTTTCTACTATCTAGTGCCAGTGGCTTCGATTTGAAAGATAGCCCCATCAAAGATGATGGATTCACACATAAAATCCTACAAGGACGGAAATAGGGCAATGCAACGCAACTATCATCAAATACCAAATGCGCACAAAATGTTTGTGTCTATATTATCAAGTCACATATTCCAAATTGTGCCTTCATTATGTCCTCTACCAAAAAAGAAATCATATGTATATCTATGAAAACAATCTTTAGCAATGATTTTTGGTTTCAGGCAATGAGTCAACATGTAACAGAAGATACAAAACTACAATCAGGATTCAAATAAATTCAGTTCAGGAAACAGAACAGAGTTAAGACTTATGAGGCAGGGGAGCTGATAAAATAATAAGACTATAGAAGAGAAAAAAGAGACAAACAAGAACGGAACCTGTTCCATGTGACCTTGAGGGAAGTAGAATACTTTCTCTCCAGCGCGCGGGATGTAAACAAGAGGTCCAGCACATGCATGCCATAGTTCAACATACAATTTATCTTTCTCTCCTAGGATCATTACAAGAAAAATTACCACCACGTACAACCAAACATAGTAACAGAAAACCAATCATAATCATACAGAGAGAGAAAACCCAGAACCCATATTTGGGATAAGTAAGTATAACATATTGGAACTCAATTTAGTGATGATTAAGCAAAACAATGGTAACCCAATTCCCATTCTGGTAATGACTAGCACAATAGAAAGTGAGAAACCCATTTCAGTGAAGAGTGGCCTGAAGAGATTTAGGACAAAATTTTAGTGATTAAGGTCAATGGGATATTAATAGACCAAGACAGTCATTTGCATTAGTCTGAGTCTCAAAGGAAATACAGAAGTAGAATCAAAATACACAGTAGTGTTCGTGGATTCTAATGAGATTTGAAAATCTAAATTCTGGAGCTAAAATTTGTAAAAAAGGGAAAAAAAATTAACAAAATAAATAACATAGGAAAATATGAAACATGATTGAATGCAAAAAATAACATTAAAAAAAATCACATTTTTCAGGAAAACTTTCTTTAAAAAATAGGATTCATTAACATGCAAAACACATTTGTTCATTGGATTTATTTATTTATTTTAAGTAGTCAAATCACCACTCAAAAATCAAAATAAAACATATCCAAACAGTCCAACACAAAACACACAAATAACAAAAATATAAATTATAAAAAAAGAAAAAGAAAAAAGAGAGAGAGAGATCTTACCTTGGTTGCTGTGAGGAAGCAAGCCAGTGTGGATACGTCTTTTTCTCTCGGTACTTTCTGCAACGCTACCCATCTTTTTCTTTCTTTGTTTCTCTTCCAAGCTAGCAAACGAAAGCTTTGAGAAAGTAGAAAGAGAAGAGAAAATAAAGGAATACCCAGAAGATTAAAAGAGCCTAACACAACAAGTGAGAGAGAGAGAGAGAGAGAAAGAAAGAAAGGCTTAAGAATCAGGTGTGTACATCGTGTCCACAGCAGATCGTTCAATGTGTGAGACTGTTACAACAACTTACACTACTACCTCTCTGTTTCTTTGTCATCTTCACTATCAAGCCAGAGCTAACACAGCCTCTCTCTCTCTAAAAGGTCTGTACTTGCTGCCTCTCTCTGTGTGTGTATAGCGTGATGCCTTTGGTTCTGGTTGTAACGTTTGTTTTTGTGTGTGTATCTGTGAGAGAAAGAGGGAGAGAGAGAGAGAGAGAGAGAGAGAGAGAGAGAGGATGTTTTTGTTTTTGTTTTTGGTTTTGTTTTTGTTTTTGTTTTTGTTTTTGTATGGAACAGCAAGTGGTACAAAGACAGAATACAATGTGGCGGGGGATATAAGGTAAGGAAATCAAATGTAGTGTTTTTGTTTGTACAACTTCTGCACATTTTTTCACTGCTTTTTCCTCTCTCTCTCTCTCTCTCTCTCTCTCTCTCGTGTTATAGCCATTAGCCCCTGGCGATGTTTGCTAATTTGTGTCCGATAAGTTCAATGTGCATGCCTTGTATGTAAGCCAAGCCTGCATGCATGTGACGCCTGCGTGTCCTCTCCATAGCCTATACTTTTTTCCCCGCATTTAGTAGCGACCTTTCGGAATCTCAATAATATATATAGTGTTTATTAAAAGATATAGATTTTAATATTTTTGTTAGTAAAAAACGAATTATTAGTATTTCAATTTGTGCTTACTCTACTTCAACCAAAGTTTAGAAATGGAGAAAAATAAAAGTAGTATACACATGACATATCAAAATTTATGAAGCATAAAGCGGATACAAGAAGTGGAACATAGTAAGATTTATTCTATTATGTTATATATGTTTAGTTTTCTTCTCTTGTAAATTCCGGTTACTTTATAAGAAAGCAATAATAAACTTGTCGCAAATTGTGATTGGTGTAATATAAAGTGTATTATACTAATACTTAGCGTGTGACAAATGATTTTTATTCACCTCACACTATGCGCATAAGATAGGTAAAACAATGGACCAACTACTCTATAGACTATACCATATGTCTACTTTTCTTTCCTTTTAAATTTTTGTTACTTTGTAAGAAAACAAAAATGAAGGCATGTTAAGCTGTGATTGGTTAGAAATAAAGTGAAACGCTCAATGTGGGACAACGAGTTGTTATTCCTCACGCGATATGGTTTTTTTTCCCCTCACGCACCACGCGTGCAGGTTAGGTAAAACAATGGATGTTAATTACCAAATAAAAATATTATGTCCCACTCTTAGTGTTGTAATTTATGCTTCATCATGTAGTCTACATCCCTTTATTTACTTTATAGAATAATTAAGGTTTGAAATGGAAAAAAAATAAAAATAAAATGCACATCGTATTCTAGATGGTGGAAAAAAAAAATTACTAATGTGGTTTGAATAAAAATACTCAATACATTCTAAGTGTTCAACTTTATATTTTACTAATTGTAGTCTGCCACATATATATATATATATATATATATATTTCCTTATATAGTAATTAAAGTTAAAAGAAAAAAAAATCAATGGAATGTACAGTAGAGCACTAAGAATTTTTATTCAACATGGTCCTGTTATTAATTATTAAGTAAAAATTAAATTTGGCTTAAAAAAAAAGTAAAAATTTAATTTGATTATTAACCTGTTAATTGTGTTAATTCAGTCTATCAGTTTACAAAATTAATTTAGTTGCATCATTGAATCTCCTCTTGACTCAATTTTTAATGAAATTAGTCGCAATAATGACACTAGTACTTAAAGTTGATATGAAAATTGTGAACGTATTAAAATCAAGTCAATTTTGATTATTAATTTCGTTAAAATATAAATGAAAAATGCACATAGCTAAGAATAATGTTAACTTAATTTTAAAATTCAAAAGATAGATTATTAATTTCATTAAAATTTAAATGAAAAATGCACATAGCTAAGAATAATGTTAACTTAATATTAAAATTCAAAAGATTGATTGACACAACTAATAGTCAAGCGACCAAATTGAACTTTGCCCAATATTAGAAGGGTCAAATTAGTAACTTAACCAAGAATGAAAAAAATAGAAAAAAATAAATAATGATGTATATATGTTTTTTCTTGGATATTTGAGAGTTTTTAAAAACAAACACACACGTATATATAGTTTGAGTTAGGTTTGTATCATCTAATACATAAGTTTCTTTTTTAACAAATCAATTTTTGGATTTTGTGTCTTTTTACATCATCCATGCTTGCTATAAGGTCACAATTTGGTTCCTAAGCCCAAAAGGTAGATCAAAGAGCCTAATACAATGAATTTGTAGAGAATGAGTTAGAAAACTAGGCTCTAATGAGTTGGGTAACAATTATAATGGATCAAGATGACAATAAAGTAAAGATAGACTGGTTTTATCTAAAGAAAATCATCATCGGCACAATTCGAGGAGATCAGTTCTTGTTTATATCTCTTGAATTTGATTACAAGCACAGTTCTTATTGTTACAGTATTTTTCTCTTAATTCTCTAATCCCCTTTCCTTAAGGCCTTCTTTATATTTTATACTATCTTCCTTCTTTCATTTCCACCCTTCACGTGTAGATTAGATTACTGGTGTTGATCATTGTCCCATCAGCACCTTTCTGAAGTCTTTGAGAGTAGTTGTAAGGCTGAAAATTACTGTTCAGGTATCACTTCCTCATTAATGCGGCCAAAGAATTAGTTATAGAGCATTCAATGCGGTGGTAGCAACTTCCTTTTAGATATTTCATAATTTTCCTCTGTCCTGTGCTTTCATGACGTATATCCTCGTCAATAGAATCTCCCGAAACGTTGCTTCTAGATGGTAATCTGCACCTTCAGACCTCTGCTTTGCTCAGCCGAGGAGACATTCCTCCTCGGACCACCTTCCTAAACTCTTATGACCAACCCCCATTTCCTCATTCGCTAACGTGGACTCCCATGACAGCGTTTACCCATTCTCGGACTACTAGATGTTCTCGGATTGGGCCTCCGGCCCAACATATACATAGATATATACTACTGGGCCTATCACCCCTACACTTGCAAAATATGATCAATTAATAGCTATCTCACTTATAAATTTTTTTGTTCTTTAAAGTGATACATAAAATGATTTTACGAAACAAATATAAATGACATACATCGAATTAACTCAAATTTAAGAGAACGTGTAAATGAAACCAAAATGTATTTGTTATATATTAAGCGTAGTATTAACAAAAAGTTATATCATGTATATCTTAATCACACAGTTCACACTTATAAAATTTTACTCATTTCTATTATTCTCAAAAAAAAAAAAAAAATAAATAAATATTTCATCTTTATTTCAATAGTAAATTAATTAATATTATTCTCATTCCTGAAAAATATGCATATAAAAGAATAAAATAAAACATGGGAATTACTTCTTTTCCGTTCCTTTTTATTATATTCTCTTCAAATTCAATCCATCGATATATTCCCCTCTTTATCTCTCTCATGTGGCGTTCTATGCATCATAACATTTATCTTTTTTGTCTATCTTTACTTTGAGGAAAAACATAGGATAATGGACCTTTAAGCTAATTTGCTCTCACAGGACCACCCTATACTATTGTGTTAGGGTCATATTTTCTATGTAATTGACTAATCATTTGACAAAACGCACTTTACTTGTAATTGAGTAGATCTAAGTTGGGTTTAATATATCAAGAAGTATGTTGTTTAAACATATCAAGTGGTATCATTACAGATATGAAGTTTGATCCAAGAAATAAGTGAAAAAAAAGTTATTTCATTAAAGCTCGACACTAACTCAACACTAGCAGCTATCGAGAATTAATGAAGAAGCTCGACACAAGCTCAATCTATTGAGAATTACGATTTCAGAATTCTCAGATCTGAAATTCGGCCCATGATAACTTGAATGTTTATGGTTTTTCTCTTTACAACCCTAGTCATATATAAAGCTTATTTTAAAAGTCATCGAGTACGGAAATAGAGACCCAGAACTCATATACTCTGTGTGAAGCTACTGCGTTTGTACACCTTAGGGTTTTATAACCAAATGTTTTTGGATCTTCATTGTTTATGAAGTGAAAAACTTTGTAGCCAACAACAATCAATCAAGTTGTTGGAGTTAGTCACGTACTGGGATCCATGCAAAGGAGTTAGTCACAGATTGGAGATTTGTGCAAAACAAAGAAGTCTACTACAAGATCAAGTTCAATTGAGTTTTGAAGCAAATGTTCAATTGTAGATTGGTATTTTGGGATAGCCAGGATAGTGGTAAGATTCCTTATGCTTGTAACTGCTTGAGAATTGATTAGTGGATTCTTAGGAGTGGTGACCTTAAATTCACCCGATAGAGTTTTTGCCTTGCGAGAGGTTTTTCCCCATTTGTCAACAAATCACCGTGTTAATTTATTTTCCGCTACATTTAGTTTATTGGGTGATTTGTTGGTGCCTCCACTATTTGCATGTAATTTGACCTAATTAATCAATTTGGGTAATTGAATTAATTAACCGGGATCAATCTATTTTAACCCAACATATTGATTAAAAATATATATTCTATGGAGCAATACCAAGTACCAACTATATATGATGATTATATATAGAGATTATAACTTAGGTTAACCTCTAAATATGTAGTTGCTGTTAGCAAAAACATACTAATTACCAGAAAAAGATATTGAATTCTTATATATACTGGAGAGTAGGAATGGCAACGGGTTGGGTTTCTTTATACCCGGACCTCGACCCGCGGGTCTAACCCCAAAACCCGAACCTGCCTAGTTTAATAAACGGGTTTTTAAAAAAAATCCAAACCCGCCCCGTCGGGCCCCGCGGGCTCCGCCAGCCACTTCAGGGCCTTAATCCATGGCCATACATACAATCTAAAAAAAAAAAAAGACTTTCCCTTTCAAACACAGAATCACACAAACACAAACTCACAGATTTGAGACACAATCTTATAAAAAGAAAAAAAGAGTTTCCTTTCAAACACAGAATCACAAACTCAGATTCACAAAATCACAAACACAAACTCACAGATTTGAGAATTGAGGGAGGACATGAACCCAAAATAAAAATGAACCCAAAAATAAAAATTGGAGAACTCGATCCACCAAGGCTTTATCTCTAATCTCGGACTCCTACTCGGCCTCTCTCTATCTCAGACCACCAAGATCTCCGATGATCGGTGGTGGTTTCAGCCACCAATTCCACCTCTAGGCCGAAGCTCACGGCCTAAACCTCACAAATCTCTCTCCGATCTAACCTCCATGCTTCTCCGTGGAAATAGCAACCATCAAGTGATGAGAGTGAAGGTGAGGGTGGGTCGGTGAGTGACTGAGAGTGACGGTGAGGGTGACTGGGTGAGGCCGTGTGGGGTGGCTTGAGAGAAAATGAGACTGAGAGAGTTATTGAGGGTGAGGTGAGAGCACAGAGAGGAGGCGGCTTGGAGAGACTTCAGACAAATGAAAATAGGATTAGGGTTTGTTATAAGTTACATATATATAGGTAGGTATTTTAGTAATTTTGTTTTAAGTTTAAACGGGTCGGGCTGGGTTCGGGTTCGGGTCGAATTTTTCCAAAACCCGGACCCGACCCAAACCCGCTTTGGGTTTTTTTTTTTCTAAAACCCAAACCCTACCCTATTCGTTATCGGACCGAGTAAAACCCGACCCATTAGGGTCGGGCACTGGGTACCCGCGGATCGGGCATAAATTGCCATCCTTACCGGAGAGCTTCCACCCCCACCCCCACCCCCACCCCCAAAAGTAAGAGTTTTGTTATTGTCTCAAGCTTTCAAGTAAGTTAATTGATAAAATCTTTTAAATCAAATCAAAATGTCCTAACCAAAAAGGACTAAGTGTATGTTTGTTATTGCTTACATAGCCCTTAAATAAATTTAAAAAAATAAAAATAAAGAAAGAAAGAAGAAGAAGGTGGTTATAGCTTGTTTGAAAGAGATAAAAATAAATTCGAGGCTTGACTAAATTGTGCTTATACATAAGAAAAAACAAAGTTTTAAACTGGTGTACCTCAAGAAACCAACACTCTCTTAATTTATAAATTAAGCTGCAACAAATTGACTAATTAACCCAACTTTTAGGGAATCGTGTGCATAAAGAATATATAGAGCATGCATTCATATCCCACCCTTAAATATCTTTTTTTTTTTTTTTATTATTATAGCCAAATCATAGTCAGTTACAGACAAAATTGGTTTTACATCCATTAGCTACAAGTTGTAAATATATACCAATATATATATATATAATTATTTTTTAAATTTTTAATTGGATATATCCCAAAATGAAGAGTAAAATTCATGTGTATTGTAAAACGTGGACGGTTAAAATCGAAAAAAAAAGTGATTTTTAGTTGCAAAATTTAACCAAATTAACTTTGTTAGAGCATCCACAGCAGTGGAGCTATAATTTTAGCTATTTGGCACCACAAAAAGTTATTTTATCTATTTTACCTACTCATATACTGTAACAGTAGATCTATTTTAACTTTCAACACAATAAAATAATATAAACATTACAATAAAATAATATATATCCACAAACACCTATTTATTATTTTTTTCTCACTATTCATCTTTATCTCTGTCTTCTCCCTCTCTTCCCTCTCTTCAACCCACAGCCTCTCACGGCACCACCACCATCACCACCACTCATTGCTGTGTCAAGCCAACCCAGCCACCAACTCACAACCAATCCATGGCAAAACCCACCATCGATCTGCCACCAGCCACGATCCACCACCACAAACCCACAAAACCCATGTTCTTCACCAATCGGCACACCGCCACTAACCACCAATCCAAACCATCAAAAGCCAACACAAGCCAATTGCAAACTCATCCACACCCGAACCCACCACAAAATCTAGCAACCCACGACCACGATCCACCCAAAGAGGGGAGGCACGGCGGCAATCTACCCAGCGGCACGACGGCAATCCATCCAATGGCACGACGTGATCCATCGCGGCATGACGGTGACCCATCAGCGGCAAGACGACGATCCATCCAGCAGCACGATGGCGATCCTCAGCGGTGTGACGGCGACCCATCAACGGCAAGACGACAACGATTTACTCAGAGAGGCACGAGAGAGAGAAGCTAGAGAAGCTCAATGAAGATCGAATTGAGGGAGAATGAGAAGAGAGAGGTGTCTGAGAAGCTTAATGAAGAAAGACAGAGAGTAATACGTGTTGGGTGAATTAAAACAATATTTTAAAGCAAAGGGAGAATAAAAAATATTATTTGGGTTTAGCTCTTGAACTACAATGCACAACTATAGATGGCTGTGCACTGTAGCTCAAGAGCTAAAATTTTTAGATATAGCTACACTGCTGCAGCCCAATATTTATAGTTTGTGGTGCTAAAAATAGCTTTTTAACATTTTAGCACCACTGCTGTGAGTGCTCTACCCAGCGATTTTAATGATGATCCAAGTGTCATCTTGGGACAATGGTTATGCATAGCAAACTGATACATTTACATCACGGGCTAGTCTAATAGTGAAGAGTCTGAAGACATTAAAACATTTTAACTGTTTCATATAAATCATGAGCCGCAGGCTAGGTATTGAACTATTGGCTGTAGCTCTCTATCTTAGCATTATTTTCTTAATTAATTGGGTTTAATTAGTAAACATTTGATTATCATATATATATATATATATTTTTTTTTGATACAATTGATTATCATATATAGACCCTCAGGCCTCAAGTTTTCAAGTTATTAATTACCCTATTTTCGTCACTATTTGCCTATTTGGGTTCCAAAAATATGTCAACCTTATCCCATTGGTCATTTGGTACATCCCACCACAAATGAGAGAGAGAGAGAGAGAGAGAGAGAGAGATTTTTGGTTTTTGAAGCGGAAAAGACGAAGAGGCTGCATGGGTTACAAGGTGAAAACGACAAGCATGCTGGGTGGTACATTCAAATTTAATGGCAAAGGCGGCTCTGTTAAGTTTAAGGTGGCTTTTTAATTATAATTTTTTTTAATATTTTCGTACAAACGAATTATTATATGTCGGGAAAAAAATAATTAGATTCAACTTGGGTCAAATTCTTTTTTCAGTAAACACACTAAGGCCCGTTTGATACGCGAGTTTAAACACATGTTTTCAGTTTTTAAACTATATTATACGTATTTTTATACACTTTTTCACCCACACGTATTTTCAAAAAAAACTAAAAACTGTTATTTAAACACATGTACTAAACGAGCCCTAAGACGTGGAAATGTTCAATTGTCCAAATTGTATCGTGATAGCATCTTACCCATTTGTGATTTATTGCGAAAATATTATGAATATAGAATTTTTTTAATTAATTAATTAATATATGACCAATATACATGACCACATTTATATTTCTGTTTTTTAAAAAACTAGTGAAGGCAGCACGTGCTTGCTGTAGAAAAAAGTAGTAATTAAAGTCAATTCTGGATTTTATTTATATCACAAAATAAAGATATAAATCATTTAATTTTTTTTTTTGGATACAAATCATTTAATTTTTAAAGTACATAGAAACTTACATTAATCAAAAGAAACATTAATTTTAAGAATATTGATAATTATATCATAAAAAGTTAATTATTCGTTTAAGAATTTTGATCATATACAAAGTTAGGGTAGCTGTTTAACATATAAATATCTATTTTACTATAATAGTTTTTTAGTACCCATTTGCTAAAGGTAATATATCCACTCACTAAAAATTTCTAAGAATGATAACGAATATCATCATCTTATAAACAACTAAGTTTTACTAAGAATCCCCCTAAAAAAAAAAAAGTATTGCTAAGAAAAGAAAAAATAAAATAAAATAATAAAAGGCATGTGTCATCGAATTTTCCATTAGATAAATTATAAGTTTCAAAAATTTAAACTAAGAAAATCAATGTTCTTTAGATAACAAATAAAACACATTATATCATCATTTCAACTTTTCAAGAATTACTTCCATCTAAAACTCAAAATACGTTAATAAAATTTTTGGGATTTTAAAATTTAGTGAGAGTATATTAGACGTTACACAATAGAATATTTTAAGAATCATAAGCTTTCATTAAGGTTTAATTAAGAGAATAGCAATATGACATATTTGCTCTTTTTCAAAATATTAAGGAAAAAATTGCTTGATTTTAAAGTTTAAGAAGGAATTGTAAACTAACTCAAACATAAAAAGGATGAAAAATGTTTTTAACCAAAGTTTTTGTTTTTTTGTTTTTTTGTGTAAAACTATGCGTTTTTACTTAAAATGGTGCGTAAAAAAAAAAAAAAAAAAAAAGTTAACCCAAGAAAACTGTATGTGAAACAGTGAATTTTGGCTTAACAAAGTTGACTAAACCAACAAAAAATTTCTAAAAAAAACAACAGAATGACACAACATTTTCATAATACCTTTTATAATTTTGTTATATTTTATTTTAACTTGTAAAGAATTGACATTTCAGCAGTTTTGAAAATATTGTGACGACAACAAGATGTCTTAACATTTTTCACAAGAGAATGTTATATTCGCGACATTTTTATAACAAATATAAGTAGTAGGCTGTTACGGGTTATTGTTGTGGGCAAAAAAGTAATTTTATTAGTAAGTTTAAATTAGAACCAATAACAATTTGCCACCTATGATTTGTTATGAAAGTATTGTGAAAAATATTGTGAATGTATCACTTCTTTTTTTACAATACTTTTATTTTTAGTTGTGGTTGGTTCCATTATGATATTTTATTATTTTATTTTGACTTATAAGAAATTAACACCTCAATAATTGTGAAAATATTATGCCAATTTATAGTGTTAATATATTGAAATTGTGTTAATATTTTATTATAATATGAAATAGTATGTACTGTACAAACAAAAAAAAATGTAGCAAAACTGTTTGCCTTTTCACTCGGAAAAATTCTTGTGCCACTTTATATTGGCTACAACTCGCCAGGAGTGTACTCGCATAGACCATCACCATCACTCTACTTATTACGTGTCCGTTTGGATACAGTTAAAAATTGAAAATTAAAAATACTGTATCAAAATAAATTTTAAATTTGTAAATAGTACCGTGAAACTTATTTTTAATAAAAAAGTTATTGAAAAGTGAAGTTTGTAGGTCTTGTGAACAGTGCAGACGTGCACTGTTCACAAGAGAAAAGTTAACAATCACGGCTTGAAAAAAAAAGTAAAAAAAAAAACGCAAAACGTGAACATGGGAAGCGCGTTTTGCCCACTACAATTCGCCATAAGGGTGAATTGTAGCCAATATTGTGTCACTTTATGTGGCACAAGAATTACTCTTTTACTCGAGATTATAAAAGTTATTGGCCTTGTCATTGACTTTTATTGCTAATAATAATAATTATTATTATTATAGACTTAATCATTTGAGTTTTAGAACTAAAATTTCCATGACTGTTCATTTAAGTTGGTTTAATTATTAGTGAGTTTTAGTTAGTACAAATAGTAAAGTATCTATTGGTTGAATAAGAGATTTAGGGTTCAATTTTCGCCTATACTAAAAACTGAATGATATATTAGTCTGATGATAAAGAGTTATCATAAACAGCAAACACTATAAGTTGAAATTCTCAAAAAGAAAAAGCTGGTTTAATTATTAAGCGAAAGATGTTTATATACATAGATAGATAAGATAGACCACACCGGGTGTGGCTTGATGATAAGAGTCATTGTCCCAGCACCTAAAGAGGAGCGGTTCGAGTGATAGTCCCAGCAAAGCCCGTGTGGTACATGTGGTATTACTCATTGCCGTCACGTGGTGTAAACTCGATGAGTCTACACCGAAGACCCCATTTTTTTTCATTTTTCATTTAGCAAAAAAGAAAAAGAAAAGATAAATAAGATATACTTTTAACATAGTTTCATGATTATTATTATATTAAGACGCTAATTAGTTTTCAATATACGTTAAATTTGAAAATAAATTTTTTTTACCAATTAACCTAATTGGAATCCACAACAAATGAAATATGTATTGGATTTATGAAAAGTGAACATCAAAAGAGACTACTCTATTTCTAATACTAATATATGAATACTAGCTTCTTCATCCATGTTAAGTTCTCATTTTATTTTATTTTATGTCTAAGTTGTAACCACAAGTAAATATAATTTAAATACAAAATTTGTACATAATTTGAATTCTCAGATTTTCTATATTATTATTATTATTATTATTATTATTATTATTATTATTATTATTCAATAGTTACCATAAGAGATAGGGTGGATTTTTTTTTAAAGTATAAAAAATAGACATTAACAATTATATATATATATATATATATATAAACAAACAATGGACAAACCACCACATCATACATATGCACACCACATAAAGGGTTGAATTTCCATAATTAACTGCCAAATTAATTACATAGTAGGCTTTAGTTTGGAGAATATGTCGTATCATAGACCTAGACTAGGTTTTTTATGAGAATATGGGATTAACTAGGATTTATAGCTTGTATATCTCTAACATTGTCTCTTAAATTAAGGTAGATATACACCACTGTAAGTTTTTTTAAAAACCTTCTTCTTTCTCCCCTTGTGTGTGTGTTAAAAATATTTAGTATCTCAAAAGGTGAAAACTGAATACGTACAAATTGGGTTTAGAATTTGGAAGAAAGCGTGACCACGTACGTAGGACTAAACTAGATCTATAATGTATTGAACTTAATATGAAATAAAACGTACAAGATAGTTGTGTTCCCAACATTGAAGCTAGAAGATAAGGCTACTATGATCGAAGGGCAACTATTATTGGTTACAATTTATTCAAGGAATTAAAGAGTGCAAGTTGTAAATTGTAAAAGGCTAAATCCTATATTATCCTAAAGTTGCACGTACTATTTGATCTACAAATAGGATTAGAGTTACTTACACTACGTACAAATATTATTAATTAGGTCACAATTAAGAAACTATATTATATAACAGATTTGAACCTTGACTAAGATTGGATTTAGATATCTTAACAATATTGTCAATATATGTGTTTGTATGTGTTGCCATTTGGTTCATTTTATGGGTGTCAGTATGTGATATGATGACCTATAGTCAATGCACAACTATTCTTATGAACTCTGATCTACTCGACGAATTAATTAAGAGGGCAATAATTACAACATGCTGCTAACCCTGCAGCTCGAACCCTTCTCCCCCTAGACCCCCAAGTACTTTATGCGTAGAGAGGTGCAACATCATGATTCGCTAGCTCTAGTATGGTCCTAAAAGTTTTATGTACTTGAACCCTTTCACCATAAATGTCTCGAGACCAATATCAGTACGATTGATTGAGGAAAATGATATATAGTCTCTATTTTAATTTAAAATATATTTTCAAGATTTAAAATTAAGTATGGTAAATTTAAAATACTCAATTTAAATAGATCTATTTCAATATTGAAATTAAATATTATAACATCGTGATATGATAAACACAATTGGATATAAAAAAATACAACTCTTTAACCGTGCAATACACTATTTCCATCTCACTTTAAATGGAGATGACCGTCGTATTCTTATTACTGATGAGTAGAGGTCTTGATAATTGGCGCAACTATTGTTATTTGTTAAAGTATAAAATCTATCTCATTTTATACTCTACCAATCATAATTTACCACATATTCTTTATACTTTTCTCGTAAAATAAATAAAGTTTAAAATGGAACTAAATTAGATATATGACATATTGTAGTTAGTGAAATAGATGATTTCTATTTGTTGTTAAAAGACAATTAAGTTTATGCATGAAAGAGTGGTTATTGGTTGTCAATATGATGGCTCAGACATGTCATAACTCATAAATTTGTATACTTGCTCGTAAAATTGATCTCATGAATCGTGGCATAATTAAGGTCAATGAAATCAAGATAAGAATTATAAATTTTGTTTTTCCCTTTTTCTTATAATAAGCGAGAGTGGAAGATTCAAGTCCAAGTTCACCTTATTGAAAGAATTGGACAATGCCATTAAACCATACTGCTATTGGCAACTCATTAACTATATTAAGATGTAAGAAGTTACAAGTTATGCATGAACAGTTGCTCGTATTTGTAAATTATGCATAAACAAGTAATTAAGTACAACAGGATAATTTATTATTCTTCAATTCAAGGCGAGAAGGTTGTACATTTTGGGTTTGGTTTACTTCCAATACTTTTTTAAGTGGACATGTTTTTTTGTTTTAAATATACAATGGCAAGTAGTAGTGGGTTTTAATTTTTACATTTTATTTAGTTAGTAAGTGATGTAGCAGTCTCTTATTAAAACAAAAGGAGATTCTTTTAAAAAAAATACTGGAGGTAAGTTAATCCTGTACATTTTAATCCTGCTAATGAACCCAAATTTCTATTTTCTTCTCTGGCTGTCTTCATTCTTTGGTGAGGCAATAGGCAATTGAAGGAAAACAAACTTTTTTTGTAGTCGGAAGCAAAAAGCTAATTATATGCATAGGATTCAAACAGGGCTTAGTACTTGCTTAAACAGGACTCACTTCAGGCCCAATTAATTTATGCTTTATATTTCAAAACCACTAGGAGCCCGGTTGGGTTTATGGGCTGCAGCAAAAGATAGTTCTCTCCCTCCTTTAAACTTTGTTTTCTACTCAATAAACACCATTTAATCTTATAACAATGCTATATTTTCTTTGATATATACGAAATTAAATCTCATGACAAAAGATTTTATTAGTTGAACTAACAGAGAGTTCGTCCCATCGAAAAGCTTCACAGCTCGAATGGCACTTCTAGACTTCTAGTTCTAGCCCATTGCAGAGGGAGGGCTCTTGATCGATTTCTAGAAACTCTATTTGTCTACTTAATACAACAACAACAACAACAACAACAATAAAGCCTACGTCCCAGTCGTTAGTCTACGTAATGTAAACGCCCCGGGGCGGGGTAAAAGGTCCGTATGATATTAAAGTGGGCTTTGGGTAAGCCTACTCCTACTTGTTTATTCCAAATGGGCTTCATTTTTAGCCCAATTGATCAAAAAGCAGTGACCTAATCCACTTTCAGTACCTACCAACTAGAGGATAAGGAAAAATTGAAAGTACTTTTAAAAGTTTCAGTCTTTGTTTTCAGTTTTTAGGAGCTCCAAGCTTCATTTTTTTCAGTTAAAAATGGCCGTTACAGTTGCGAGCTGCTGCTTCTCTGCGCTGAGCTCCACCGTTAAATCCCGTTACTCTCTTGCCGCCGCCGCTTCCCAACACCGCTTCTCCACGTCGCGCACATCCATTGGCTCCATCTCTTCCAATCACAACCACAGCCACAGCCGCACTTCTTCGAATCCCAATAATGGCTCCCGCTCCCACAGAGAAGTAAAACCCTACCTCCCTCTCTTTCTCCCCAATACATTCATGTCAATGACTCTGTTTTCTCTGCACTTAGGCCATGTAGAATGACATTATTGAAGTAATACAAGTGTTAATTTATTATTGTTGTTTTCAAATTTTGTGTTGGTTTATTTATAGTGTCAATGTGTATGGCATGTAGAAAGAGTGTATGACATTGTATATGTTGATGAGACTACTTGAAGATTGGAGCTGTTCAAATATATCTCTAAAACAAAATAGTATAGATAGGTAATTTCTAAATCAATAAGACTAGGGGTACATTTTTCACAACTTTTTTACTACTCTGACGTGGCTTGTTGTAATTGATCATGCATTAAAAAAGTCTGTGTACTTATATAAAAAAAGGGTCACCGTAAATTAATAATTCATTTTAAGAAACTTTTTATGGGATTTTGAAAAAGCTATCAAAAAATTTAGTCACTTTTTCATTTTTTCATAAAAAGTTTCCTACAATAGTTTATTAATGGATGCCTTAAGGGCATACATTAGTAAAATCTATAAAAATGTGATGTCAGTTGGTGACAGGTCATGTTACCAGTTTTGAAAAATGTTGTGTCCCTAGAGCATTACTGTCTCTAAATTTGGATCAAATTACTAGAGTAAAATGACATGACATTTTTTTAGTAACTTGAATTTGAATGGTGGATGGAAGTGCATACATGGGCAAAAATAGGCCAATTTTTTTAGTACAAAATATGTTAAAATTATTATCTGAATAACATTAATAGAAGTAGTAAAAAATTGATATGTTAATTTAACAAGTGATAATTAGTTATGCTTTTGAATAAAATTTTCCAGTTCATAAAAAAAAAAAAATATTAAAAAAAATAAAAACAAGTGATAAGAGTATAATTATGAATAGGATAGAATGTGACTGACAGTTGAAGAGTCATGGTTGACCTCAGAATGTTGGGACTAAGGTGTTGTTGTTGTTGTTCTTATTGTTTTATCTCTTATACAAGAACCTCTAACCTATTGAAGAATGGAGATCCTAAATTGTTTAAAAATTTCACCTATATAGGAGAAAATGGGCAAGATCCTATCAAGATTGATAAGGCAACTATCCTAGTTTCTGCTTAGATTAATACTGAAATACTTGTTAGTTAAATATATTTTCTTTTAAAATGACTTGGTGATATATAAGTTAAAGATGCTACCCCATTAAAAAGCACATTCAAGGAATTCAGAACTGTTGCTCAGAAGAAAAAAAGAAAGCGCTGGACATTGACATTAGGAAGATAACATTGAGAGAGAATTTAACCTTAAATATGGGTTCAAGTGTTTAGAATATGTGGTTGAACCAAATTTTAAAGCTTGAAGACCTTTGTATCTCTTTGCCTATTGCAAGAGAGTGTAAAGAGGAAATGAGGGAGAGAAGAATTGTTGAAACCTCTGTGCTAGTGTCATTTATGTTGTGATCTATATATTCAAATGTTAGTTCAAAGTCATCTTTGTGTTTAAATTTTAGAATCTTGGTTTACTATACGCAGAAAGAGGCTGTTCCCCAAAAGAAGACACCGAGAAGATCAAGCGATGAAAGGCCTTGTTCATATACTGATGGAAATAGCGGTAAAGGGAATGTGGGACGTTTTCAATCATCAGCTTTTAAATCATTTGGCACACAAAGAAAAGACAATAAGGAAATTCTGTTTGATATGAAGGAGCAGCAGGTACAGTCTCTAGCCCTTGATTTTGACTGGAGATTGTTATATATTTTGGCTTTAGGATTCCTACAAAGTTTTCTAGGAGAAGGTTATCTTAATGACCTGACATGTTGTTTGATATTGTTTGTGTATGATATGTCATCCTTGCATTTTCTAGTGTTAGGAAATTAATGTTATAAGCATCCCTTTCCTTGTGAAGAGCCTTTACCAAGAAAACTTGGTTCTCAGGATCTATTAGTTTGCAGCTTCTACAGCTATTGATTCTACTTATATAATATATTAGAAGCTTTGTAAATTCACTTGTTCTATTGTATTTTTTTCTTGTATACTTTATAACCTCTACGAATCAATTTGAACAAGTTTATTCTTGATCTTATCTTTCCACTATTTTATCATACAAGTTGATTGCATTGGTTTCAGGTTCAACCTGGGAATCTTCAAGAGGCAGCTTTTCTTAATGCTGTTGTGAAGGTAAAAGTTTTCAATAATTTTTTTCAACTCATTTACTCTGATAAATGATAATGGAGCTAGACATCTTACATCCCACTTTTCTTGAACTTTTCCAGCTTTCTATGAAAAGTACCTTCACATATTTATGTTTGGAGTAGTTCATGTTAATTGTGGTAACTTCCTTGCTCACATTGTGTATGCTTAATGCAAAGCTCATGCGGATTTGGAGTACCATAATAACCTGATCTGGTGTTCTATGGCTTGTGATAAATGCACCTGTCTCTATACTTTTAACACTTATATTCTACATTCTTCTAAAAAAATTGCTTATTGGATATTGGGGATAATCAATCAAGCTATCATCACTTCTTTGGCTCTAGGGAGTCCCAACAGTGCACAGTTACTTATAAAAAAAATAAAAAAATAGTGTACAGCCCATCGCTCATTCTAGTCAAAACAGCTATATGATGTTCCAAGTATGACTGAAGAATGTTACCTGAGCTATTTCTAAGAGAAATTGCTCCTGCTTTAAATTGGTCAAGATATATTATTAACTCTTTGTATGTTGTTGCGGTGGGGTGGAGGCTCACTGTTATATCTTTTCAGAGGAGCAATTAATGGATGTCCAAATTCCTCTCTGTGTAGACAAACACAATTTATTATTTGTGAAAATTCATTAATCATGAGTTGTAAGTTTTTCCAATGAGCTTTAGCTCAACAGGCACTCCCTTCCCTTGCTACTGCTAGGTGGAGGGTGAGGTTGTGGGTTCAAGACCCATTGGGTGCATATGTAAGTTAGCTAATAAATAAAAAATTATATCTCAACATTTGAAGTATCTGCCCATAATTGTGTTTTATTTATTTTCTATTTATTCTATGTCATTTGCATAGGTTTACTGCACCCATACTGCCCCAGATTATTCCCTTCCTTGGCAAAAACAAAGACAGTTTACAAGTACTGGAAGGCAAGTTTTAAAATATATAGCTGTTAATTGTTCCAGAAAAATGTAGAAATATCTTTCAAAAACTTTCAATGAGTTGAAGGTGGTTAATTTTTTTTTTTTTTTTTTTTTTTTTTTTTTTAAATGCAGTGCTTTTATGATCGGGGATGGGAAACTTCTGACAAATGCACATTGTGTTGAACATGATACACAGGTATTGTACTAGATGTCAAAACTGGACATTATGATAGCCCTGAAATCAGTTGTACATAAATCACTAGCCTTAACTATCATTTTAGAGTATTTGGAGTAAGAGAAATGCTATGCTTTGAACAGTGGGAACTCTCAATCTTAGATCTGAAACTTTCATTCCGCAGCAACTAATTAGAATGGTTTGTTATTAGACCCTATATTTGATTCACCAAATGTACCAAGTTCTATTTTGAGTATGAATGCTTCAGGGAAGTTTTCCTTTTTCAATCTACGTGAGATGCTAGATCTTTGTAATTGTCATTGTTAATTAATGAATTCCGTGTACATGGGTTGTGCCCCTGTAACGCGTTTTTTAATGAATTAATTTTACTTATTAAAAAATCACTAGTCTAAACTTTAAAAAATTCATATTAAAACAATGGATGCAGTGCCTTGCATATGGAGCTGCTATTGCCTGTTATCATTAGAAATAGGTAGAGAGGATTCAATTCTAAACATGCAGCACCTTGCCTATGGAGCCCCAATTTCTCACTGTGAGCTAGATCCTTGGAACTTGAAATACTTAAGTTTACCAACTAGCCGAGAAATCAGCAAGTTCCATTGTTAATCTTAAACTTTTAGTACATTGTGTCAATTTTCATATATTTATTTTAATGTTTCAATTAATTTACCATGTAAGCTCTGGTATAAGTTTCCTGAATTCAATGATGTCATTATCTATTTCTTCAATGATCTTAGGTAAAAGTGAAGAGAAGGGGAGATGATACAAAATATGTTGCTAAGGTATGCTCCTTCAGAAATTACCTTTGTGTTTTCTAGCGTCCTTAAACATTGTGAATTGGTGTATTATGTCTGGTACAACAGTGAGCATAAATGGACTCCTTGGAAGTAAAATGGATTCCAGGGATGTGAGTGTTGGTGGCTTGTTATATGGGTCACTCGCCTACAATTTCATCAAAAGGATTTTGGTTCTTAAAATTATATTGTTGGGTCAAAGCAAAAGGCACTAAAGTCAAACACAATCATTGGGATTGATGCTTATTGTCAAAAGAAAAAATGAAAGACTAATGCTGAACTAAGCAATGAATTACATTGGGTAGAATGTTCTTGAATGAAAATTGTCTTCAATAACACAATGAGTATTTTTTTTACAGCTGATATTTTGGCTAATTATTTGGCAATATAGAGCCATTAACCTTTTTTAGATGGTTGTGCTTTGACTGGCATATTCAAGATCAAACTTGTGGTCCTAGTGCTTGACTCAATCTTGCCAATCTTTTTAATTCACAAATTTCAAGCTAAGTGCTTCTGAGATGCTTGATTTGAGTTTTTCTGTTTAAGATGGTATGGTTCTTATTGCACTTTGGTAAGATGGTATTATACTACTAAGTTGCTTAATCTATGTTTTTTATTAGTGATTTTTGAGGGACTTAAATGTGCTTGAACTTATGTAACTTTAAGTGATTTGCTTGTCACAGTGGCAAACGAAATAAAAAGATATTTTCAATTGCATAACTGTTGGGAATTTACTGAGTGCTTCCTCAGTTGTTCACCTTGATACATAATGATCTTATGTACAGGTTTTAGCAAGGGGTGTTGATTGTGACATAGCTCTGCTTTCAGTAGAAAGTAAGGAATTTTGGGAAGGAGCAGAACCACTCAATTTTGGGCACTTGCCACGTCTTCAGGTCCAAACTACCCCTTTTTATTGTAGGAATGCTACCATATGTACTTATTCTTTATTTGTCTATTTGGGTCACTCTGTGATTTTGCAATGCCTTAGTCAAAGATTTCAAAATCCATCAATGTGGTAATAACCTTGATGAATCTAGATGGCTAAGGAATTAATATTTGCACAATTAAGAAGTTTTCATCAATCAACAGGCATTGGGTTGAGTTCTTCACCTTAATTGAAAGGATGATTTCCTGTAGTATAACCAAACAACTGTTAACTTTATTACATCACAATTTTTTTTGAAAACCAATATTTAGCATCTAGTTCATGACCCTCTGAACTTATAGAAAGGTTACATCCGTTCCGTGATTTTAGAAGCTATATCTGACCACCAAATCCATAATTGACATAAAATATTCTGGGATTAAATACAGTTCCATATTTCTTATTTGAAAGTTGCTTAGAGCCATGGTTGTACCACCTATGCCAAGGTTATTTAACTTGCTTAAATTATCAAAATGTGAAAATTTCCAGCTAGATGTAATTTTTTTGTTGAGATTTTTAATTCATAGTTTGGAAATTTTCTTTCTACTTGCTGTAAACATCTCTTCTAGGAAAATATTTTAAACTGCTCTTTATGCCACTTTCTGAGCAGGAAGCAGTAACTGTTGTAGGATATCCCCTTGGAGGAGACACCATATCAGTGACAAAGGGAGTAGTATCACGTATAGAGGTTTGATTTCTAGTCACTTTTGATGCCATCAATTATGCCAGTGTCATGTTGTCTTGGAACATAGTTTATATGTCAAGTTTCTTACCATTTTTATATTATCAGGTTACATCATATGCACATGGATCATCTGATTTGTTGGGAATTCAAATTGATGCGGCAATAAATCCTGGTTGGTAGAAGACTTAGATTTATAACTGTAATCCTTTCGTGTTGAAACATTCCAATTGATGTATTTTCAATAGCTCAATTTTTACAACTCCCCCTCCCCCCTTCTTTTTTTGTCTGAATATCATTTCTCTTTTTGGTATTCTAAACATTATTCCATATCATTGTGATAGCAACTGCTTATACTTGCTAGATTTTAGGTAATAGTGGTGGTCCTGCATTCAATGATCAGGGGGAGTGCATTGGGGTGGCTTTTCAGGTAAATTTGCTGGCACATTGTCAAAGTTAATATTTCATTGTTTAGTTGGGCTTAAATTCCTTGGATACATATCTCTAATTGTAACGTTCCTTCCACTTGCTACCTTGGGCAGAATGCAACATGCTTGTCATGCCAAGTCATTTTCTTAGTTATGTTGACTGATAATTCTTAATATCTTTTGCTCATGTCTATGCAAAGACCACTTGTTCTTATATCCAGATGCTTATTTTTCTGGTCTATTGTTTTTTTACAAGACACTTCCTTTAGGTTTACAGATCTGAAGAGGCTGAGAATATTGGATATGTGATTCCAACTACGGTTGTGTCTCATTTTCTGAATGACTATGAAAAAAATGGGAAATACACTGGTGAGAATCTCTTCTTCACTTGCATATACATAAGGGGCATATTTGGGGTGCTTTTCTGCAAGATCAATGTATGGATTTTAACAAAGATTAATAGTGCAACAGCATCTAGAAAGCAAAAGCGTAGACTTCTCTCATATCACTTTAGGGATGTAAAATTATTTTATGACCCTCAAAGCGATTATTCCAATTCCTCTCAACTTTAGTGACAATCGGATTGTTGTAAGAGCAATATATGAATTGTAATTTTATACTTTATCCTTAAACAAGAATTTTTCCTTCCTAATCTGATTTAGCCTCTACACTTTATAAGGCAACTCAACCAAGGATCCAATCATCATTTTAAGCACCCCCCCCCCCCCAAAAAAAAAGTTGATGTTTCTTGTCTTTGCCATATTATGGTAAAGCGGTTTCTTCATAGGTATTTTTGTTGTAGACATTATACACTTAGTCAAATGTCTGCATATTTTTGCTTTATGGTGTTTACCACAAATGCTTGAGCTAGACTAGACAGAAGCAAAGATAAATGTAACTGAGTGATGGTAGTAGTAGATCTCAGTAGCATGATTGCCTTTAAAATCTGTGATCCACATGTAACACGTGCCGTTAATTATTATTATTTATCTATTTCATAGTACTGATTTTACTCCTCTCTCTTTTTTTCTCAAGTTTATTTCAAATATTATCATTTCAGTGTGATTCTTGTGACTCAAAGAAGTAATACATGAAAATGTGCCAAAAAAGTTTAAAATTTAATTTCCAGGTTTCCCTTGTCTTGGTGTCTTGTTGCAAAAGTTGGAGAATCCAGCCCTACGTGCATGCTTAAAAGTACAATCTAATGAGGTATGTGTCTTTACCTAGTTTAGAGGAGTTTCTTAAATCTGTCAAGAGTAATATAAAGATCTGTACACATTTTGTAGATATGTCATCTGCTATGAATATGCTAGACTTTCAGTATGCATTTTAAGTTGTCTGCATTATTTATGGTTTTTGTAATATTTTACACCAAAAAATTTGTAGGGTTGTGTTCTGAAAAGTTAATACCTACTACTAAAAGTCTTTCCTCTTGGTGGGGTAGTGATGGCACAAAACATTGCATGGCTAGAGAAGAAGTATCCTCTTTAGAAGCCTAAGGCAAAGCCAAACAAGAACTGTTTTTGGTCCGAGAATAAGTATCCATGATAGTTAATTAGGTCATTAATATTTTTATCTTATATTTTATTTGGTTTTTCTAGGGTGAAGGGTATTTTTGTAACTTGTGATTGTTGATTTTGGGCATTGAGTTTAATTTTGTCAATAGGTAAGTCTTATTTAGCTTATGGGTTTTTATGTGTGGGCTTGGTCCAATTTAATTAGGAACTTGTTTACTATTCAAAGTAGACTCTATAATCTATATGAGTGTGTCATTGTGCTCAAATAAGAGAAGAGTTGATTCATAGAAAAACCGAGTGCTTTATTGAGGCAAGTTTTTGGCATTCTGTTACTATTCTCGAAATTGTTCACGTGTGTTGTTCATGCTACTGTTCACGTGCACTATTTGTATACTGTTCATAACTTATGGACAAATTCAAAATCAATTTCTTCTCACCTCTTTTGCAATCTTAGATAAATCTTTTCCTTCTCTTCCAAAAGTCTAATCATTCTTGATCCTCGGCCCTACTTTCTAAAGTTCCTGATATCTCAAATTCTCTTAACAAGAACTACACCACAAACACTGTTGACAGATCCTCTAATCTTTCTTGCATCAGCTAGGATCATTTCTGGTGGTCCCAGGAAAGTTGGTTGGGTAATACTTAGGGAGAGGGGGGGCGCTGTCAGGAGATGATAGGATGGAAGGAGTTGAATATGTGAAGGAAAGAGTGGAGGCTAAGAAAAAAAGTGAAAATGCCAATGAGGATGTCAAAACAGGAGGAAAGGAAGAGGTTCGATGTCTGTTAAAAAGATCCAATATATAATTAATGGATTTGATAAACATTGTGGTCAAAGAATTGCAAATGGCCAAGGTGATGAATGGGATTTTCTATGCAATTTTGTTGACATGAAAGAGTAGAGTTGAGGTGTTCATATGTAGTTGTTTCGGTTGTGTATAGATCATGTAATGTTATTTACTTTTAAAAGAGTGTATAGATCATGTAATGCATGAATTGCCTTGTCTAGTATTTAATTTTCAGGTTTGGTTTGAATATTAAATTAACTACGTTTTTCACATGATACATATGACACAAACACTATACTAATTCTTATTTTTATCCTTATGTGAACTTGGTAGCTCTATATCTACTAATTAGTTTAGTTTTCTCACACGTTTCCTCTTGATATCTGGCTTTTGCAGGGTGTACTGGTACGGAGAATTGAACCTACTTCTGATGCACATAGTGTCCTAAAGGAGGTAAGCTTGTCATATGCAGCTTCCAGAACTAGCTGCACTTTAGTTGCACTTCTACATTCTAAAGCAGTCACTTCAAAAGGACCGTTGGTTCATTAGTGCTTCTTAATATATACAGCTTATTAGATCTTTGATCATATTGATCTTATTTTTCTGGATAGTCCGAAAGCTGTTACAGGGAAAGGGGTAAAGGACTGTGAAATCAAAAGCTACAATATTAGGAGAGAAGTCAATGGGAAAACAATGTTACATGAAAGAGGCTCCTAAGCTAGCTCTAGTGTCAAAGCATAATCATAAAGAGGCATTTTAAT
Organism: Notholithocarpus densiflorus; assembly: GCA_030021035.2. NCBI lineage: Eukaryota > Viridiplantae > Streptophyta > Magnoliopsida > Fagales > Fagaceae > Notholithocarpus > Notholithocarpus densiflorus. Next base: position 132,985 of record JARYZH020000005.1, read on the forward strand.
TTAGTCTGGTCCACCTTGCACTAGAATTTTATAATCCATCTCATATTTCCCTCTTATTCATGGGCATCTTTCCTGCATTATCCTTGTTTTTAGATATGTTTGTTTTATCAAACATTCTCGAAATTTTTCATAATTTTATCTACCTGACAAAACCAACTTGCCTACCAATAAGAAGAAACAATTAATTTAGTATAAGTTTTTCTGATTTGGCCTCCTCTCTATAGTGTACCAAACAATGTGAGTCTTCATATGTTAGGAACTTCAATTGTACTTTCTCTTTTCCAGGGGGATGTGATTGTAAGCTTCGATGATGTTCGAGTAGGATGTGAAGGAACGGTGCCATTCAGAACAAATGAGCGCATTGCATTTCGCTACCTCATTAGTCAAAAGTAAAGGGCCCTAAATCTCTACTGAGGAATTATACTCAGCCTAGTACTTGTCCTTTTTTCAGTCTCTTCATGCCCATGACATTCATAGTGATTCTTTCCTGCAGTTTTTTCTCCATATCCATATTTTAGTGCTGTGACATTTTCAGGCCATCCTAATAATATTTGTCATTGTGAATAATGATTCTCTCGTTCAGATTTGCTGGTGATGTGGCAGAACTTGGCATTATTAGAGCAGGAAACTTCATGAAATTGCAAGTGGCTTTGAATCCACGAGTTCATTTGGTATGCATCAGAAAGTTTATATGTATGTAATGATGGAGTGCATTTATGTCACTTTTGTAAGTTTCATGTTGTGATGCTAATTAATTTGGGTTTCTTATACCCTTACATAGGTTCCCTATCATATTGATGGAGATCAGCCTTCTTATCTAATAACTGCTGGTTTTGTGTTTACCCCACTCTCAGAACCACTGATAGAGTATGTTAGTTTTCATTCCTTGCATCACAAAAATCTATTTGTAGATGCATTTTCCCTTTTCATGGCTACATGTTTTATTTTTGGAAGACTATTAATTCTAAGAACAAACTAATGCTTTGTTCGGGATTTATTTATCTACAGTGAGGAGTGTGAAGACTCTATAGGGGTAAGTTGTTTATAAAGGACACTTCTAACCACAATTATACTGTCAACTAATATTTTATGACCAGAGTCGCATAACATTGGTTTGAAGTTTAATCAGTTGTTCTTTCTTGTGGTTAGTTGAAACTGCTGGCAAAGGCACATTATTCCTTGGCAAAGTTCAAAGGGGAGCAGATTGTGGTCTTATCACAGGTTAGCTTCATGCTTTCTTTCTTCTCCAAATATAGGCAGGATTGTTGATACAATGTTGAATTATATCCAACATTGTACAAGTAGAACTTAATGCTTCTTTATGCTTTGCTTCTTTTATTGGTTTAAGGGACAGGCATAGGTTCTGTATCCTGGCTATTTCTTCGTTTTACTTGGGAAGAATTATATCCAATTGCATTGTATTGAACTGCTATTCTTCTAGGGAATTTAAGTTGTGGACCTGGTGTTTTAGTACAGTTTTGCTTACCTTTGTCTACATTGATAGGTCTTGGCAAATGAAGTGAACATTGGATATGAGGATATGAGCAATCAGCAAGTAAGTTACCAATTACCACTTACAACTTTGACATGCAATGTCGATTCGTGCATATGTATACTTAGACAAAAAAATTGCAGGTTTTAAAATTCAATGGAACTCGAATAAAAAACATCCGTCACCTAGCGCATCTTGTTGATTGTAAGCGGCAACATCCCTCATTTGTTTCCTGTCTATTTTTTTTTACTCTAATTTCTTATGGTTGTCTCTGCCTTTAAGCAGCATGCAAGGATAAATATCTAGTTTTTGAATTTGAAGACAATTACGTTGCTGTTTTGGAAAGGGAAACAGCTAGTGCTGCTTCCTCTAGTATTCTCAAAGGTTATGGGATTCCGTCAGAAAGATCTTCCGATCTGTTGGAGCCATATGTGGATTCATTGGGAGACAACCAAGCAATAGATCAGGATTTTGGTGACAGCCCAGTTTCAAATTTGCAAATTGGCATTGATGCACTCCTCTGGGCATAGTTACTGTAAGTTGAAAGGTCAATCTCATTTTTCTCAGCAGCCATACTTGGGAAGCATATGCCTCCAAATTGGTTACTCAAGCATATTCTCTTGTTTCCTGCTTACATGTTTTGTTTTTTCTATTTTTTATTTAATTTTTTTTTTTTTGGGGTTGGGGGTGTTAATTAGCTTTGATTGTAACAATTTTCCTTATCTATTATATCGATTAGGGAGAACATAGTCTGTATGAAATTACTGCCATTTTGCCATGAAAGCAGTGATGTAATGATTTACATTAGTGTTCAATGATTAATTATTCAATGTAAAAGGAAATAAGATGTTTTTCTGATTCAAGTTTTATGCTTTTGCTCAACTCTTATTTTTGTATTGCAATTACTTGCGTTAGATTAGTATCATAAAGCATGAAAAGGGGTTTGTTTCATTGATTGTATAATCTCGATGGGTATCACATTCAAAAGTCATAATGTTGACTAAGGTTTCATTTAAGAGTTTGATTAACGGATGCCTTTAAGGCATTTGTTAATAAACCATTTTAGAAAAATTTTGATACCACTTTCATAAAAAATATAAAAACTGTCAAAAAAGTAAATTGTTTTTTTCTTTTCCCATAAAAAGTTTCTAAACAAATACAGTCATAACAAATTTAGTGTCCAAACACAAAGCAATAACAAATAAAGGGGGCCAAGATTGATCACATAAGCTAGCTTATGAATGTTTAAGACTTCTCAATTGTCCTCCTTTATTCTAAAAAGCGCTTGTAAAAGTTTCACTTGCTTTGCATTGCTTTCTCACAGCACTAATGCTCCACGAAAGCAACAAACAAAACAAGAATATATCACAGTAGCCTTTTTTCTTGTGTCCTCTATTTTCATTCCTTTTTGGAGGACATTACATAATGGACTTGATATCATTAGCTATATTTTGGGCCTCAATGCTAGCTCCATAAAACCCTCTTTGAAGTAGCCCAACGCAGTATAACCCATTCTTTCCCTTCCAATGGTTAGGATTATTGGGCTTTGCAAGCCCATCCTCATTCAAAAGATAATCATCCTCCTACGCAAAACAAAAAATTTGTTAATTAAGAACTAAGAAATCTTTTTTTTTTTTTTTTTCATGTAGTTTTAGCAAGTGTTTGTTATTGTATAAACTTTGAAGATTTATTTTTAAAAGTGGATTGTCTTTTGGGACATGTTTTAAACTTTTACTCCACGGCAAAAAGTAACAAGAAACTGAATGAGAAAAACCTCAACTAGCCAAATTATGGACTGCTCGATTCCCATTTCTTTGGACCCAGTTGAATTTGCACTTGGTTGAACAATTGTGCCTTAACATGGCTTGGATGTCCTCAACAATCTGCATCAGTGTGTCACCTCCCACCTAATAGGCTTTTCATCATCTTCAGATGCTTCCATGATTGTCCTAGTATCTCATTCAATTATGGATTGAGAAAAAAACCCTTCTTCAATTGCTAGGTCTAAAGAGCATTTTCCATATACTACTATGCTCTTGATTAAATCTTTGAGAGTTGATAATCTAATTAGCAGATTTTTAAAACTGAAAAAGTACCAGTTTTGTCACCAATCCATACTCTCTTGTCTAAGCTTTGAGTTCTTGGGATAGGGATACTCTTAATGCTTGTAATAGAATCTGCATCAATAATTGGACCAATTTATGTACATCCCAACTCCCAAAATGTTGATGAAGTACATTAGCCACCATCAGAGGCTGAACCTCTTGAAATCACTTTAAACTTGGTTTTAGGTTTAAAACACACATGGAATCTATGGGTCCTTCCAAACCTCAATGTCTACTCCATTCCTCACTAGGTAACACATACCTTTTTGTTATGGGTATTTTTGCAACTTTCAATTCCCCTCCACACCTAGGAAGCAGACCGAGGTCTTTTCCTTTCTAAAATACTATTAGACAACTTCATCACTTACTATAAGATAATGAGAAGTGCTATTATTGGTTTAAATTTGAACTTATCACTGAGAATACTTTTTTGCCCCAATAATAACAACCAGTAACAACCTGCCACTTATGATTTGTTATGAATATGTTATGGACATAGCATTTCTCTAAAATAATTATTCCCTTCTATATTACTAGTCATTTTTAGATTCATCTTATATTTTTTATTTAGAAAATTCAAGAGAACATCATTTGATACATTGTCTTTAAATTAAAAGGTATAAAATTTTAAAACTATCGTTCTTTTAAACCAAGATAAAACTTGTAAAAACAAAAAATTATCCTTTCATTTCTCAAAAAGAAAGAAAGAATTATCCTTTCAGATATATAAGCAAAATGATAAATTAGAAAACTTATTAATATAATGTTTATTGACTTTTAAAAAATAATTATATTTTGGGACACTCCAAAATAAAATAAAATAAAAGACTAACAATATGACTATATGAGACCGAAAGTATAGTATCATTACCTTAAGCCACAAGTTTGTTGACCTCCTGAATCCAGTACAAAAAACAATTGTGTCGAATGGATGTGACTTTCCGTTCTTGAATATTATGTCATTGCCTCTTATGTTTAGTATTTCTGCGGGCAATACCTGAGTAATATGTGGAAGAATCAAATAGACAAGCGTTCAAAGCAAAAAAAAGAAAGAAGAAAAAAAAAAAAAACGGGAGCTTAAAAGATAGAAGATTAAATTATATTATACTACATGATTTACACATGAAGATGAACTACATATGATTTACACATCTTTTTTAAGCACCAACCATTCTCTCACTCAAAACTCTTTACCTGAATTTCTCCAGACTTGATCTTTTTAAAGGTACCCACATCAATAAGAGGATACTTGCCATACATTCTTTTCATATAGAAAGGACCCTCTGTAGGCCTTCTTATCCCATACTTGGTCAAGTCCCCATAAACCAGCTTGCTAAGCATGACCACCAAGGAGTCCAACAAACTAGGCTTTAAATACTTCACTAAAATTCTGGCAAAGTCCATCATCTCTCGTGAGAGAATATGAATCTGCATGGTTATATTATAACAAAGCTGGTTATATAATAATAAGGGTAAAATTCAAGTTAGTGTATTCCTCAATTAAATTCAATCATGTAGTTGAATTTAACTGGGAGTACAAGTATACAATACCTAAAGAACTAAAGAACTGTAACTAATTTTTGTTTTAATAACAATGACCCATGAAAGAAAAATTATAGCTAAGTTAGATGAGATTAATTTCATACCGGACTTCGAACAATAATGGAAGTTTTGGCACCATGATTTGCAAGGTCTAAAGCAATCTCCATGCCAGAATTTCCAGACCCAACAACCAAAACATTCTTGTTTTTGAAATCCTTCCCTGATTTAAACTGAGTAGAATGAAGAACCTCACCAGTGAAAGTGTTTAATCCTTCAACCTCTGGGATATAAGGGTTGGTTGTTTCCCCAGTGGCTACCACTAAAAACTTTGCACAATATATCTCAACCTCACCTGAACTTGCATTCCTAGCCTTCACAAACCATCTCTTGGAAACTTCATTGAACTCAGCAGACTCCACATTCCTTTGGTACATAGGACTAATCTTGAAATGGGAGACATAGTCATCCAAGTATTGTGTGAACATGTTTTTGGGCACGTATTTGGGATAAGAGGCAGGGAAAGACATGTAAGGGAGTTCACAAAGTTCCTTTGCAAGGTGGAGGTGAAGACGGTCATAGGAGTATTTCTTCCATAGGGAAGCAATACAGTCTTCTCTCTCAAGTATTATGTATGGGATTGATTGCTGGCTTAGGCAAGCAGCTATGGCAAGCCCAGAGGTGCCTGCTCCAACTATTATTGCTACTTGTTCCTGCATGTTTTTTGAATCACTGGTTGCTTGGTGTCCTCTCTTTTGTTATTATAACTAAGGAAGTCAAGAGAGCTACGCAAAGGCTTAGATAATATGGAATGGGTTGCCTTTTTGTGTCCACATATTATTGTTTGGTTCATTGTTTTCATTGGTTTTAAAAGGATTTTAACCGGGTTATAATTGGACCAAGTGGTTTGTTATGGTTCACTAATCCGCTTAACTATTTTACCTAATCCATTCAAATATAACTTCTTCTTTTTCTTTGTTTTTGTGTTTTGTGTTATAAATATGATACGTTAGGTTTGAAACTATAGTATTTCCTTCATATTGATTTGTCTTCTTTACTGTTAGGTATGACTATAAACAAATTGAGCGGTTCATGAACAACTCAAGCTCAATTTGGGAAAATGCTTGCTTATGTTTAGTAAGCAAGCTAAGTTCAAGATTAAGTTTAGGCTCAAACATAACAATATGTTCATGAACAACTTATGAACATGAAGCTCAATTTAAATTTATATGATATTATATGTTTATATGCATACCTGCCTAAAAATATACTTTTATAGACTTGAGATTGCATTGTGTAAATTTTCAAATAAGTTTTTATGATATCAAATCATTATCTGCACTTTATTGATAATATAAACAAACTATTTGTAGTAAATTTTTTATATAATTTGTAACAATACTAGGTTGGTGAATCTACCTTTTATAAATTCATAAACAAAAATAATTTTATCTAATTAGCTCAAATAAAGTAATTTCAACTTTAATTACTTTTTAATTATTAGCATAGATTTGTGAAAGGGTAAAAAATTTTGTCATGATTTTACTATATATGGAAAAATTAAGGGAGTCAATCTCGTACCGAAAGTTGTTTCGGTTTGGCTAGGAAAACGAAATATTTCGATACTGTTTGGTACCAGCATACCGTTTCGGGTTTATCGCTATATGACATACTTAAAAATTCTGTATAAAAATTCTTAAATTTATAATAGCATATTTCACTAAATTAATTGCTTATTTTTAATATGATTATTTCTTGCTCAAATATCAACCCATTAATATAACCTGACAATGACATACTAGATTGTAATAATAATAAAAAGATGATATTAATTATTTAAAAAAAAACATAAAATTGCTTATCAAATGTGAGTGGCAGCCAGCCTAAAAGTCCAAGTATATTTGAAATTTGTAATTTGTTTCACACTTTAATGAGTTCACGTGGGGTGTCAGAACTCACACAAAACAATTAAACAAGAGCCACACACACACAACTAAAACAAAAGGAACAAGAAGAGAGGTTCAGTCTCGGTCAAAACTGAAGAAGAAGAAGAAGAAGAAGAAGAAGAAGAAAGAGAAGTGGCTGGATAAAACAGAAGGAGGAAGGCTAGGGGAAATGGCCGACAACATGAGAAAACAACTAGTGAGGACGGCGTCATGAGCTTTCTGTTGCTAACTTTTTCCATTTTCTTCAAGTTTTTAGTATTGCCCGATTTCCATTTTTCGGCCGAGATGTCTGATATTCGGCGATATATCCAGTATAATCCGGTAAGGACCGGTATTTTAAGCGGTACGAATCAAGGGTGTTTCTGTGTACCCGTTCACCTGCCGGTACGATAAATTCCGGCCGTATCGGCCGGTACGGTACGAAATTGACTCCCTTGAGGAAAATAACAAATTAATGTTTGACAAGAAAATAAACCAAGTTGAAACATGTTTGGTGATGAACTCCAACTTACTTGTGTTCAAAGTAAAATTAAATAAACAATCTAAACTTAGAGCATCCACACTAGCTTGTGTAAACTTATTATCTATTTTACACGGAAAAAGCTACTTTTTCTATTTTACACATTTATTTTTACAAAACACCCACATCAGTTCATCTATTATACACTATATTTTATATAAATAATATTTTTATATTCTTTTTTTTTAATATTATTTTACCTACCCGTTTCTTTTTCCAATACCTCCTTTTCTTTCTTCTTTCTTTCTTTTTCCTTATCTCTGCCGTTTCCTCTCTCTTTTCTTCCTCTTCTTGCTTCTTCTTTCTCTCATGGTCAAAACCCAGAAGCACCAGAGCAAGAACTCCATCAACACCATAGCCATCACAAGCACCACAACGCCTCTCCAATCCACCGATCTCCATCTCTATACCCATTTCTAAATCAACTCTCCCTCTCGGTCTAATCCACACCATCTCGGTCACAAGCACCGATCCACAGCTCCGATCAGGCAAACACCGATCTCCACAAGCACCGATCTCCCTAGCTCCGATCCACAAGCATCGATCTGTTAGTGTATCTCCCTAGCTTCGATCAGGCTCCGATCAGGCAAGACTCATACCCACGAGCTCCGATCAAGCGAGACCCACGAGCTCCAATCAAGCAAGACCCACGAGCTTCGATCGTTCCAATCAAGCACCGATCTCTCTTTGTTGTTTGTCCGTTTGGGTTTGTTTGTGGGTGGGTGTGTTTGTGTATCTCTATGTTTTTTTTTTTTTTTTTTGAGCAAGTGTATCTCTGTGTTGATTTGTCTGTGTAGATGTGTTTGAGTTAATTTTCAGTTGATTTTGGGTTAATTTTGGTTAATTTTCAGTAGATGTGTTTGGGTTAATTTTCAGTTGATTCTGGCGTGCTGGGTTGTTGTAATGGTTAGGGAAGAGAAGTAGTTTGATAGAGGAGAGAGAAAATAAAATAAAATAATCGTTTACACGTGAACAATAACTGTGTATATATTCACGATTACTGTTCATTTTGCAAGATATCATGTATATTTAGACATTTTTACAAGAACTGATGTGGAAGGATTTTGGGATAAAATGTGTAAATTGGAGCACTTTTTGTATTTTAGATGAGTATCTACGAGCTGGTGTGGATGCTCTAACTCTTGGTTCATTTTAGCTCGTTTATAACCCAACTGTTAGGCCAAGATACCAGTGTATTTCTTTTTAGTGTAGATGAGATTTGATTCCAAATCTATTATTCAATTTGAAGTGTTTAATAGATAAAATGTAACCGTTAAGGGTTTTCAATTACGGATCCAAGCTAATAATTGATTGGAAAAGATAAAGACTTTCTCCTTTGGAATGATCACATGACTAATGAAAAAGTTAGCTTATTAATTACATTGAAAAAAAAAGGACTAAAACAGGAAACATACTGAGTGTACAGACACAAAACAATAACAAATAAAGGAGCCAAGATCGATCACATAAGCTAGCTTATGAATGTTTACACTTCTCTCCATTGTTTCTCTTTCTTTATTCATAAGTGCCTGTAAAAGTCCTTGTCACTTTCTTTGCATCACAATAGCCAATGACTAGATATCATTGCCATGTTTTGGGCATCATTGCTAGCGCCATAAAACCCTCTTCTAGATAGTCCAACACAGTATAAGCCATTTTTTCCCTTCTAATGGTTAGGATAATTGGTTAGGATAATTTAGCTTTGAAAGCCCATTCTCATTCAAAAGATACTCAACCCCTACTCAAAAAAAAAAAAAAAAAAAAGAAAAAGAAAGAAAAAAAAAAGAAAGGTTAATTGAGAACTAAAAAATATTTCTTTTTCATATGGTTTTAGTATGTGTTTGTTACTACTTAAATTTTGTAGCTTTATTTTTTTAAAAGTGAATTGTTCTTGTGGAATCTGTTTAAAGAAGTGGGGTTTAAATAAATAATCTAAATCTAGATATTTAAAAGCTAAAGCATAGCATTTATTGTTGCTACGCTTCTGTTGAACCACCTCATCGTCACGACATTGGCCACATAATTAGTCTTTTTCATATTTATTTTTTACCTTTAATTTTTTTACAATATTAAATATATAAATATATTGGCTTTACAAATTCATCTTAGGTGGTTTTAACTTTACATATTCATATACTTTAATTTTGATGTTATAATCTATATAAAAAATCAATGGAAAATCAAACAAAAGTATTTGTTTTTATATATTCATCTTGGGCAATTTTAACTTTACATATTATTTTGCCCCTTCATCTTCTTTTATTTTAACTCTTCTTATTCCCATCATCTTACTATAAATTTGCCATTCTCTCCTATTCTATGCATATTTTTCCCATACAAAAAATGTTATTTCTCTCTCTCTCTCTCTCTCTCAATTTTTTTCCATTTTTTGTTGGATTTTTATTATTATTTTCCCTGTATCTCTACCTTAGATTGATGAATATTAGTTTTTTAGAATTCTACTTTTTAAAAATTTTCTATAAAAAAAATATTCACTTCCCATAGGAGGATCTCCTACTAGAGGTTTGTTCCCTTATTGTCCTATTATTAATTAATTCATATGTGTTCCTTGATGCAAGTATATATTTTTATCATTTTATTTATAACACTAAATACTTTTAATGAATGGTGTTTGATGTTGATCTAAATTTGGGAAAAATCATATTATAATATGTCATATTTTGTGTTGTTGTTATATTTTAGTTTATTTGGAAAACAACAAAATAATCTGGACAAGCTGATGAAGAATAATTAGTATAGTTGAAGACAATGGTCTTTGTGCAGTTTCTTTTCATTGTTTGTAAATATTATGTTTAATATATTAACGGCTAATTGTTATGTCTTTATTATATGATGTTCTTAGATGCTTAAGTAATTGTTTTAAGCATTTACGAATATTTTATATTGTTTTTCATCTTCTTTATTTCATTAGTGTGTTCTTTGAGTTTTTTAAGTAAACAAATTCTATTTTGTGTTTAGATGTCAGATTAGATGTTAGATTAGAGTTTTATTAATTTTTTAGATAAGTTTCTCGGTGTTTTTGATTGTACGGTAGAAAATTTCTTATTTGAGAAAGTTTGTTTAAAACTAAAAGAAAATATTTTAGATTTTATATAATTTTTAATGATACACAAAATATTATAAATAAATTTTATTAAAAATTAATATTTTCGCTAACTTACCTTTTGAATTCTTGAGAAAAATTGTATCATTTTGATTTGGTACGACAAAAATTATATATATATATATATATAAATATATATATTACATTTGTGATTGTTCTTATAATAAATTAAAACATGATTATAAATTACATTACTATTTAAAAAATTAGTCTAAAATGAAATAATAAATAAATTTAATGAGACCACCTTAAAAAGGTTATCACACGCAATGCACAAGGTCCGCGACTAGTATATCTAAAAGCTGGAGCATAGCATTTATTGTTGCTACGCTCCTGTTGAGCCACATCAACGGCCACATCATCCACCCATTTTCAACATTCTTTGTCTTATTTTTAATTTTTTTTCCTTTTTAATTTCCAAACTTATTGTTATACTTTTTCTAATTTTTCCCCTCCCTTTTACCTTTTTATCTTCCTACTACTATCTACCTTAATATCATTTTTCCTCTATCCCTTTATCTTCCTTTATTTTTTGCTTTTCTTATTCCCCTCCTCTTACTATAAATTTACAATTCTCTTTTCCATTCTATTCATAGTTTTTTCACACACAAAATGTTATTTCTCACACTTTCTCTCTCTCATTTTCCACACACAAAATGTTATTTTTCTCTCTTTCTCTTTCTCATTTTTTTTTCTTCATTTTTGGTGAATTTTTTAATATATTTTTCTTGCATCTCTACTTTAGGTTGGTTAATTTTTGTATTATTTGGAACTCTACTTTGGGTTGATGTGATTAAGTTTTGTGTTTTTAAGTTGTTATATTTTTTATTCCTTTTAATGTCATAGATGTTATCATATTACATTATAAAAATAGTATATAAGAATATAATGTTATATTTGGATAATATATATTGTAGGGACTGGGTCTGAGCACTTCTATTGTTGGAAAAGTGGATTCAGGCCCAACTTGCCCTAAACAATAAATTTGTAGAGGATGGATTTAAAAGCTAGGCCTTAGTGAGGATAGCAACGAATAAACATGGGTATGGGTAAACTGAATAGCAGGAAAATGGGCCTTAAGTGTTAGAATCTGTCCTGCACGTTGGTCCGAGGAGCTATCCTGTTCTTATTATCTCTTCAATGCTTGGATACAGAGGTTACAAAGATGATACAGGTTGCTACAGTGTTTTTTACTTCCAATCTCCGATCCTTTCTCTGGAGGACCTTTTTACATTTTATACCTTCTTTAGGTTGATCTTGACCCTCCATTTGTTGATCGTGCAGGTTACTACTTGAGTGCTTGTCCCATCAGCCGCCGTCCCAAACCTTTTGTGAGTTGCAGCAACCAAAGCGGCACTGTTCAGGGGTCATTTCCTCATTAATGTGGCCAGAACGTTAGTTGTGGGCATTTAATGTGGAGGTGACAGCTTCTTCCTGAATTGCTCTCCCAGGCTCCCATGGCTGACCCACGGTAGTTGTCCTTTTTCTTGGGACGCTCTATGAAACCGCCCTTGATGGCGCGCTGCCCTTCCCTTCTATGATCTCGGTTTGCCGAGGACATGATTGTCCTCGGCGATGCTTCTTGGTAGTTAGGACTTTCTCCGTTCGTCTTTGGACGTTTCTTCTTCCTCGGCGTGGGCCTTGAGCCTAGTATAAAGTTGGGCCGGGGTAGCCAGATTCATTGACCCCACAATAGCCCCTTCAAATCCTGCTGTCCGGCTCCTCGGACGGAGAGGAGGGTTTTGATGTCCTCGGGCCTATGTCACGGCTGGTCGAGTCTTGTCCTCTGTGAGTGCCAGAGCCTCTTCACCTGCCCAAGGCACGCTCCTGGCGCTTCAGTATACGAGGCTCGCCGTCATTAATGCCTTTATGAAGCGACGTGGATCTAACGATTGAGGATTTCCTTGGAAATTGGGCAGAACTTATTTCGCTTGTAATTCTTCTTTTGAATTTCGTGCGAATTAAGTTCCCCTAGATTTCGCATGCTATATATAAGGCACCTTGGGAGAATCATTCTTTCATGTCTTCGAACCCCTAAGTTCTGCAGGAACTCTAAGTTCTCAACCCTTCTGGAACTAAGAATGCCGCCTAGATCCTGGCTGCCACAGCTGAGGCGAAGGAAGCAAAGGTCAAAGATTTTCCTACCTTTCAACCGGGCAAGAAAGAAAACCCTCCTCCTTCAGCTAGGAGCTGTAGCAGGCGTAGATTGCATCAGACTTTTGGTGCGACAAGGTTTGGATCTCGCCCTGATGGTGGGACATTTTGCAGTTAGGAGAAAAAGGAGGCCATCTTCGTCATTGCAAGCAGCTGACAAGACTTCTGGAGGATGATTTTTTTAGGAGTACAGAATATAATGTTATATTTGGATAATATATATTGTAGGGACTGGGTCTGAGCACTTCTACTGTTGAAAAAGTGGATTCAGGCCCAACTTGCCCTAAACAATAAATTTGTAGATGAGGTTTAAGAGTTAGAACTTAGTGAGGATAGTAATGAATAAACATGGGTATGGGTAAACTGAATAGCAGGAAAACGGGCCTTAAGTGTTAGAATCTGTCCTAGACGTTGGTCCGAGGAGCTATCCTGTTCTTATTATCTCTTCAATGCTTGGATACAGAGGTTACAAAGATGATACAGGTTGCTACAGTGTTTTCTACTTCCAATCTCCGATCCTTTCTCTAAAGGACCTCTTTACATTTTATACCCTCTTTAGGTTGATCTTAGCCCTCCATTTGTTGATCGTGCAGGTCACTACTTGAGTGCTTGTCCCATCAACCGCCGTCCCAAACCTTCTGTGAGTTGCAGCAACCAAAGCGGCACTGTTCAGGGGTCATTTCCTCATTAATGCGGCCAGAACGTTAGTTGTAGGCATTTAATATGGAGGTGACAGCTTCTCCCTGAATTGCTCTCCCAGGCTCTCATGGCTGATCCACGGTACTTGTCCTCTTTCTTGGGATGCTCTACGAAACCGCCCTTGATGGCACGCTGCCCTTCCCTTCTATGATCTCGGTTTGTCGAGGACATGATTGTCCTCGGCGATACTTCTTGGTAGTTAGGACTTTCTCCGTTCGTCCTCGGACGTTTCTTCTTCCTCGGTGTGGGCCTTGGGCCTAGTATAAAGTTGGGCCGGGGTAGCCAGATTCACATATATATATATATATATATAATGTTATTTTATTATATAACATGACATGGATAATTTGGTGTTTATTACAATATTTTTTATTTTTACTTTTTTTTCTTCTCATATTATTTTATATAAATTTCTTATTATTCTCTTTCACATTCTCTCTTGAAAAAGTGGTTATTCTCTTTCTCTTGATTTTTTTTTTCTTAAAACTCTACTTTATATTGATGAATCATTTTGATTTTTAAAACTCTATTTTGGATTCATATGTTTTGGTGTTGTATTTTTTAGTTCCTTATCAAAAGTAGTCTCTCTCTCTCTCTCTACAATAAAATTTAGAGAATAAATTATACATATTCAGTATAAGTTTGATATGAGTTTTCATTGTTATGATAGCCTCTTTTAAAAGAATGAATAATTATTTAAATAAAAATTATACACACATACATATGTATATGTTTATTTATTTTGCTTAAATGTATAATCAACCTTATACTATTCATTTAAAAAGTAACAACATTAAAACAAATGAATAACTGCTCTAAATATTACATTTGTATATTTATAGCCTTTATGTTTAGAAAAACTTTCAATTCAATTTAGCCATACCGAAGTGGACTGAAATGCTACATTAATGTGGTTTAACAAAAGCATAGTAACAATAAATGCTCAAGATTTTAGATATTATGAGTTTGAGATTTTATTATTATTAATAAATTTGGATTTAGATTATGGTGATTTCAACCCAAATATGTCTTTTCCCATTAGGTAAGTGCACAAAAATAGATTGAAGTGGACAAAAATGAAATGAAGTGATCTGAATGGACCTAATTGGACCAAATGGAGAGAATAGAACCGGATGGACCGAATAGGAACAAGGTGGATCAAATAGGATCGAAGTAAAATAGAATGGACCGAACGGGACCAAATTGGATGGAATAGGACCAAAGTGGATTGACTGGACAGAATAGGGCCAAAGTGGATTGAATAGAACCAAAGTGAACCGAATGGCCTAAATAGGATTGAAATGGATCAAAGTGGAACGAATGGACTGAATAGGACCAAATTAGACTGAAGAGGACAGGATGGACCGAATAGAACCAATGTGAATCGAATAAGACTTTTGAATATTTATCATTTTTATTGCATTTTTAGGGCTCATATTTCTAATTTCTGATGTCTATTTTAGTATTTTTCTTAGTATTTTTTTTAACTCAAAACTAAAGAGTTTAGGCTAAATATAATAAAATTTCATACTTTTCAACCCAAAAATGAAGAAAAAAAAATGAATTTTTGAGCTAAACTTGAAAATAAAACCTACAAAAAGAATTAATTTAAGGCTCAATTAGTCTAAAATGGATTGAAGGGGGGATCGAAATTGACCGAGTGAATCAAATTAGACTGAATAGAAATTGTTTAATTTTTAGAGAGACCAAATTATTTTCAAAAAATTTTAGAGAAATTTTTTTTACTTATATTACAATACAAAATAATTATTTATTCTTATGCATTGTGTGGGTCTGCTACTAGTTTCTATTAAAAAGTGAGTCTTTACAAAAACTTTTTTTTTTTTTTGGCTAAAATAAGTAGATATATATTAAAACAAAAAGGACTAAACGCAAAATAAAAATTAAACAGCAGAGTCGAGGTCAATGACCCTGAGCACAGAATTAGGGAGACTCAAAGGCAAAAAAAACAACCAAAAATTGAGTGAGAAACAAAATCCCCAACTAGCCAAATTATGGGCTGCCTGATTCCCAATTATTTGGACCCAGTTGAATTTGCACATGGATGAAGGATTGTGCCTTAACATGAATTGGATGTCCTCAACAATCTCCTTATTCACATGATTTCCTAACAACTGGGTTGGTGGTTCTACCATTAGTTTGATGAGGTCCATACTAGATGTAGCCATGAAAATCTCTTAATTTAGTCCACAACAAGTACCATCCTAACAAGTCTTTTTAGCAACTGTACAATTCTTAAATAGACGAGCTTCAGTTTCTAGTTCTAGTCTTCTAGACCACAAAGGGAACACATGTCTTCTTCTTCAATCTTTAATCTTGAGGCCAAATCTATGTTTTAGAGGAAGTGCTCCTACTGCAATTCTCCATAGTTGGACCTTTAGCCTTTTTAGAATTCTACACTTCCAGTGCTCTTTCTAGTATGGACCTCATCAAGAATTCTACTGCTATGCACCAAAGTTAAATCTTTGAGAGTTGAAATCTAATAAGTAGATATAAAGAAAAGGTACAAGTTTTGTCACCAATTCATGCTCTCCTGTCTAAACTCTGAGTTCTTGTGATAGGGATACTCTTAATGGCTGTAACAGATTCTGCATCAAATAACTGGACCAATTTATGCACATCCCAACTCCCAAAATGTTGGTGAAGCAGGTTAGCCACCATCAAAGGTTAAAGCTCAATGCCTTCAAACTTGGGCTTAGGTTTAAAACCATCCACAGATGGAATCTATCTATGGGTCCTTTCAAACCACAATGTCTACTGATCTACTCCATTCTCCACTAGGTAACACACCCAAAAAAAAAAAAAATTTATGGGTTTTTTGCAACTTTCATTTCCCCCCCACACCTAGGAAATATACTGAGCTCTTTCCTTTCCAAAACATGATTAGACAACTTCATTGTTACAAGATACTTCTTCCTTCTGTTCTATATTGTTAATTCTATCTAGATTCATCTTATATTTTTCCTTTAATTTTATTTAAAATTTTTTTAAAAATATCATTTAATACATTATCTTTTACATAAAATGGTATATGTTTTTTAAACTGTTGTCCTTAATTTAAATAGAGATAAAACTAGTAAAAACTTAGTATTAATAATTTAAATTTCAAACACTCCAATAAAAGCCCAAAAAGTCTAGGGACACAAATTATGCAACATACTTTGCCACAACTTGCATATATGTCAAGTGGTAATCGAATTTACCTTTCACCAAGTACCAATAGCGGTGCTATGCGTAAAAGTGATGTAATCCAATCACAGATTGACAAATATACAAGTTGTACTAAAGTGTGTGGTGAAGTTTGTGTCCATAGAAGAACTCATAAAAGATTAACTATATGAGACCGAAAGTACAGAATCATTACCTTAAGCCACAAGTTTGTTGACCTCTTGAATCCTGTACAAAAAACAATTGTATCAAATGGATGTAACTTGCCGTTCTTGAATAATACGTCATTGCCTCTTACGTTTAGTATTACTGTCGGCAAGACCTACATAACATGTGGACCAATCAAAGACAGGCATTCAAAGAAAAACAAACAGGAGCTTAAAAGATACATTAAATTATATTATACTACATGATTTACACATGAATGTGACTCATATACTTGGTTTCTGAGGCTCTAATCTTTGGTCTTCTAAACTTTTATCATTTAAGACAATAAAGCCAGCTCATTGGTCTTCATGGACCAAGTTAACAAAGTAGTTAAACGACTGGTATGTTTTACCAATAGACAAGCACCAAACTTATATAAAGATTACACTTCTAATAACTTTTTATTTTACTTAAAATGAGGGTTAAGAGGATTTGACCTCTGGATTTTAATTTAATAAATAATGACAGAATGAAAATAGACTGGATCTATTGAAAACCTTCTAATAACTTGAACTTTGTTAAAAGCTTAAACTCATTGCAGGTCCATGTACTTGTAAAACAAGTAAAATAAATGAAATCCTATTTATAAACTTAGTGTAGATCAAATTTGACTCGGATACCAACCACAATTTTGAAGTTCTAACAGTTAATTAATATGAGTTTTTAATTATTTGAACCATTCTCTCAATCAAAACACTTTACTTAAATTTCTCCTGACTTGATCTTTTTATAGGCACCTACATCAATAAACCGGATACTTGCCATACTGAACCTTCATATAGAAAGGACCCTCTGTAGGTCTTCTTATCCCATACTTGGTTAGGTCCCCATAAACCAGTTGCTAAGCATGACCATCAAGGAGTCCACCAAGTTAAGCTTAAAATACTTCAACATAATTTTGGCCAAGTCCACCATCTATAGTGAGATCAAATGAACCTGCATATATAATCCAATAATTGGTATATGTCAATGATGAATGGATATATAATAATAAGGGTAACCTTTAGGCACAATTCATGTATCTTGGTTTCCTAATTAAATTTAACCCTATAACTAAGTTTTTGTCTAAATAACAATGACCCGTGAAAGAAAAATTCAGTCTGAGTTAGATGTGATTAATTTCATACCTGGCTTTGAACGATAATAGAAGTTTTGGCACCATGATTTGCAAGGTCTAGAGCAATTTCAATGCCAGAATTCCCAGACCCAACAACCAAAACATTCTTGTTATGTAACTCCTTCCCTGATTTAAACTTCAGGGAAAGTGTTTAATCCTTCAACCTCTGGAGTATAAGGATTGGTTGTTTCCCCAGTGGCCACTACTAAAAACTTTGCACAATATATCTCAACCTCACCTGAACTTGCATTCCTAGCCTTCACAAGCCATTTCTTGGAAGCCTCACTGTACTCAGCAGACTCCACAGTTCTTTGGTACATGGGACTAATGTTGAAACGGGAGACATAAGGTCCATTTGGGATCCGCTTATTTTGCTGAAACTGAAAACTTTTTGCTGAAAGTACGGTAGATAAAGGTAAAAGTTAGTTAAAATAATATAGTGAGACCCATGAATAATACCAAAAAGTGCTATGAAACCTATGAATAGTAGCAAAAATAAGTTGGCAAAAATAATTTTTGCCAAATGGACACATAGTCATCTAAGTATTGTATGAACAACTTTTTGGGCATGTATGTGGGATAAGAGGAAGGGAAAGACATGTGAGGGAGTTCACAAAATTGCTTTCCAAGCTGAAGGTGAAGACGGTCATAGGAATATTTCTTCCATAGAGAAGCAATACAGTCTTCCCTCTCAAGGATTATGTATGGGATTGATAGCTGGCTTAGGCAAGCAGCTGTGGCAAGCCCAGAGGTGCCTGATCCAACTATTATTGCTACTTGTTCCTGCACGTGCGCTTGCACACACACATATATATATATATATATATATATTTTGAACCACTGGTGGCTTAGTTTGCTTTTTTTTGTTATTACAAAGAAGTAAGTAAAGAGAACTAAGCAAAAGCTTTAGATAATTTATGGAAAAAAAGAAGAAGAAGAAGAAGAAGAAGAAGAAGAAGCAAAGGCTTAGATATTATGGAATGGGGTTGCCCTTTTATATCCACATATGGTTATGGCTCATTCATTTCATTGGTTTAAAAGGAACTTAACTGGATTTGGTGGACCAAGTGCTTGGTATGGTTTATTAATCAGTTTATTTTACCCAATATTTTCAAATCTAAAATTTTTTTTGTTCGTTTTGTGTGTTATAGATATCATAGGTCTTGAATCTAATAAGTTTCCACCACATTAGTTGTTCTTCACTATTAGGTAGGTTGTAAATGAATTCATCTATTTATAAACCGCTGAAGTTCAGGTCAAGAAAATGCTTCTTTATATTTGTTTATTTAGCAAATAAGTCAACCTCAAACTTAAGTTTAGACTCGAATATTAAACAAGTCAGGCTCAAACATATTAATGTATTCATAAACTCTTGATGCGATGGCCACTCCACAAGTATAAGTGCTTGTGGGGTGTGGGGGGTAAGAGCCGGGGTTCAAGTTTCCAGGAAGGAGTTTCACACACATATACACTTAAATTATGTTAGAGTATAATTTCTATCTTATATAAAAAAAAAATGTATTCATAAACAAGCTCGTGAAGATAAAACTCAATTGAAGTAAATATAATATTATATGTTTATATATATATATATATATATATATATATATATATACTTGTTTAAAACTTTGCTTACATAGACTTAAGATTGGATTGAGTAAGTTTGTAAATAAAGCTTATACGATATCAAATAATTATTTTATAATTTATTGATAATTTACACAGTTCATTCGTAATAAAAACTATATATAATTTGTTACAATATTGATTTGGTGAATCTAATTTTATGACTTCATAAACAAAACCATTCTATCTAATAAAGTCAATTAAAATAATTTCAATTATAATTAAGTTATTAATTATTACCATACATTTGTGAAAGGGTAAAAACTTTTAATCATAGTTTTACTATTGTAGAGAGGGAAAATTCCTGACCTATCACAAGCTGACACGTCACACTACCAAGTCCACAAAATACAGCCAATTACAAAGCGCCACATATTGCTGTTAGGTTTTACCATCACTACTCAAAAACCAACAGAAGTTTGCCAAGTGTCATGCAAAAACCAATCACACATCAGCGCGTGTAAGCGATGACACAAGCAGTCCAGCGTGTGTAAGCGATGAGACGAGCAGTCCAGCGCGTGTAAGCGATGACATAGGCAGACCAATCAGGCTGTGACATGTGTCACCAATCAGACTCCGCCACGTGTCGCTCACCCACCCCCAAACTCCTATAAATAGAAGCCTTCCTAAGACATTTGGGAGGACACACACTAAGCCATCTGAAGCACAAGCAGCATCAGAGAAGATTCAGAAGCATCAGAAGTACAGAAGCTCTGCAGGAATCAAGCCTCAAAGCCTTCAAGAACTTTTACCTCAAAACCAAAGAACACTCGAAGCAGAATCATCAAAATTATCTGCCTAGATCCAAAAGTTTGCGGGAATCAAGCCAAAAGCGTCCGAAAACATCAACAAATCACAAATCAGTGAAGCTTTACGGATCCAAGCTTCTAAAGCCCCGAAGAACTTCCACCACAAACCTTTGAAGACGAAGAACATACGAAGAACACGAAGAACGTGAAGAACAAAGGATTTCTAACAAGCTCACAGCTAGAGATTCATTGTAATTCCGTTTCAGCAATCTTCGATCCATCCCTCAACTAAATTGAAGGATATTTTGTGTTCGAGTCAAAATCACATTATTACAATTCCAACCAACAAGTCTTTCAAGGAGATCGAATCAGAGGATCACTCTTTTGTAATTTCAGAAAATTGTACCACACAATCATCAATACAAATTCGCATTTGTGAAACTATTTTACTTGTTTGATTTATTTCAAACTAGAAATTTAGTCGCGTACAACTATATATGGGAAAAATATAAGTTATAAGTAGCTCATGAACAAACTTGACAAGAAAATAAACCAAGCTTGAACATCTAACATTATAACCTTCCTATCAAAAAAAAATTATAACCTTATTTGGTGATGAGCACAAACTCAGCTTATGTTTAAAATAAAATTAAATAAAACAATCTGAAACTTTCAATATTCAGCTCAACTCAACTTGCTTATAGCACCACTATCATACCAAGATACAAAGGTAATTCTTTTTTGTATAAGTAGGATTTTTGATCTCAGATTCTTTATTCAACCAAAAGAAATTTTACTGGTAACTCCAACTCACTATTTAAATATCATTTTTTTTTAATTTTTATAATTTTAATTTTTTATGAATAAAAAAGGGCCTCACGCGTGTAATCATTGACCTGGCTCACTTAAACCCGTTATTGATGGTGTGGGGCACTCCTGGGCACGTTAAGGCTATCCGCATTGTGGCACAGCATTTTTGCGAAGCGCACGACTCAAACCCGGCAACTCCTGAACTTGTAGGTGTGACCAAGTTCGGTACTCCTATCAACGCACCACCCGAGGGAGCTATTTAAATATGGTTCTTTAAAACTATCTTCCCCCCCCCCCCCCCTAATATTGCTTATCAAAACCCTAGCCCCTAGGTAAAGCTGTAAAATGACCCAGGTTTTTTTTTTTTTTTTTTTTTTTTTTTTTTTTTTTTTTTTTGGTTCTTTTTGCTTAGTGGGGGATGAAAATGTTTCAGCACATTTTAGTGACCCCATTCATACAGAGCATTTAACCTTTGACTCTTTGAGCAAAATGAAGCTAAGGTTAGGACCGTTGAGGTTTGGGTGGAACACACAGAACTGGACCTGGGTCTTGTTTTAGTCTTTCATTTAGATCCTATCATGATTCACGAAACCATGTGCCTCGCCTGAGATGCCAAAGTTGGGTCAGCATAAATGCATGTGGGTCACGCCCGATGTCATATGTAAATCCAATCTACATGTTCTTACTTTCATTTTGGGCCAAAAACTATGAGCCCAATTCTATAAACCTAGACCTTAAGTTAAGGTGTTCCACTCATTCTGTTCTCTTGACTTCTCTCTTTTTCAATCACTCACTAGTCTACAACTTTAACAACATAGCCAAGATTGACGTGTGTTTTTAGCCTCACAGTGCCATTTTGTGATTCTATTATTTTGGAACCAAACTACCGAAGCAGTAGTAAAAAATGACAAGCTTATGCTTATCTATAATTTTTTTTGTTTTGTTTTTTTGTTAATGCATGACAGGCCCAGTAGCAGTGCTGAGATCAATGTAATTGTTCTTGAACTTTTTTTTTTTTTTTTTTTTTTTTTTTTTTTTTTTGAGAATAAAAGACGTGAACTTTATAAACTGAAACAAGCCAAATCAGCTTGTGCAAAATGCTGAATGTGTGGTGGAACATCATTCATCCACACTAAAAAATTTGGTATGCTAATAGCAAATCTAGCTAGACTATGTACTACAGAATTGCCTTCTCTTTTTGTACGAGAGTAAAGTATTGTGTCAAATCTTTGGGAAAACATTCTGACATCCTCCAGTAAAAGACCTGAAAGAGTTAAAGGATAATCAGACTCTTTCAAGGATAATCATTCTGACATGCTAAATGTTCTTGAAGTTTGTTGTACTACTTGACAAATAGTATATGAGCCAAACATGTACGGTTTTTTTAATATTTCCTTTTAAACCTTTTCTTCTGAATGAATATGCTTATCAATTCAGAAGGAAAGAGACAGCCTAAAGAGGGACCTCAACATTTGCACCAGCAAATAAAAACACCCAAGGAGGGAGAGAGGAGATGTACATCTATAGTTCTTTACTCAGTACAAGAGCCAGCCCAAGATTCAATTTTGTGGGCAACAATATAGCATCTCTTAGGTTACAAACAAAAAAACCAAAAGGGATGAGAACAAATATAGAGAAAATATCCAGAGGCAAAACGTATGATAATTTCACAACATTTTCAAATTAATCTAACATCTAACGGGCCATTCAAATAAACTTAAACTGCATATGATGGTGCATTTCTGATGAGATAGACTAAAATTCGGGAACATTACGAAATGTGAGTGAATTTTTATTGTGTTCCTAGCTTTTCTGAATATAAACACTTGAGATCTAATTTCTCCTGATTCTTTTGAGGATTGGTTGTTTATGCCTTTATGGCATCAATCACCAAGGGTCCATCACCTTGAAAGATTACAAATTAGGACTCGAGGTACACAGGAGTTAACTACAAGATGGGTATATTATGTGATGACTTGCAATATTTTTGTTGTTGCAGTTTGAAAAGGAATTATTGATTTTTTGTAATTAATTATCCATCCAAATTAGTTTGGTATTTCTCAGCTTTGCCAAATCCGAAAGTTGTTTTCTACACATTCTGTACATAATCAAACTGTAACTAACATTTTTATATTTTATATAAATGTAATATAGTACACGCTCTGGTACAGTCTTTGTTTTTTTTTTTTTTTTTATAAAAGCTGTTGAAGTTTCATAAAAGCTTGATGATTGATGCCAGAGATTGAAGTTTCATTTAAAGATGTTGTTTATAATTTAAGCAACTTACGTATGATCCTTTGAGAGAGACTTTTTTTTTTAAGAAGAAGGCTGTAGATTTTACTAAGATAACTCAGCCCTCTAGCATGTCTAGCTATCACAATCATTAATGTAAATATGATTTAACAATTCTAAATACATTATAGAATGATCATATTGTTTAGAGTAGACTTCTTCTCTATTGTTCCTCTTTTTTTATTCTAAAGTTCTTGTAAAAAGTCCTTTTCAGTTTTCACTTGCTTTGCATCACTTTCTAATTCTCACAATACTCATGCTTAACCATAGCAACAAACAAAACTAGATTATATCACAACAATAACCTATTTTATTATTCTCTCTCTCTCTCTCTCTCTCTCTCTCTTCCCTTTTTTGAGACATTATGTAATGGACTTGATATCATTGGCTATGTTTTGGGCATCGGCACTAGCTCCATATAACCCTCTTCTAGATAGTCCAACACAGTATAAGCCATTCTTTCCCTTCCAATGGTTAGGATAAGTAGGTTTTGCAAGTCCATCCTTATTCAAAAGATATTCATCCCCCTGCTTATAACAATAAAATAGTTAATTGAGAACCATTTAAAAAAAAAAAATAGTTCTAGTATGGTATCTATTTGGTACAAGTTAAATTTTTTTAGTGTTATTTTTAAAAATGGAATTCTTGTGAAGCTCGTGTTAATAAGTGAAATTTGAATAAGATATTAGATATATCTAAGGGGGAAAAAGAAACTTTATAAGTTGTATTTAACAAGGAAAATAAACCAAATTAAATCACATTTTTCACCCTACCAAACGAGAAATTATTAACACATCTAGAAGGACCATGTCACACTTGCCTAATGGTCCTCCTTACCTGTAAAATAGATCCATCAAATCTTAAATAATTGAGTCAACTCCTAATTTCCTAAACCAAATAAACCCCAATTTATGTTACTGTCATTTACGTTTATGTTTATGTTTATATTTGCGTTAGGTATAAAAGCATCTGATTGATGGTTTCTCTTGAGTCCTCAGTAGTCAGTCCTCCTACCAAAAACACAATACAGGGTATTTTAGATTAGAGTACATTTTTTACCTTTAAGTTTTGGATTTGTTTTTACTTTGACTCTTTATGTTTCAAAATTTTCATTTTAACCTTTCATGTTTGATTTTCTTTTCATATACATTTACATTTCAAAATTTTCATTTTGACCATTCATATTAAATTCAAATTTCAGTTTAGCCCTTCATGTTAGATTCAATTTTCTATTTGACTCTTCATAGAAATGAAAATTTTGAAAGGTAAAGGGCCAAACAAAAAACTTAATCAAACATGCATGGCCAAAATGAAAATTTTGAAACCTAAAAGGTCAAAATGAAAAAATCTTAAACTTTAAGGGCCAAAAATGTACTTTAGTCAATATTTTAAAAAGATTGGAGAGTTTATTTCCTTCACTAAAATATTCTTTATTATATTTTTTTTTCCTAGACAAAATTGGACAACTTCATCACCTACCATTAAGGTAGGATATTTCCTAGTTCCATGTAATTGTTGATGTTTAGAAAATTCAAATTTAAAAAAATATCATTTATGTATTTTCTTTCAAATAAATAGGTCTAAGCTTTCAAAACTACCCTTTAATTTAAACTGAAATAAAACAAGTAAAAATTAGGATATTACCTTTCAAATAAAAGTAAATGATAAATTAGAAATAATATTATATTTTAAAAAATCTCAAAATAAAATAAAGGGTTAACACAAAGAGTACTCTATCAAATACCTTAAGCCACAAGTTTGTCGACCTCTTAAATCCAGTACAAAAAATAATGGTGTCAAATGGATGTAACTTATCATTCTTGAATAGTATGTCATTGCCTTGAACTTTAATTATTTCTGCCGGCAAAACCTGCGTAACATGTGGATCAATAAAATAAACAAGCATGTTTTTCTCATCAAAAAAAAGAAAAAAGAAAAAAAGAAAAAAAGAAAAAAAGAAAAAAAGGCATATGAAAAAGGACAAACAGGAGCTTAAAAGATAGAGTAAAGTGTATTGTATAAGATTTCCATTGGTCTTCTAAACTTTACCATTTCAGAAAAGAGAAAATCTATACTCTATTGACACAAAAAATTTGACACCTGCTAATATAACAGATTGTTAGTAGTAGATAAAAAAAAAATGATGTCAATACTAAACCACTATAAACTTCCTAACTCAACTATTGAAAAAAATATTATCATATTTTTTTGTGTATAAAGTATTGCTCTTAAGAAAATCATTGTAGTCAATTTTTTGCTCGCCATGAACAAGTTAGAAAAGTAATTGTGGAATGGTATCCATTAGACTAGAACACAATTGGCCCCCAAAAAAATTGTAGTATCCTTTTCATTCAACCACCTAACATATAAAGTTATTATTTCTTTTCTTACAATGAGAGTTTTGAGGAATTGACCTGAGATTTAATTTCATAGACAATGACAAGATGCCATTAGATTGGATCTACTGAAAATCCTCTAACAACTTGAACTCATTGCATATCCGTGTACTTACAGAACAAGTAAAAACTAATCCAACTTATAGTTTTAATTAGTGTAGATCAAATTTACCTCTGATACCACAAACAATTCTAAAGAATTAATTTTACTTTTTTAAGTACATGAACCATTCCCTCACTCAAAATTCTTACCTGAATTTCTCCTGACTTGATCTTTTTATATGTACCAACATCAAAAAGTGGATACTTGCCGTACTTAATCTTCATATAAAAAGGACCCTCTGTAGGCCTTCCTATCCCATACTTGGTCAGGTCCCCATAAACCAGTTTGCTAAGCATGACCATCAAGAAATCCACCAAGCTAACAGGAAAATACTTCAACATGGTTAAGCCCAAGTACACCATCTCCCTTGAGAGAAAATGAACCTGTATATATAATCCAATAATTGGTAATTGTAACCATGATGCATAGATATATTAAATTTTGTACTAATAACAATGACCCATGTAAGAAAAATTAAATATAAGTTAGATGTGGTTAGTTTCATACCGGGCTTCGAAAAATAATGGCAGTTTTGGCACCATGATTTGCAAGGTCCAGAGCAATTTCCACTCCAGAATTCCCAGACCCAACAACCAAAACATTCTTGTTTTTGAACTCCTTCCCTGACTTATACTGAGTAGAATGAAGAACCTCACCAGGGAAAGTGTTTAACCCTGCAATCTCTGGGGTATAAGGGTTGGTTGTTTCCCCAGTGGCCACCACTAAAAACTTTGCACTATATATCTCAACCTCTCCTGAACTTGCGTTCCTAGCCTTAACAATCCATCTCTTGGAAACTTCATTGTACTCAGCAGACTCCACAGTTCTTTGGAACATAGGACTAATGTTGAAATGGGAGACATAGTCATCTAAGTACTGTATGAACATCTTTTTGGGCACAAAGGTGGGATAAGAGGCAGGGAATGACATGTGAGGGAGTTCACAAAATTGCTTTGCAAGGTGGAGGTGAAGACGATCATAGGAATATTTCTTCCATATAGAAGCAATACATTCTTCTCTCTCAAGAATTATGTATGGGATTGATTGCTGGCTTAGGCAAGCAGCTGTGGCAAGCCCAGAGGGGCCTGATCCAACTATTATTGCTACTTGTTCCTGCATATTTGTTTTTGAGTCACTGTTTGCTTAGGTTGCTGTATTTTCTTTTTACAAAGAAGGAAGTAAAGAGAGCTAAGCAAAGGCTTACATAATATATGGAATGGGGTTGCCTTTATATATCCACACATATTCTTTTGGTGAATTTCATTTCATTGGTTAAAAAGAACTTACCCTGACTAAGTTTACCCAATTTATTCTTTTTATATGAATCTAGAGATGGTTTGGGTCAGGACAACCGTACCTGGTAACTATCCGAAATTCTTGTCCGTGGATTCTCATACAAAGATTTTACAAAGCTAATATATAAGTAAATAACCATCATTCATTCTCAAAAGATTTTACCCTTGAGCTTTGCTATTGATGCTTGATGATTAATAAATTTGCAGAAGACAGAGACAGAGAGATGTAAAATTGTAGAGGAAAACGAAGGTTGCTGATGTGGGGTAGGTAGTTAATATATTATGTTTATGTGGGTTTATTAATAAATTATTAAGGAGGTGGGAGTGCCACGTTCTAATTTTCTCCTGATGCTGCCACTTTTTTTTTTTTTAATGGATCGGATTTGGGTAACACCCAAACCCGACCCAAACATTCGGGTTTTTATCTAAACTCAATCTAATTTTGTTTTGCCCATAATTGGTTGGGTAATGCTCAGAAAATTTTTGGGTCGTGTCGGGTTAAGTACCTATGTGATCATAGGTTTTAGCCATTCTTAATCATAATTTTTTTTTATCATCAAATCAAACAAATGTAGTTTTTTTTTCCTTTTCTTTTTCTTTCAAGATAAGAATTAATTCTAAGTCCTTTATTCAAATAAGAAAAATGTTACGTCTACAATATTTTCTCAACAAATTATAAATAGAAGATTATTACAGGCAAAAAAGATTTTTCTAGTCATTAAAACCTAATATTTACATACAATTTATTAAATTTTTTTTTCTAAATATTTTCCATTAAAACCCTATTTATTGAAAAGAATTTTTTTTATTTTATAATTTTTTTAAACTTTAAAAGGGACACTACTTTTAAAAGTAAGCTTCCCAAGAAAAGAGAGAAAGAAAAAAAAGAAAAAAAAAAAAGGTTCCCAAGGCAGAAATCCAATTCACACGGTAACATATATAATTCCACTAGCTATTGGTTACGAATTCGAGGGTTTGTGTGAATTGATAAAAATGATTAAAAATATGTCAAGAAAAGTGTGCAAATCGTATCTGTGTAATTATTTTATTATAAGTGAGATTCTATTAAGGCAGGCATAAAGTTTTTGTCTGTGGGCCATAATATAATATAGATATAATATTAACAGTAAATTAACATCAATAAATCATGTTATGATAGTTTTTTCTAGAAAGTAATTTAGGTATGGTCAGAGTTTTGCGATTCATACATCACTTTTTAACATTTTCAACAAGGTTTTCAGACCCAGACTGGACTGGGAGGTCGAACCGTGAAAATCGAGAACCGGATTGAAATCTAATTTTTTAAGCATAGAGAACCGGACATATGTGGTAATTCCATGAACCTCTAAAATCGGGGTTGGATTGCACAAACCGGTGGCAAGAACCGTGCGGTCCAACCCCTTAGCAATTTTTTTTAATTAAATTTTTTTTTTATAAAAACAACTTAACACAATTTTATTCTACTTAATTAAATTATCCATCTCTTACAAGGAATAAAAAAAAAATTATAATTATAATCCTTCAAAGATATTCAACTTTACTTCAAAAATTAATCATAAATTTTAATGTTTTCATGGTTATTATTTTATTTTATTAACTTTCTTATTTAATTATTAAATATATGCTTGAAAATCATTAAATTTCCCTCACATATATAGATATATTAGTCAATTTTTCTAGTTTTATAAATTTAATATCTATATTTAGGCTTTAATTAATTATTAAATTAATTATGATGTCATCACGGTTCGACCCCGGTTTGACCTCAGTTCGACCTCAAAAACCTTGAACCTCTCCCTTTTACGGTTCAATGAACGGTCCGGATCTGAAAACCTTGATTTTCAATGGATATATTTAAGTTTCAATTTCCTTTCTTGGGTTCCATTTAGTTTAATTAGTAAAATTTTTTTGTCAATTAATATCTTGATTTGATGATAAATAACAATCATCAATAGCATATTATAAGTTGAAACTATCTTTAAAAAAAAAAAAAATTCACCCTCCCATTCTTCAACTATCAAATTCAAAAATAAATAAATTAAAAAATTAAAAACAAACAAACAAATAAATCTTATTATAGAAGATAAAGTTCAGTAAGTTTGGATATATTAAGTTAATTGAATTTAATGGTAGAAAATGGAGTAATTTGAGTTGTCATGTAATATGAACTCAAGCATTAAAATATCAATTGGATAAGTCAAGTCAAGTTAGAGGGTTGCCCTTTAGTTTTTTTTTTTTCTTAAGTCAAGTTAAGTCATTATTGATGTTAATAAGTTGTAATTGAAATAACATCATTTTCACATGAATCCACTGTTAACATTACTTTTATTAAGACTTATGTTACCTTAGCACTTGTGTGTTTATTTCTACACTTATTGGATATAGATATAAATAAAACTAAGAATTTTTGTTTGAAATTGCAAACCATGATATTTAGATATTAAGAAAAAATCAATGCACATATATACATAAACATGCATATAAAAATACAAGTTGAAATTTAATAATAGACACGATCATAACTCATAATTAAAATTTTATATAAAAAAACTCATAAATACATTGTATGCAAATGTCAATTTATATATATATCTACCAGATCATTTTTGAGCAATGCCGGCCCAACAAACTTTAAGGTCTAAGACGATATATTTAAATGGGGCATTTTTGTTATTACTTAAATAATATTTAACTAGTTTTTAATATCATAATTTTTTTATAACAAAAATCAATTCTTTTTATCTTGTAATATGTGATTTTTTTTTGAAGAAATACTAAAGCTACAATAAATTTTACTACAAAAAACTCACAAATGATGTAGCAATGAATGTGATTAGTCATGACACTTCAAGAAGATAATTAACAAGTATTTGAATGAATAATGTTAGGGATATTATAAATTTTACAACATGAGACTTATAAAGATGAGAGATGCTACATCTACAACATTTCTACAACATTTTTACAACAAATCACAGGTGATTAGTTGTTATTGGTTCAAATTTGAAACTAACACTAAGATTACTTTTTTGCCCCAACAATAACAACCAGTAACAACCTGCCACTTAGGATTTGTTGTAAACATGTTGTAGACATATCATTTCTCTTTGATAAATAGTTTCAATTTATAATGTTTGCTATTGTTTTTTATTATCATATCATGGCAAAAATGGGAAACTAACCATAACTTTCCAACTATATAGTTAGCAGTCAATGTTTTCAAACTATATTTTTTACTAGCATCTCGAGTTTAAGAGACTCGATTTAGGACCTATAAATCGAGTCTTTGAGGGTCGATTTTCATGTTCTAATCGGGTCTGAGTTGGCACTTTTTCCACGTGGCGGCCATCTGGAAATCGAGTCTCTAAGACTCGATTTATAAGGCCAGACTCAAACACGAAGATAAAAAAGTACAACAGAACAAAAGCACCAACAAAGAAATCAGAGCCAGAAATAAAAAAGAAAGAAGCCGAAGAAGAAAAGAAAGCCAAAAAGGCTGCTCTCTCCTTCTCTCTTAGTCTTTCTCATGCTTCAATCCAAGAAACAAAAACACCACCGCAACCACCAGATTTGTAACCATCGACAACCAGATCCGTCTCACTCCCTCTCTCTATTGTGGTTTCTTTGGCTTCTGTTTGGAGTTTGGGTGGTTGTGGGTTGACTGGATCGAGTCGCGACCCAGGCCACGCGGGATCGGGTCGCGACCCAGGCCGCGCGAGCCCCAGGTCGCGCAACCCAGGCCGCGCTGGTGAGGTGAGCTCTTTCTCTAGATTCTTTCTCTCTCTCTCTGATCTGATTGTCTCTCTCTCTAATCTGATTGTATTTTTTTCTCTGATCTGATTGTATTTTTTTTTTTTGGGTTTTTTGGCTTGTACATGAGAGACTTAAGACTTAAAATTTTTTAATTTTTTTTGGTTTATAAATCGAGTCTTAGAGACTCGATTTCCAGGTGGCCGCCACGTGAAAAAAGATGCCACATGAGACGTGATCAGACCATGGAAATCGAGTCTTTGAGACTCGATTTATAGGCCAAAATCGAGTCTTTTAAACTCGAGATGCTAGTAAAAAATATAGTTTGAAAACATTGACTACTAACTATATAGTTGGAAAGTTATGGTTAGTTTCCCATTTTCGCCTCATATCAATAAACAAATTAGTTTTTTTTTTTTTTTTGTACGCGTAGATCAAACTTCATATCTCTTATTTAAAACAATAAATTTTACCAGTTGAGTTAACTGAAACACACATTAATTCACTTGCTTAAAGTCCTGTAACAACTAACAATCCATATGCAACATTCATTAATTATTTGTATCTAAAAACTAAATTTGCCAAACCAGCATAGCCCACATCTCTATTTTCTCAATTTCAGACTACTCTTATACAACTTTTTGAAAAGCTATACAAGTTTGCTTTAGATATATGTATTTTATTTTAACAAAAAAATTCTATAAAAGAGAATCATGCTATGTGCATGGCCACACTTCATTTTATATGAAGTTATACACGCATCCATAAGAAATAGAATTGTGGAAGATATAACAAAGTGAAAAATGATCATCTAACTGTCTTTTCTTTTTCTTTTCCTTTTTTTAACAAGAGCTATTTATTTTTACCTTTATTGATGAAATTTGTGACAATTTAAGAGCTTCCATAGATTATATTGAAATATTTTTACTAATATATAAAATTATTAATGATTAAGTTGAAATATATTAAACAACAGTTATGTTGTATCTTTTATTTTGTTTATATTATGATATTATTTAATAGGTGTTAATTTTATTTTTTATGTATCAATTTAGTTTTAAATTTTAATATATTTTCTATTATTGAATGATCAAAAAAATTTGGTTCATATTTTGGTCCTCAATGTTGTATATATAGGTATATACATGAATAGGTTGTAATAATGATGTTTGAGTTTGGAGAATATTGTTTCATAAAGTTGTTAAAGTGAAAATTCAAGTTCTGGAATTTTCTAAGTGAAAATTCGAAATTCAATATTTTCGATCAGTCGAAGCTTTGGCTCGATCGATCGAAATGGTGAAGAAACTAATCCTCTGGATGATTCGATCACTATTCGATTCCTGCTCGATCGATCGAAAGGAACCTTCGACCAATCGAAAGTCGTAAAACATGATTTTTTTGCAGAATTTTCTGGTGACTGTTCAAAAAGGTTGAAGAGGTTTCAAGCCTTGTGAACAATTTTATGAAACATTTTAACTCTCCATACGTGCCTTTTGATAAAATATAACCCTATGGATATAAATAGAGGCTTATGTTCACTTGAAAACTAACTAGTTTCACAAAAAATAGTAAGTTAGAGAAAAACACAAGAAATCCTGTGGTCATTCTCCAGAATTACTATCTGTAGAACCCAACATCTTGGTTGTATCTTGAAGACAAATTTGCGATAACCCTTTAGCAACAATAGTGTGGGGGGGGGGGGGCAAATATTGTCTAAGGAAAATGATATTGTGCCTCCAAGTTATCTATTTTTTGTTTGTCTTTTGTGTTAACCTTGTTCTTCTATTATTACTTTGTTTAATATCCCCAACAATCTTAGACAATATTTCCTACGATGGACGATGGAAGGAACAAGTGATGTTTCAGCATTGAAGATGTTGAATCATAAGTTGGTGAAATTGGATCGCTTTGATGGAACCAATTTCTCTTGATGGAAAGACAAGATGAAATTCCTACTTACTGCACTCAAACTCTTCTATCTTGGACCCGAATTTGATGCATTTTCCTACTACGAGTGAAGAAGACACTAATGAGATAAAGGCACAAAGAAAGAAACGGGAGGAAGACGAACTGATTTGCAAATGGCATATTCTCAATACTCTTTCGGATCATCTCTATGATCTCTACACATCAATGAAGTCACCGAAGGAGATTTGGAATGCTTTGGAGACAAAGTACAAAACTGAGAAAGTAGGTACGTATAAGTTTATTATTTAAAAGTATTTTGATTATAAAATACTTGATAATATCTCAGTTTTAGATCAAGTGCATGAGTTACAGATTTTGGTCAATAAACTCCGTGATTTGTCAATCAATATTCCTAAATCATTCCAAGTGGGTGCAATCATTACGAAACTCGCACCAAGTTGGAATAATTTTAGGAAGAAGCTTCTGCATATGTCGGAAGATCTCACTTCAGAACAATTCAGACAACATCTTCGAATTGAAGAAGAAAGTGGGGTTAGAGATGGGACTAACACCGATTCTAAAATGAATGTGAACTATGTGAGCAATGTTCAAAGTGGGAGTTCGAGTAAGACCGATAAGCACTTGAAAGTAAACAAAAGTGGGAGTAGTTTCAAGAAGAACAACTCCAAGAATCCCAACAAGGACAACAAGAACCGGGCTTGTTTCCATTGTGGAAAGAAAGGCCATTATATTCACGAATATAAACTCTTAAAGAACAAGAAATAAGATGAAGAAGGCAATGCCATTGAAACAAATGTCATTGAGGACATTGTTGCTATGGTAAATGGCATACATATTGATATGATCACTGAAGTTCATATGGCTGTAATTGCAAATCCTTTTGATTGGTGGTTCGATTTGGGTGCAACGGTGCATGTGTGCAACAACAAAAAGCAATTCAAGACTTATGATAAGTCTTCCATAGAACAACAAGTGCTGATAGGTAACCACAATAAAGCAAATGTTCTTGGAAAGGACACCGTTGAAGTGAAAATGAGTTTCGGCAAGATGTTGATCTAGACCAATGTTTTTCATGTACCTGATATCAAGAAGAATCTAATATCTACCAATTTGTTATATAAGAGTGGTGTAAAAGCTATACTTGAATCGGACAAGTTAATCTTGTCCAAGAAGGAGATATTTGTAGGAAATGGATATGCTACTGATGGCATGTACAAACTAAGTATTATTATTAAAGAAGTTTCTGGTTGTGCTTATATTGTTGATTCTTCATATTTGTTAAATTTCAAATATTTGAAGTTTATGTCAAAGCATGGTATGATTTCATATAAGCATGATGATGAAAAGAAACGTGAAATTTGTATTCAAGCAAAAATGACAAAGAAACCTTTTTCTAAGTCAGATAGAAATTCTATTATGCATAAACTTGTACATTTTGATGTATGTGAGTTGAATGGTGTATTAACTAGAGGAGGTAAAAGATACTTCATTACATTCATTGATGATTACTCTAGATTTACATATGTGTATTCAATGAGAAATAAAGATGAATCATTTGACATGTTCAAACGCTATAAAATTGAAGTAGAAAATCAAAAGGATAGGAAAATAAAGATCCTACGAAGCGATAGAGGTGATGAATATTTTCCTAATGATTTTTCTACGTTTTGTGAGGAACATGGTATAATACACCAAAGTTCAGCCCCTTATACACCTCAACAAAATGGTTTGGCTAAAAGAAAAAATAGGATTCTTGTAGACATGATAAATGTCATGATCTTGAGTGTAGAGCTTCCTTTTAATTTATGGGGAGAGGCATTGCTTACAGCATGTCATGTGCAAAATAGAGTACCTTCCAAGCCTCAATATATCAAAGTGTGGGGGTGTTTAGCCTTTTATAGAGTAGTTGATCTAAAAAGAACAAAGTTAGGACCAAGAGTTATGAAAAGTGTGTTTGTAGGTTATGATAAAAATTCAAAGACATATAGATTATTAGACTTAAGCTCTAATACAGTGGTGGAATCAAGAGATTTTGAATTTATTGAGGATAAATTCAATAAAGATCCCATGGATGCCTTGATACCTACTCAAACACAATAAGGTGACTCTAATCCTAATACTACTTTGGGTGGTACTAAAAGGATTGAAAGTGGTTCATCAAGTGAACAAAGAAAGAGTCATAGGATAAGAAAAGAAAAAGACTTTGGTCCAGATTTCATTTCTTATCAAGCTTAATTGTTTATTGTTGAAGGTAATAGACAAGTGGTCCTAAATAAAATACCCATAGTGTTTAACATAGAGGATGATTCTAAAACATTTGAGGAAGCTATGGCTTCTAGAGATTCAACTTTCTAGAAAAAAGCTGTGAATGATGAGATGAACTCAATATAATCTAATAATACTTAGGTCCTAGTGGATCTACTTACTGGTTCTAAACCAATTGGTTGTAAATGGGTATTTAGAAGAAAATATAATGCTAATGGATCAATACAAACCTTTAAAGCAAGGTTAGTGGCAAAAGGCTTTAAACAAAGGGAATGAGTAGACTACTTTGATACCTATGCACTGGTGGCTACGATCACGTATATTCGTGTGTTGTTAGCACTTGCATCCATATATAAGTTGATTGTACATCAAATGGATGTCAAGACAGCTTTCCTAAATTGTGATCTTGACAAGGAAGTTTACATGAAACAACTTGAGGGTTTTGTACTTCCTAGAAATGAAAAGAAAGTTTGCAAATTAGTCAAGTCTTTGTATGGCTTGAAACAAGCTCCAAAATAATGGCATGAAAAGTTTGATTCAGCGATTTTGTCGGATGGCTTTGTGCACAATGGTTCCGACAAATGTATGTATTCTAAATTCACAAAGGAATATGAAGTCATTGTATGCCTTTATGTGGATCATATACTCATATTTGGTACGAATATGAAAAGTGTATGTAAAACCAAAAAATATCTTTCTTCTATGTTTCAAATGAAAGATTAAAATGAAGTAGATACTATTTTGGGAATCAAAATTAAAAGACATAGTGAGGGCTTTGCACTGTGTCAATCTCATTATGTTGAGAAAGTGCTTCAAAGATTTGAACATCTTAATATAAAGGAAGCAGATACACCTTTCGATCGGAGCATAAAGTTGGGTGAGAACACTAGAAGAGCAATTGCATAGCTCGAGTATGCTAGTGCTATTGGTAGCATGATGTATGCTATGCATTGTACAAGACCAGACATATCATTTTCAATGGGCAAACTTTCTAGATTTATAAGTAATCCAAGTGTGGATCACTAGAAAGCAATTGGTAGAGTTCTTGGTTATTTAAAGAAAACCATAAGTTTAGGACTCTTTTATTTCGAATTTCCAACTGTGTCGGAAGGTTATTCGAATGCTAGTTGGATTACTAGTGTGAGTGATAACAAATCCACGCTTGGTTGGATATTCACTCTTAGTGGGGGTGTCATCTCTTGGGCATCAAAGAAACAAACGTGTATTTTTCACTCCACCATGAAATCAGAATTTATAGCCTTGGCGCAGTAGGCAAGGAAACGGAATAGCTAAGAAATATGTTGTTAGACATAGAGTTGTGGCCATAACCAATACCAGCCATTTCGGTGTACTGCGATAGTAAAGCCACCTTGGGCAGAGCATACAGTAAAATGTATAATGGTAAGTCTAGACAGATAGGTCTAAGACATAATTACATAAGACAATTAATAGAATCTGATACCATTTTAATTGTCTATGTAAGGTCAAATAATAATTTGGCAGACCCTTTTACCAAAGCAGTGTCTCGAGATATGGTTGGGGTAACATCCATTGCAATGAGACTAAAACCCTTCTTTTAAGAGAATCACCAATAGTGAGAACCCAACCTCGAATTGATTTTATCTAAGAGGTTTAAAGGGTAACAACAAGCTATTGATACGTGGTTAGTAAGAATACTAATTTTGTGTTTTATTCAGGATGGATTAGTGCAGATTGTTACGATGTAATAGAGGATGAGTTTTACACTCTTAATGAAGTTCATAAAGTATAAATGTTTGTGTAATAGGGACATAAGAAGGAACTTCACCTTTGTGAACATAGAAGTGGTGTCGCTTCTAGCAAGAGTAAAGAATTTTTTCTTGTAAATGTTCACTAAACCGGGAAGAGCACAAGGCCATAATAGTGCTAACAACAGTGGAATTCTAAATGTGTTATGGATGTTCTTATGTATGTGTTGTTTCCGATTTCAACACATAAGAGTTTTGGTTTAAGCACCAAGCCACCATTAACTCTGTTGATTTCTTGAGCAATTATACTAAGGGGAGGTTTAAGTTGAAAGACACCTTCCATTATGCATGATAGAATATCAATCAAGTGAGACATATATTATTCCAACCTAGTGGGAATTGTTGTATATATAGGTATATACATGGATAGGTTGTAATAATGATGTTTGAGTTTGGAGAATATTGTTTCATAAAGTTGTTAAAGTAAAAATTCAAGTTCTGGAATTTTCTAAGTGAAAATTTGAAATTCGGTATTTTTGATTCGTCGAACCTTTGGCTCGATAGATCGAAATGATGAAGAAAATAATCCTGGAGTCTCTAGATGATTTGATCGCTATTCGATTCCTGCTCAATCGATCAAAAAGAGCATTCGATCGATCGAAAGGAACTTTCGACTGATTGAAAGTCGTAAAACAGGAGTTTCTGCAGAATTTTCTGATGACTGTTCAGAAAGGTTAAAGATATTTCAAGCCTTGTGAACGGTTTTATGAAACATTTTAACCATTCATACATGCCTTTTGATGAAATATAACCCTATGGGTATAAATAGAGGCTTATGTTCACTTGAAAACTAACTAACTCCACAAAAAAATAGTAAGTTAGAGAAAAACACAGGAAATCCTGTGGTCATTCTCCAGAATTACTATCTGTAGAACCTAACATCTTGATTGTATCCTAGGGACAAATTTGCGATAACCCTTTAGCAACAATAGCGTGGAGGGGGGGGGCAAATATTGTCTAAGGAAAACGGCATTGTGCCTCCAAGTTATCTATTTCTTATTTGTCTTTTATGTTAACCTTGTTCTTCCATTATTACTTTGTTTAATATCCCAACACTCAAGACAAATTCTTGTTTCTGTCACTGGGCTATAAACTTCTTATACAAGACACAATAAAGTGAAAAACAATAATTTAAATGCTTCTTTAAAAAATTGTAGTCTTTTTGTTTTTGCTGTCTCCCATATATGTTCTGTTATCTACCATTCAAATTCAAGTAAAAAAATTAGGTGTTCTAATCTTACACTCCGTCTATATAAATTTACTTGAACTAATAATAAAATTTTAAAAAATTATGAGAAAATTACCTAAAAACTCTAGAAGATGCTACTCCTAATATGCATTATTCACATTATAATAATGATAAATATATTTTACAAGTAAATCCTTAGTAAAATTTTAGACAAATAGGGATAAGAATCTCATATTATAATTAGAGATGTTGAAACCATTAAGGTATCCCTCAAATCTTTTGCTTAAAATTGTCATTATAACCTTATTTTTTAAATAATTCAATAGTTACAATAGGAGAAAAGGGTTTTGAAGTTTGAACTCTAGACGTCTAATTAAAAGAACTAGGCAATATCAATTAAAAATTTGGACAATTATCATTGTAACCTAAAAGAACGTAATAATATTAAAATACGATACTCTTGCTAGTTGCTACATGCATTGTCACCCCTCATTTTATGTTACTAGTTAAGGCAGCATGTGCAAGGCACGTGCTTTCCGTGGGAAAAGAGTAGTGATTAAGGTCAATTCTAGGTTTTATTTGTATCACATAACAAATATATAAATCATTTGATTTTTAAAGTACATAGAGATTTACATTAATCAAAAGAGACATTAATTTTAAGAATTTTAATAATTATGTCGTAAAAAGTTAATCTTGTTCGTATAAGAATTTTGATCAACCACAAAGTTAGGGTAGCTATTTAACATATAAATATCTATTTTACTATAATAGATTTTTTAGTACCTACTTGCTAAAGGCAATATATCCACTCACTAAAAGCTTCTAAGAATGATAACAAATATCATCATTGTAAGGATGCAGTTTGAGTCCTAAGCCCAAAAGGTAAAAGGATTTAGGCTTAAAGAGCCCAATACAATGAATTTGTAGAAAGTGGGTTGGAAAACTAAGCTCTAATGAGTTGGGTAGCAATTATAGTGGATCCAAATGACAATGAAGTAAAAGTAGGCTGGTTTTCCCTAAAGAAAATCGTCCTTGGCACAGTCCAAGGAGATCGGTTCTTGTTTATATCCCTTGGAGTTGATTACAAGTACAGTTCTTATTGCTACAATATTTCTCTCTTAATTCTCCGATCCCCTCTCCATGGAGGGTCTCTTACATTATATAGCTCCCTTTAGATGATCTTGACCCTCCATTTGTTGATCATCCAGGCCACTACTTGAGTGCTTGTCCCATCGGACACCCTTTCAGGCCCTCTGTGAGTTGGGGTAGCTAATGCAACACTGTTCAGGGGTCTTCTCCACATAAATGCAGCCAGATAGTTAGCTGCAGAGCATTCAATGCGGTGGTAGCAGCTTTCCTGTAGATATTTCCCAGCTCCCATTCATAGCTTGCTCCTGGAGTTCCGAGTCTCACATCTCCAGTACTGTTTATTTGTCCTCGGACCACTAAGCGTCCTCGGACAAGGCCCAAGGCCCAACATATATTCTTGGGCCTCACAACCCTACAATGGCCCCTCAAAACTCTGGCTTTTTCCCTCCTGTCCGAGGAGAAAAAATAGGGTTTTGACTTTGGATAATTAAACCCATATGTTTCTTTGATTTCTACACGTGAGAATGTTGCTTCGCGTGTCCCGTAACTGTTCCTGATGCTTTGGAGCCCGCGACGTCTCATTAAATGCTCCAGGCGGCGCTTTGCTCCCTGCATCCTACGGTGAGATACAGATCCTACGACTGACATTTCCCCTCGAATTTTGAGCGAGATAACTCCCACTTAATTTCGCCTCCTATATAAGGCGTCTGGTGGGTTTACTTTTTCTTTTACTTCACAAATTTGCAAACTCTTAAGACCTTTCAAACTCTCAAGCTTTCAAGGCTTCCCAAATCTCCCAACTCTCAAGAAGCTCCTGAAGTGTCATCTGTTTTTATTTTCATAAGTCTTTACGTTCTTAAGTTCTTTTCTTCTCGGCCTTCTAGCCTTCAGTTCCCTTTCAAAAAACATTTCCCTTTCTTCCCCTTAGCTTGCTTAGATTGGTAGATTCAAGCACCTCGTGGATTCTCCCGCCGGTATGTAGGGCTTTAGGGCCAAGTAGCACATTCTCTAGGGAGTTTCCCTGCGATATTGTGCTCCAGACCAGGTGCTCACACATAGGAACGAAAGGGAGGTTGTCATTCCTATGATCGCCTTCATAGAAGGAGTAATGACGCTTCCCATGTGTAGGGTAATCAAAGACTACTTGATTGCTCATAGGTTGTGTCCTCACCAATGCGCGCCCAACTTGTTTAGAGTCTTAGGTAGCCTTGATGCTCTCAACGAGCAAATGGGTTTGAGACTCACCTGGCACGACTTCGTTTATATGTACAAGTGCCATTCACTTGCTGACGCGAGGTATTACCTCAAGTCTAGGTCCTCAATTGTTAGGCTTATATCGTGTCTTCCCAAGTCCAACAAGGGCATGAAAGACGACTATCTAATCATTTCTGGGGAATAGCACGACGTTCTTTACTGCCCAACTCGGGAGGGAGAGCCAGGTGAGGTGTCCTAGGGTTAGGTCCCTTGACATGGGATTTAGTTCTTTAGCTTTGCTACCCTTGTCTTTAGCATTTCATTTCTTTTTTATTATGGATTTTGTCGGTCTGACCGTATTTTGCTCCTTGGCTGTTTTTGCAGATAAAAGGCACGTAGCACCCCGCCTCAACCTTGTCAACGTCGCAGACCTCAACAGGTTCCTAAGGTCCGAGGTGTTTGTGAGCGAGGACAGGCAGCTGAGAGCGGTCCACCTCATCCTTGACTTCGAGCCATTATCGGATATTTTCCAGGAGGTGGGCCACGCAATTAGGGCAAGCAATCCTCGACTCCGTAGGATAGACGTCTCTGTACCTGGGTTCCTTGCTCGAGAAGACGTTCTACCAGTTGACCAGCCTTTTCAACGTGCTCCCCCTGAAGCAGCAGCTCTAAGGGAAGAGACTGCTTCCTCGCGCTTATCACTCGAGGAAGAAATAGACCAACTCCAACTCGAGGAAGAGAGGGAGTAGTAGGGAGCCCTTGTCATCCACATACCGAACGCAGAGGACGAGTTTGACAGGGTTTCAAGTGTTCGTACCCCGGGCCTTATGGTTGCGAAAGTAGATAGCAGCTTCGAGGAGGAAGACGAGATGCCACTGGACAACAAAAAGAAAGGATTGCGCGACCTCCTCAAGGCTAGGGGGGCAGGCCCTAAGGATGCCTCAGGATCCCAGCTCCCTCCTGCTCTTCCCCCTCCCCCTCCTCCTTCCACAATAGGCCTGCTCCCCATCCCAAATCTGAAGAAGAAAAGGAAAGAGAAGGAGATTTTCGAGGAGAAGGAGTTAGTCCCTGGAAAGGAGCCCAAACAGCAGAAGATAGCTAGAGACAGAGGGCGGGCCTCCTCGGTGGAAAGCAGGGAGGCCGAGCACTCAGCCGACGTGCGCCATCCAACTTGGAATCCCAGGTTGGAGTTGGATGGTGCAGCGGTGCCTTGGAATTCCTCCATCAGGGAGTTCCAGAGAGGCCACTCCTACCACGTGGCCGAGGCTCCAGAGCGTCCCCTTCTTCTCCCTAAGGATATGGATGCCTTAAAATGCATAAGGCAACCAGAGCTTTTCTTGTCCCTGAAGAGGGACCTAGCCCTGGTGAGCTCCTTGGCACACTTCACCAATAGTGGTTCCCTTTCTTTTTTTTTTCTTTTTTTTCTTTTTTTTTTTTTTTAACGTACTCTTCTCTTGCCTATATGCAGGCTATCCAGAAGGTCACCGTGGCTAAGGAATGGGTCAGGGACATGCAGAATGAGGCTAGGGTTGAGGCCAATCTCCGCGCCGAGACCAATAGGGCCTTAGGCGCTGCCAAGCAGCAGAATAAAGAGCTTACCACTAAGCTGATTGCCGAGGAGAGGGCGCGTCTAAGTGTCGAGGCAGGCTTGAAGAATGCCCAGGACCAAGCTAAAGACCAACGTAAAAGGCTCTACCATACTAAGATAGAGCTAGCCACAGCAAAGCACCAGGTCCTAGAGCTGAGCGCTAATCTGGAGAAAGCTAAGGCCGCCACTCGGATGGCCAAGGAAGCCGCGGAGGCCTCAAAGCAAGTATCCTATGAGCTTGGGGTGCAAGAGACCAAGGTCCGACTGGCGGACGAGTTAGCCGGGGTCTGCAGGGACTTCTACAAGGACGTGTGGCTGGAGGCCCTTAACCTTGCAGGAGTTCCTGCAACCTCGGAGTGG
Organism: Notholithocarpus densiflorus; assembly: GCA_030021035.2. Classification (NCBI taxonomy): domain Eukaryota; kingdom Viridiplantae; phylum Streptophyta; class Magnoliopsida; order Fagales; family Fagaceae; genus Notholithocarpus; species Notholithocarpus densiflorus. The sequence goes on from JARYZH020000005.1 coordinate 175,502, forward strand.
AGGAAGGCTAGGAACGTCTACTACCCTCCCAACATTCGTGAGGTTCCAGCCGAACTCCCACCTTCCACTACTCTTGCTTCACTCTTAATTGAGCAGCCCCTTACCACCCAAGCCTCTCTTCCCCCTCCAAAGATCCCAGAGGAGCCCAGCCAAGTTAATGACCAAGGCCAGGGAGTTGAGATGGCCAAGGTTAAGGGCAAGGGCAAAGAGGCCCAGCCTCCGCCAAAGGCCAAGGACACTGCTAAGGCCAAGGATGCTGCCAAGGCCAAGGACACCGCCAAGGCAAAGGAGGCCGAGGAGAAGTCCAAGGACGCTGCCAAGGCCAAAGATGCTCCTGCCTCCCAGCCTGGCAACAAAGAAGACCCTCCTCCCAATTCCAAGGCTTAGCTCTAGGATTTTATTTTCCTTTTGTAGTTCTTCTTTTGTATTGGCATTTTGCCATTGTCTATAATGTATTTTTCCTTTATTCAATGAAAAGACTTCAACTTTATTTTTTGAATCTTTACTTTTCTTGCAATACTTATCTTTGGTTGACTATAATCCTTGTTTTGCTATTTGCTGAGACCTTTAAACTGATGATGTCTCCAAAGGTGAACACCCACACTTTGACAAGAGCTAGTAGTAATAACTAACTGTTAACTTAAATAAATCAAACATGTGTACATGGTGAGAAAAATGACTAAGTCTTGAGAGACAAATGAAATGCTTAATAGGGAAAGAGGGCACTTGAGGCTTTTCCCTTTAAGAGTATCTTAGTAATGTATCCTTAGAATCCCTTAATTAAGACCTAGGGCAAGCTTTCCAAGTGTTAATTTCTTCGAGGTGTGTGATCTGACGAACCTAATATGTCCCAAGATCTGCTCAACACTTAGTTACATGATAGAGAGTGTTAGTTTGCCCAAGGTATGTGGTACTAGGAGCCAGGCATGACCAAGGTTCTGTTTAACACTTATAAAAATAATCTAAAATATCAATTTACCCAAGGTATGTGGTCCAAGGAGTTAGGCATGACCAAGGTTCTGTTTGATATTTAGAGAGATGTTATGAAGTATTAATTTACCCAAAACATGTGGTTCGAGGAGCCAGGCATAACTAAGGTTCTGTTTAATACTTAGAGAAATAATCTAGGATATCAATTTACCCAAGGTATGTGGTCCAAGGAGCCAGACATGACCAAGGTTCTGTTTGATAATTAGAGGGATGTCATGAAGTATTAATTTACCCAAAGCAGGTGGTCCGAGAGACCAGACATAACTAAGGTTCTGTTTAATACTTAGAGAAATAATCTAGGATATCAATTTACCCAAGGTATGTGGTCCAGGAGCCAGGCAAGACCAAGGTTCTGTTTGATAGTTAGAGGGATGTCATGAAGTATTAATTTACCTAAAGCAAGTGGTCCGTGGGACCAGGCATAGCTAAAGTTCTATTTAATACTTAGAGAAATTATTGAAAATATCAATTTACTCAAGGTATGTAGTCCGAGGAGCCAGGCATGACCAAGGTTCTGTTTGATAGTTAGATAAATAGCAGGACGCATGACACATAATGTAATAAACCAAAATATGGCAGAAAATACTTTCATTAATAATAATACCTTTTCAGGTTGTTTACATTCCAGGGGCGTGATACAACATTTTCATCTAGATCTTCAAGATAATATGCACCTATTCCAGCCACTAAGGTGATGCGATATGGCTCTTCCCAGTTAGGCCCTAGCTTTTCCCATGCTGGGTTCTTTGCAGTACCTAAAACATTTTTTAATACCAAGTCTCCAGGTGCTAATGGCCTTAGCTTCACGTTGGCATCATACTCTTGCTTGAGCTTGTATTGATAATACGCTAGTTGGACCATGACATTCTCCCTTCGCTCTTCAACCAAGTCTAAGCTCTTCCCTAACAGCCCATCATTGTTGGTTGGAGTGAAAGAACTCGTTCTCAGTGTTGGGAATCTAGTCTCCAAGGGAATAACAGCCTCGGCTCCATAAGTCATTGAAAAGGGTGTCTCTCCCGTTGACCTACGAGGTGTGGTCCGATATGTCCAAAGAACGCATGACAGCTCTTCCACCCATTTTCCTTTCACATCATCCAACCTCTTCTTGAGTCCATTCACTATGATCTTGTTAATAGCCTCGGCCTGTCCATTCCCCTGTGGATAAGCCGGGGTGGAATACCTATTAGTAATTCCCAAGTCACAACAGTACCTCCTAAAGGCTTTACTATCAAACTGGAGACCGTTGTCAGAGATGAGGGTATGGGGGATCCCAAACCGAGTGACAATATTTTTCCAAACAAATCTCTTGGAATCCACGTCCTTGATATTTGCCAATGGCTCAACTTCAACCCATTTGGTAAAGTAATCTGTGCCGATTAGCAACCATCTCTTATTCCCTGCTGCCTTACGGAAAGGTCCCACAATGTCTAAGCCCCATTGAGCAAATGGCCAAGGGCTGGACAGAGGATTAAGAACTCCCCCTGGTTGGTGAAAGTTTGGGGCAAATCTCTGGCATTGGTCACACTTCTTTACGTACTCTTGGGCTTCCTTCTGCATGTTCGGCCACCAATATCCCTGAGTGAGGGCCCTGTGAGATAAAGACCTGCCTCCTGTATGGCTTCCGCAAATCCCTTCATATAATTCCTTAAGGAGTAGCTCTAATGCCTCCGGGTATATGCATAGTAAGTATGGCCCAAAACAAGAGCGCTTGTACAACTTTTGGTCCTCGGACAGCCAAAATCGAGGAGCCTTTCTTCGTACCTTGTCACCCTCTAACTTCTCCTTAGGTAAGATATCCTCCTTAAGGAATAACACTATAGGGTCCATCCAGCTAGGCCCCACCCTAATCTGGTGAATTTGAACCATCTCCTTCTTCATTTCAGTAGGCTTGCACAAGTCTTCAACAAGGATAATCTGAGGTAAGTCCTATGCCGAGGAGGTTGCAAGAGTGGCCAGGGAATCAACATGCGTGTTTCCACTTCTAGGGATCTGCAGCAAGTTGAAAGACTCAAACCCTGATTGCAGGTGCCTAACCCGACTTAAATATCCTTGCATTCTCACATCCCTGGCCTCTAACTCTCCTTTTACCTGGCCTACCACCAACCTTGAATCCGAAAATATCTCCACTGCTTTTCCTCTCATTTTCTAAACCATGGTCATCCCTTCCAATAGAGCCTCATATTTAGCCTCATTGTTTGTGGCCGAGAAGCCCAACCTTAAGGATTTCTCAATAGTGATCTTCTCAGGAGATATTAAAACCAGCCCCACTCCAGATCCTTTTTGATTTGCCGCACCATCAACGTATACCCTCCAAGATAAGGGTTCTTGCAAGGAAATCATGCCAACTAATTTTCCCTCCATGCCCTGCTTCTCAGCCTACTCCTCCAATGAGGATTTAGCAAACTCGGCCACCAAATCTGCAAGGACCTGACCCTTAATAGAGGTGCGGGGCATATACTTGATATCAAAAGCCCCTAGGATTGTACCCCATTTGGCAACCCTCCCTGTGAAATCAGTACTCCGAAGTAGGGATCGAAGCGGAAGTTGGGTCAAAACAACAACTGTGTGAGATTGGAAGTAGTGAGGAAGTTTACGTGTAGCATGTACTACTGCCAAAATGGAATTCTCCAGTGGTAAGTAACGAACTTTTGCTTCATGCAAAAATTTGCTCACATAGTACACTAGCCTTTGTACGCCATTGTCGACCCGTATCAACACCAAGCTCACGGCGTGAGAAGCCACAACAATGTATGCAAACAAGACCTCATCCACCTCGAGCCTGGACATAATACGTGGCCGAGAAAGGTATTCCTTGAGCTGCTGGAAGGCCGAGGCACACTCCTGGGTCCATTCAAATCCCTTCCATTTATTCAACAGCTGGAAGAAAGGTCGGCACCTATCCGCTGATTGAGATATAAATCGGTTCAAAGGTAGCAGTCATTCCTGTCAATTTCTGGACTTCCTTGGGATTCTGAGGTGGCTGTAAACTGTTAATTGCCTTGACTTGATCAGGATTGATCTCAATCCCGCGATGAGTGACCATATAGCCTAGGAATTTGCCCGATCCTACACCAAAAGAGCACTTGGAAGCATTGAAGCGCAGTTTGTGTTTCCTCAGTATTTAGAAAATGTTCCCGAGGTCTCCCACGTGCTTGGCCACTTCCTTACTCTTCACCACCATATCATCTATATAAATCTCAATATTTCTGCTTAACTAGGGCTCGAACATCCTGGTCATCATCCTTTGATAGGTAGCCTCTGCATTCTTCAAACCGAAAGGCATCACCCTGTAGTGGTAATTTCTAGTAGGAGTGACAAAAGCCGTCTTCTCCTGATCACCCAGGGCCAGTGGTATTTGATGGTATTCCTGGAAGGCATCCAAAAAGCTCATCCGAGGATGGCCTACAGTTGCGTCCACTAGTTGGTCTATCCGAGACATAGGGAAAGGGTCTTTTGGACAGGCCCTATTCAAATCTGTGAAGTCCACACATACTCGCCGCTTCTCATTCTTCTTCTTCACCACTACAGTATTGGCTAGCCACTCGGGGTAAAACACCTCTTTAATAGCCCTAGCCTGCTCAAGTTTTGTCACCTCGTCTCTGACAGCATCGGAATGGTCTCTAGATGAACGCCAATGTGGTTGCTTTTTGGGGGTGACGGATGGATTGACATTCAAATGATGACAGATGGAATTCGGATCCACCACAGGAGCTTCGTAAGCACTCCATACAAATACATCAATGTTCCTTTTGAGAAACTCTATCAACTCTTCCTTCTCTTGAGGAGGCAGGTGAGCTCCGACTTGAAAAACCTTTCCGAGTCATCATCTACCATAACCTTCTCTAAATTTGCACATTTTGCCCCCTTGGCTGTCTCCTCCACGGGTAACACCAGAGTCTCTAATTGCTATAAGCTCCTCTCAGCAGAGGCTGAGGACTCCGCTCCTGGCTGATGCATTATTGCAGCGATCATGCACTGCCTTGCCACGGATTGGCTCCCAACCAGCTCCTCAATCTGGTCCCCAAACGGATATTTCACCTTCAAATGCAGGGTGGAGGAAACGGCTCCCAGGGCGTGAAACCAGGGTCTTGCTACGATGGCCGTGTAGGGAGAATAAGCATCCACTACAATGAAATCCACCTCTACCACCTCCGATCCTGCTTGTACAGGTAGTCGAATCTGACCCTTTGGAATAACAACTTTCCCGTCGAAGCTTACCAGAGGCGAATCATAAGCTGTCAAGTTCTCAGGTTTCAAACCTAGTCCGTTGTACAAATCAGGGTACATAATCTCTACCCCACTGCCTTGATCCACCATCACCCTCTTAACATTATATCCCCCTATCCTGAGGGTGACCACCAAGGCATCATCATGTGGCTGTATGGTTCCAATTTTGTCCTCAGAGAAACTCATCGTCGGTCGGTTCTTCACCCTAGCCCTCTTCGGCTCAGGTCTAAGGTCCTCGGCAGGTGACCGGGCTACGGACATCACTCTAGAGGGGCAAGAGCCAGTTCTCCCCGGGGTCGCGAAGATGACATTGATGGTGCCCAGAGGGGCTCTGGAAAAAGCATTCCCTTGAAATCCTGATCCTGTCTGGCCTCCTGGTCCATTGGGCTGATGTAGAAATTGTTTCAGCCTCCCCTCCCTGACCAGTTGCTCTAGATGACTCCTCAAAGTTCTACAGTCTTCTGTGGTGTGCCCTCGGTCCTGGTGGTATTGGCAATGGAGGTTTTGATTGCGCTTCATGGGGTCACCTCTCATCTTATTTGACCACTTAAAGAATGGCTCGTTCTTGATTTTCTCCAAGACTTGGTGTACTGGTTCTCGGAACACCGTGTTAACCATTCGAGTAGTGGTAGACCCCGATTACCCAGCAGAGTCTCTCCGGGGCCGGTTATTGTTGTAGCGGTCCGACCTGAAATCCCTCTTCTCCTGAGGGATAACCTTAGCCTTCCCTTTCCCTTGTTGTTGGTCCTCCTCGACCCGCTTGTACTTATCAATTCGATTCATGAGTTGACGTACACTGCTAGCAGGTTTTCTGGTCAAAGATTTCCTCAAGCCATGCTCGGCAGGTAGGCCGACCTTGAAGGTTCTTATGGCCACGTCATCAAAGTCCCCATTTATTTCATTGAACATCTCCTAGTACCTATTCGAGTATGTTTTCAGAGTCTCCCCTTCTCGCATGGCCATAGACAGCAGGGAATCTAAGAGCCGAGGAACCCTGTTGCATGTGATAAAGCGAGATCCAAACGCCCGAGTAAGTTCCTTAAAGGAATCAATGGAACTTGCTCCCAAGCCATCAAACCACCTCATGGCCACGAGCCCTAAACTGGAAGGGAATACCTTGCACATCAAGGCCTCATTCTTGGAGTGCACAGCCATTCTCTGATTGAAGTGGCTCACATGCTCCACAGGGTCTGTTCGACCATTGTACATGGTGAACGTTGGCTGAGTGAACCGCCGAGGAAGTCTCCCTTCCTCAATTCTGCGCGTGAAAGGTGACCTGGAGATTTGGTTGAGCGCTCTGCTCATCGCATCATTTCCTAACCCTTTGGAAGATGAGCTCATGTTTCTGCGTTCATGGTGGTAGTCCTCATCATACGAGAAAAACTCACTAGGGGAAGTCCTTGACCTAGGTCTATAACTACCATCCTCCTCATCGCCAGAAGAGAAGTCAGAATTGGAGGGAGTTTGCCTTTGCCGTTCGTGGCGCAACTTCCTCTTCAGATGATCAATCTCTAGCTGCATGGCTCTAGTACTCTCCTCATGAGAAAGGTGGCTCCCCTTTCGAGATTGGCTCCTACTAGTATGGGTGGTATGCACACTGACCTCCTAGTCCCTTCTTTGCTCAAGGTTGACAAAATGATCTTGACGTTGGGACCCCCTAGATTCCTCTCGATTCGAACCTGAACCTGCCATATTTGAACACTAAACTCACTACCGCACTAGAAGTTCCCCACAGACGGCGCCAATTGTAAGGATGCAGTTTGAGTCCTAAGCCCAATACAATGAATTTGTAGAGAGCGGGTTGGAAAACTAGGCTCTAATGAGTTGGATAGCAATTATAGTGGATCCAAATGACAATGAAGTAAAAGTAGGCTGGTTTTCCCTAAAGAAAATCGTCCTCGGCACAGTCTAAAGAGATCAGTTTTTGTATATATTCCTTGAAGTTTATTACAAGTACAGTTCTTATTGCTATAGTATTTCTCTCTTAATTCTCCGATCCCCTCTCCATGGAGGGTCTCTTACATTATATAGCTCCCTTTAGATGATCTTGGCTCTTCATTTGTTGATCATCCAGGCCACTACTTGAGTGCTTGTCCCATCGGACACCCTCTCAGGCCCTCTGTGAGTTGGGGTAGCCAAGGCAGCACTGTTCAGGAGTCTTCTCCACATAAATGCAGTCAGAAAGTTAGCTGCAGAGCATTCAATGCGATGGTAGCAGCTTTCCTGTAGATATTTCCCAGCTCCCATTCGTAGCTTGCTCATGGAGTTCCGAGTCTCACATCTCCAGTACTATTTATCTGTCCTCGAACCACTAAGCATCCTCGAACAAGGCCTAAGGCCCAACATATATTCTTAGGCCTCACAACCCTACAATCATATTCCAACAATAAACAACTGAGTTTTGCTAAGAAATTTTTTTTTAAAAAAAGTGTTTTTTTCCTAAGTTTTTGTTTTTGTGTGTAAAACTATGTGTTTTTACTTAAAATGGGGGGCAAAGAAAAAGAATACAAAAAATCAACCCAAGAAAATTATTTGTGAAATAGTGAATTTTCGCTCAACAAAGCTGATTAAACCAACAAAAAATTTCTAAAAATACAATAGAAGAGCACAACATTTTCATAATACCTTTATAATATTGTTATATTTTATTTTGACTTGTAAAGAATTGACAGCTCAACAGTTTTGAAAATATTGTGACGACAACAAGATGTCTTAACATTTTCACACAAAGAATGCTATGTCCATAACATTTTCACAAAAAATCATAAGTAGTAGGTTGCTACAAGTTGTTATTGGTGGGCAAAAAAGTAGTTTCATTGGTAAGTTTAAATTGGAACCAATAACAATTTACCACTTATGATTTGTTATGAAAGTGTTGTGAAAAATATTGTGCATGTGGCACTTCTTTTTTCATAATACCTTTATTTTTAGTTGTGGTTAGTTCTAATATGATATTTTATTATTTTATTTCGACCTATAATGAATTAACACCTCAACAATTGTGAAAATATTACATCAATTTGTTGTGTTAATATTTTATTATAACATGAAACAGTGTGAATTATACAAACAAAAAATAATATAGCAAATCTATTGCAACTTTACGCATTCACAAAAAAAAAAAAAAAAAAAAAAAAGGTCAGCAAAACAGTGAAAATTAAACAAACCAAAACTATTATAGCAAAGTTACTGTGGCTTTTCCCATTCACTCTTTTTATATATAGAAATATACATTGTACTTACAATGTAAATTTATATTGTAAACACATAAAAATTGGCAAATGTTGTATACATTTGCAAAATTTGTACAATATATATATATATATTTTTTTTTTTGCAAATGTATATAATTTTTGCCACTTTTTTTGTGTATACAATGTAAGCTTACGTTACAAGTACAAAGTAAACATATAAAGATCCATTAAAAAAAAAAATAGCTCAAACCAAATTGGGGAACTTGAAGAAAAAAGAAAAAGGGCAACTCATTGAACCAAAAACACTGTTCATGAGCCTATTGGCTCTTTTTATATATAGTTAAGATAGAATTTTTTTTTTGAAGTAGTATAAAACCATGTATTTAAATTTAGAATTGTCATTTAACATATGACTATCTATTTAGTGTGATAATTTCTTAAGAGTAGGTATTTGATATCAAATGATACTATGTTAGTGATATCAAAATTCAATCAATGTGAGACATGTTAGTAAAAAATAACTAACCCACTAACAATTGAAAGACGTGTTAGTGGGTAGTTATTTTTGCACACACGTCTCTCATTTATTAGATTTTGATACGGATGACGTGGTATTATTTGATATAAAATACTTTTTCATTTCATAGAACCTATTTACTAAAAACAGTATATATCTACTCACACAAAAATTCTACTAATAATGATAACAAATGTCATCATCTTCGAACAATAAACAACTAAGGTTTGATAAAACATTGTCACTATATTTAAATTTTCGCAATAAATCATAACATATGCTACAATTGAAACTCTTCATCAAATTAAATACCTACAACCATTTTACAACGAATATTTTCTTATTCATACTTCCTTTTTTATCATTTTATTTTATGAGCCTAACTACGATGCTTAGCTTACTTAATTTATAATGAAAACCTTTTTAAGAAAGAAAACAAATAAAAAAAGAAAAAAAAATAACAAAAAACATATGTCATCGAAGTTTCTATTAGATAAAATTATAAATCTAGAAGATTTAAACCACTAATAAATTAGTGTTTTCTAGGTAACAAATAGAATACCATAAATCACCATTTTTACTTTCTAAATATGACTAACACATAAAACTCAAAATACACGAAGAAAATTTTTGGGACATAAATTTTGTGAGGCATTTTAGATATTGCACAATGAAGTATTCTAGAAATCATAATATTTTGTTAAGGTTCAACTAAGAGAATAATAACAGGGACTATATACTTGTCTACAAAATATAAAAGAGGAAATTATTCAACTTTAAAGTTGAGGGATGAAACTACCTCAAACATAAAGAGGGAAAATACTTTTTTCCATAATTCATTTTTGTTAGTAAAACTATGTATTTTTTACTTTAACCAATGTGTTAAACAAAAAAATCAGCCCAAGAAAACTATTCATAAATTTATGAATTTTGGCTCAACAAATTGGCTAAACAAAAGAAGAAGAAGCCAGGAATACAATAAATATCACGATATTTTCTCAAAACCTTTATTTTAGCTATGGTAGGCCCTAGTATGATCTTTTATAATTTTATTTTAAAGTAATGCTACATCCACAATATTTTCACAACAAATCATAGGTGGTAAATTATTATTGGTTTTTAATTGGGACAACCACTTTAAACTATGCATTAAAAGAAAAAAAAAATTGTACATGAAACAGTGAATTTTTGCTCACCAAATTTGACTAAACAAAAAAAAAAATCTAGGAATACAACAAAATGTCACAATATTTTCACAATACCTTTGTTTTCAGCCATGGTAAGTTTCGGTCTGATATATTATTATTTATTTTATAGAAATGATATGTCCATAATATTTTCATAACAAATTCTAGATGGCAAGTTGTAACTGATTTTAAAATAGACCCACGACTAATATCACTTTTTTATCCATCAATAGTAGCTTACCTATGATTTGTTGTGAAATTAATGTGAAAATGTTGTGGACTTAGCATTTTTTTTATTTGATCCATAAGAAACTAAGATCTCAACAATTGTGAAAATATTGTGATAACATTTTCACAAAACATTTATTTTCGATTATGGCGGGTCATAGTCTCATATTTTATTATTTTATTTCGACCTATAAGAAATTGACACCTTAATAATTGTGAAAATATTGTAAAATTTGTTATGTCAGTATAACAATATATATGCCAACTCATATAATTAATTATTATTTTTTTTAAAAAAAGAGCATAAATCGATGATAGAAAAAAAAAAAAAAAACCAATGAAGTGATAAACAGTACATATTGAGCACAATGTTTTAAAAACCGAACCAGAGGTAAAACCGGATTTGCTTCCGGTTCCCGGTTTTCATCGGTTTTTCCGGTTTTACCAAGGTTTTTTGGATCGAACTGGCCTCTGGTTCCCAGTTTAATCGGTTAGACTAGTCGGTCCGGTCCGGTTTTTAAAATCTTGATTAAGTAAAATAAAAAGTATTGTAGCTTTTACACATTTACACAACAAGTGTTACAACATTTTCATAAAATATTTATTTTCAGTCGTGGCTGGTCACAGTCTCATATTTTATTATTTTATTTCGACCTATAAGAAATTTATACCTCAATAATTGTGAAAATATTGTGAAATTTGTTGTGTCAATATAACAGTATAAATATATATATATATATATATATATGCGCCAGCTCATATAGATATTTAAAAGAAAAAAAGAAGAAGCACAAACCGATGACTTAAAAAAAAAAAACTATAGCTACTGTACAGAATTTCTACCATCATTCCAACTTTCTAAGAATTTCTACCATTTAAAACTCAAAATACGTAAAGAAAATTTTTAGGATGTTAAAACTTAGCAGGAGTAATTTAGACATTTCACAATAAAATATTTTAAAAATCATAAGCTTTCATTAGAGTTTAACTGAGAAAATAACAATATGACATATTTGCTATTTTCCAAAATATTAAGGGAAAAATTGCTTGATTTAAAAGTTTAAGGAAGAATTGTAAACTACCCCAAACATAAAGGATGAAAAGTGTTTTTTTCTTAAGTTTTTGTTTTTGTTTTTGTGTGTAAAACTATGTGTTTGTACTTAAAATAGTGAGTAAAGAAAAAAAATATAGAAAAAGTCAACCTAAGAAAATTGTATGTGGAATAGTGAATTTTGGCTCAACAAAGTTGATTAAACCAACAAAAAATTTCTAAAACACAACAAAATGACGCAACATTTTCATAATACCTTTATAATTTTGTTATATTTTATTTTAACTTGTAAAGAATTGATAGCTCAGCAGTTTTGAAAATATTGTGACGACATCAAGATTTCTCAACATTTTTCACACAAAAAAATGCTATGTCCATGACATTTTCACAACAAATCATAAGTAGTAGGTTACTACAAGTTGTTATTGGTGGACAAAAAAGTAGTTTCATTAGTAAGTTTAAATTAGAACCAATAACAATTTACCACATTTGATTTGTTATGAAAGTGTTGTGAAAATTATTGTGGATGTAGCACTTCTTTTTCACAATACTTTTATTTTTAGTTTTGGTTGGTTTTAGTATGATATTTTATTATTTTATTTTGACCTATAATAAATTAACATCTCAAAAATTGTGAAAATATTGTGCCAATTTGTGGTGTTAATATTTTATTATAATCTGAAACAGCGCGAATTGGACCAACCAAAAATAATATAGCAAATCTACTACAGCTTTATGCATTCACGAAAAAAAAAAAAAAAAAAAGCGGCCAGCAAAACAGTGAAAATTGAACAAACCAAAACTACTATAGCGAAATTACTGTAGCTTTTTCCATTCACTCTTTTTATATTTAGAAATATACATTGCACTTACAATGTAAATTTATATTGTAAACACATAAAAATTGGCAAATGTTGTACACATTTGCAAAATTTGTACAATTTTTTTTTTTTTTTTTTGCAAATGTATATAATATTTGCCACTTTTTGTGTGTATACAATGTAAGCTTACATTATAAGTACAAAGTAAACATATAAAGATTAAAAAAAAAAAAAAAAACAAGTTGGTGAACTTAAAGGAAAAAAGAAAAAGAAAAAAAGAAGTCAACTCACTAAACCAAAAATACTGTTCATAACACTGTTCATGAGCCTATTGGCTCTTTTTATATATACTAGGTAGGGTGGCACGTGCCTCTTAAACGAGAAAATTAAAATAAATTTTCTATTTGAAGAAGTATGAAACTATATATATAAAAAATGTATGTCGTACAAAGTTAATTTTATTTGTATAAGAATTTTAATAGTTAATCACACATAAAGTTATGGTAGCTATTTAACATATGAATATATTTTTTACTATAATAGTTTCTTAGCACTTATTTACTAAAGGCAATATTCACCAACTAAAAACTTTTAAGAATGATAACGAATATCACCATCTTTCAACAATAAGCAACTGAGTTTTGTTAAGACATTGTCACAATATTTAAATTTTCGTAATTAATGATATCATATGCTACAATTGAAGTTTTTCATCAAATATCTTCAATCATACACAATGAAAAATCTTTCATTCATACTTTCTTCTTTATCATTCTATATGAGTCTCGGTGCAATATTTAGCTTACTTAGTTTTTAATGAACACTCATTTTAGGCAAGGAAAAAAAAATAAAAAATAAAAAAGGAAGAAGAAGAAGAAGAAGAAGAAGGAGGAAAAAGATAACAAAAGGCATGTGTCATCGAATTTCCCATTAGATAAATTATAAGTTTCAAACTTAAATCACAATTCTTTAGGTAATAAATAAAACACCTTATATCACAATTCCAACTTCTAAGCATTACTACCATCTAAAACTCAAAATACGTGAAAAAAAAATTTTGAAATATTAAAATTTAGTGGGAGTATTTTAGACATTACACAATGTAATATTTTAAGAATCATAAGCTTTCATTAGGGTTTAACTGAGAGAATAATAATATGATATATTTGCTCTTTTTCCAAAATATTAAGGGGAAAATTGCTTGATTTTAAAGTTTAAGGAAAAATTGTGAACTACTCCAAACATAAAGGATGAAAAGTGTTTTTATCCTAAGTTTTTTATTTTTATTTTTTTGTATGTGTAAAACTATGTGTTTTTACTTAAAATGGTACGTAAAGATAAAAATATAATAAAAAATACAAAAAGTCAATCCAAGAAAACTGTATGTGAAATAGTGAATTTTGGTTCAACAAATTGGACTAAACCAAAAAAAAAATCTAGAAACACAACATAATGGTATAACATTTTCGTATTACCTTTATAATTTTGTTATATATTATTTTGACTCATAAAAAATTGACACTTTAGTAGTTGTGAAAATATTATGACGGCAATAAAATGTCTTAATATTTTCACAAGAAAAATATTATGTCTACAACATTTTCACAACAAATTTTAAAATAGTAAGTTGTTATGAGTTGTTATTGGTAGGCAAAAAACAATTTCATTGGTAAGTTTAAATTAGAATCAATAACAATTAACCACCTATGATTTGTTATGAAAGTGTTGTGAAAAATGTTGTGGATGTCGCACTATTTTTTTCACAATACATTTATTTTTAGTTGTGGTTGGTTCTGGTATGAAATTTTTTTAATTTTATTTTAGTTTATTAGAAATTAACACCTCAAAAATTGTAAAAATATTGTGGCAATTTGTTGTGATAATATTTTAACAGCTAATATGGAGATAAAAAATAATAAAAAAAAAAGTAAAAAAGCGTGTTCATACGATATTTTCCCAAAAAAAAAAAAGTGTGAAACAGTTTGGTTGAATAAACCAAAATTACTGTAGCTTTGCTACTGTTGCTTTGCACAGTGATGCTTTTTATATATAGAGACATTATATATAATATAGATATAGAAGAAATAGAGATAGAGATGTGACATTATACATTCGGCTGTTAATCTATCATGATCGTGAAACCAGGCCCAGCCTGAGCTGCCAAAGTTGGGTCAGCATAAATGCATGTGGGCCACGCCCAAAATGTCACAAGTAAATCCCATCCACATATCTTTCTTTTTGGGCCCAAAAAAAATCGTCATGTTTTTTAACTTGATTTTTGAAAAGTAACAAACAAATTTTTAAAGTTTGAAAAAAAAAAAAAAAAAAAAAAAAGGCTTATCCACAGGACCACAGCTTTCACAAAGTACAAAACAAAATCATCATCCTGTGTATTTTTTCCAAAGTAGCCAATACATTAACATACACAACTATGAAAAAAAGCTAGGATCACACACTTTAGTGCCATACCTATTCACTTTCTTGAACACATGCTTGACCTTCAAACTTGAGACTTCTCTTCTTGCATTTACATTGCTTCTTGGTTTCCAACAAGTTACTTTTCTGGTAATTGCTATGAATCTCAATGGAGGTAAGGTTCTTTGTAGCTAGATTTTGAGGAACCGGGTTTTGAAAGTAAAGGGAAAAGAGGCCAATTTAGGCTAATCAGGGGTGAACAAAAACTAAGAACGATGAAAATCATTTTGTGTAGAAGCCATGTCGCCTAGTAGGTGATGGAAATATTTTTGTGAATAAACACACTTTTGGTCAAAACAAGCAGTAATTAAAATAGAAATAAAGATAAGATTAGGAACAATCTCTCAGTATTATAGAATCACACGAAAGCATTGTGCATAAAAGGTTAATTCGTGCAACCTAAAGTAAAATTCGGTGTGGATTAGACAGTAGTGATTGCATAGAAATTCAAGAACAACCTTTCTAATAATACATTTCCTCTAGATCAAGCAAATACTTTTCAAAAGAAGAAAAGAACAGTACACCAATGTTCCGATCAAGAAAGCAGTAAAGATTGCACTGGGAATGTGTTTTTGATAGCGTGTTAAACAAACCATTAACTTGGCCAAATAATAATAAAATAACATGTTAGCTTACTAAAAGTTAAGAAAAATGCCTCACATGCACGAAACAAGATAGGACACACATGTCATATCAATAAGGTTCATGCCCACACTAAGTTCAAAATCTTAAAAAATGAAAGGAGGTCCACAATAATTAGTTAACACAAGAACGTGTACCCTCCTAATCAATGTATAGTCTCAAAGCAATACTCCAGACTCTCACAATTTTCATTGTGAGAGCCTAGAGCACTACACCGGGACTACACAATAATTATCCATGTAATATGAACTCGAACGTTAAAATATCAATTAGATCACTCAAGTCAAGTAAGGGAAATCTAGTCAACAGTTAAAGGAGTTTTTGAGTTCTTTTGTACTAAGGCACTTACCTAAGTGTTTCGCTCATTCTTTTCTCTTTTCTTTTTTTCAATCTGAATCACCCATCACCCAACAACTTTAACAATATCAAGTAGCCAGGATTGTCATGGTGTTTTTAGCTTGACAAACGACAGTGCCATTTTCATTTTGTGATTCTATTTTTTGGAACAGAAGCATTTGCAAAATGACAAGCAAATGTCTCAATTTTTTGTTTTGTTTCTCATTTAATGCATTACAGGCCCAGTAGCAGTATGGAGATGTAGCTTGTTAATGTTTATTGTTCAATTGTTCTTGGAAATTTGCATTTGCTTGGCAGATGGCATAAAGCCAAACCTGTCATGTTTGGATGTTTCCTTGATTAACATTTTTTTTTTTTAAGAATATTTTATTTTGAATGAATATGTTTATTAATTCAAAAGGAAAGAGACAACCTGGAGGGGGACCTCAACATCTGCCCCAGAAAACAAAAACGGAGGGAGGAGATGTCCATGGTTCTTAGCTTTACTGGCAAGAGCAAGCCCAAGATGCAATTTTGTGGGCAAGAATATAGCATCCCTTAGGCTAAGGGTACAAACGAAAAACCAAAGTTTACGTAGCTTTTGACTTCTCTATTGTTTCTCTTTCTTAATTCTTAAGTGCCTGTAAAAACTCCTTTACAATTTTCACTTCCTTTGTATCACTTGCTCACAGCACTCATGCTCCACGAAAGAAATAAACAAAACAAGATTATATCACAACAGTAGCCTCTCTCTCTCTCTCCTTTTTTGAGACATTACATAATGGACTTGATATCATTAGCTGTGTTTTGAGAATCAACGCTAATTCCATATAACCCTCTTCTAGATAGTCCAACACAGTATAGGCCATTCTTTCCCTTCCAGTGATTAGGATAAATAGGTTTTGGAAGTCCGTTCTCGCTCAAAAGATACTCATCCCCGCTCATAACAATAAAATAGTTACTAGTTTTTAAAAAAATAATAAATTATAGTTCTAATATGGTATCTATTTGGCCAAAGGCCTTGTAGCTGAATTGGCATCTCCCTATACACAGAGTGTTTGAGGGTCTAGGGGGGAAAGGGTTCGAGCTGCGGGGTTAGCAGCATGTTGTAATTATCTCTCAAAAATATGGTATCTATTTGGTATGACTAAAAATTTGTAGTTTTATTTTTAAAAGTGGAGTTATTGTTTGTGGGGCTCATATTAATAAGTGGAATTTGAATAAGATGTATTTAAGAAGAAAATAAAAAAGAAACTTTAAAAATTTGTACTTAATAAGGCAAATAAACTAATAAGCTAAATTAAAGTTTAAACCATATTTTACACCCTACCAAATGCACATTAAAGAATAATTTAAAAAGGATGGAGAACTTATTTCCTTCACTAAAAAATAAAAATTCTTTATTACATTTTTTTTCAAGACAAAATTGGACAACTTCATCACCTACTATATTACAGTAGGATACTCTCCTAGTTCCATATTATAAATGATGTTTAGGAAATTCAACTTTCTAAGGAAAAACAATTATTTATTTATGTTTAGCAAAACAAAAGATCAATTATTTATTATCTTTTAAATTAATGGATATAGGTTTCCAAAACTATCCCTTAATTTAAACTAAAATAAAACTATCAAAAATAGGGTTATAACCTTTCAAA
Organism: Notholithocarpus densiflorus; assembly: GCA_030021035.2. Taxonomy (NCBI): domain Eukaryota; kingdom Viridiplantae; phylum Streptophyta; class Magnoliopsida; order Fagales; family Fagaceae; genus Notholithocarpus; species Notholithocarpus densiflorus. The sequence continues at coordinate 192,828 of JARYZH020000005.1, forward strand.
TAAAAATAAATGATAAATAGAAAATTTATTAATATCATATTAATTAATTTTTTAAATATAATCATATTTTAAAACATCTCAAAATAAAAAATAAAAAACAATAACAGTATAGGACAGAGAGTACTCTACCAATTCCTTAAGCTACAAGTTTGTTGACCTCTTAAAACCTGTACAAAAAATAATGTTATTGTTATCAAATGGATGTAACTTGCCATTCTTGAAAAGTATGTCATTCCCTTTTATTTGAAGTATTTCTGCCGGCAAAACCTGTCAACGTGTGGATCAATCAATAAACAAGCATATGAAAAAGAAAAACAAACAAAAGCTTAAAAGTGATTAAAGTATATTACATAAGATTTACACATGAAGATGAAATACATGTGACTCATTTATCATTTCAGAAAATAATTAAAATCAGCTCATTGCTCTTCATGGACCAAGTTAGAAAAGCAGTTAAAGACATGTATGTTTTACCATTAGACAAGATCGCCAACCGGCCAAAAATAAATTGAAGTATCCTTTTCATTCAAACACCTAACATATACAGCTATAATTTCTTTACTTTAGCAAGAGGGAAAACTGTGGGGAGTGAACTCTCTGAGCAAATAATGGCCAGGGAGAGGTTGAGCGAAACTGCCACTCGATCACGCGAAGAAAACACAGAGCTCCAACGGAGCACGAAAAAGGTAAAGGAAAACCACAGATTGGGCTCCCCACAGTCGGTCTTCTCACAGCCCGCACAGGAGAGGAGTAGGTCTTACAAGGAGAAACTGATTGGAGAGATGCCTGGGGCTTTCGAGCAAGCTTTCAGCTTTGGGAATTGTATGGGCACTGAAGCAAAGTCTGACGATGAATTTCCGGAGCTACCAATCGGGGAGAAGGCCGTAAAGTTCTTTGGGAGTACAAAAATGAGAATTAGAACCCCATGGATGAATGCATTGATTGTCAAGGTTTTCGGGAAAATAGTAGGATATCATTTCCTACACTCTCGCATTACTAGTATGTGGAAACCCACTAGGCGAATGGATTGTGTTGATTTAGGGAATGACTTTTTTCTAATCAAGTTTCAAGCTAAGGAAGATCATGCCAGAGTTCTTAGGGAAGGGCCGTGGTTCGTAGGAGGGCATTATCTGTCTATTAGATGTTGGGAGCCTAACTTCAAATCATCCAAGGTGAACCTTTCAGCAGTGGCGGTCTGGATTCGTCTCCTTGAGCTCCCAATAGAGTACTATGAACCGGCAGCATTGAAGGAAATAGGAGAAGCCATCGGACCGGTTCTGAGGATTGATGCCCACACGGCAACTAAATCCCGAGGGAGGTTTGCTTGGCTTTACGTTCAAGTGAACTTCAATGAACCGATTGTCAAACTTTTGAAGATGGGGGGGATTGATCAACCCGTCCAATATGAGGGGATTAATTCCCTGTGTTTTGCATGTGGTCGAGTGGGGCACAAGGCGGAGTTTTGCCACTACAAGATCAGCTCGCTGGCGAAGGGAGGAGCAGAGGTTGAAGCGGATACCAGCCAAGATGAAAGCAAACAAAAAGTGTCAGAAGGTGCAGAAGATGCTTTTGGACCTTGGGTCCTTGTTAAACGAAAGAGGCAATCTCCCAGAAACACAACGAAAGGAAGAAGCCAGGCTTACCATTTAGGAGCAGATGACCAATACCTAAAGCCTAGCAACGTTCCTACCTCAGCCAGGCGTGCTCTAGATGCTGATAAAGCAGATGAGGACAACCAGGAAATAGCACGAAAGGCTTTTTTAAACCCGAATTTTGGTCCAAAACGGGGTGAGTAACTTGATGAGCCCGTTACCTGGAATAAGCCCATGCAGGGGGTAAAATATTTGATGCTAAGCCCAATACAGCAGGCCCAAGAACCATGAAAACAAAAAAGAAAACCCGTGAGTCAGTGGGTAGGAAAGAGAACGCAAAAATTTTGTCCAGAGTTTGGAAAGAGGTGGGTGTTTCTCCTTTCACCCACTCAACGGCGATAGGCGAAGGGATGAACTACTTGGGTTCATCGGATTTTTCTGGGACGGATTTTCGAGAATTCAGAGCCAGGGGTTCAAGTGCTCCAACTGTGACTCCGATCGGTGCAGGCGTTCATGGAAAGGAGTAGATTTTCGAAATAGGTAAGGGTCGAATGAAGGAGGCCTAGCTTATGGAGGCAGTTGGCGGTGAAGATGAGATGGAGAGCAACCAGAAGTCTACTTCAGCAAGATCGCCCCTGTTGGAGATGGCAAATCAGGAAAATCATAGTCACTCGGAGCTCGCCATTGTGCGTATTTCATCCTGCTCCTTGAAGCGGATCGACCCGGCACTACGAACAGGGCAAGGGGCAAAGGATGAGATAAATGGGGAAGTTGTTGGCAAGCTTCATTGTGATCAACTGGGGGACCCCGAGACACCTTTCGAGGACATGCTATGTGAGGAAGGAGCTGAGGCTCCAAACTCCTCCTAAGATTCTGGTTTTCTTTTTCTTGATCTGTAATTATGAATTTAATTATCTGGAATTTTAGGGGTACTCTTAACCCCACCTTCTGTACTAATGTTATTGATTTGACTCGTATTCACAATCCTGCTATTTTGATGCTAACTAAGACTAAAGCTAGTGGTGATAAGGCAAAAAGGATTGCTAACAGGTTGCCTTTTGATGGGGCAATATTTGCTAATGCTATTGGTTTATCTGGTGGCTTGTGGATGCTCTAGGATAGCTCTCGGGTGAGTGTAACAGAGCTTGCGACGACAGAACAAGAAATTCATGCGTTGGTCACTCCAATTCATGCCAATACTCTGTGGTTGCTATTTGCAGTTTACGCCAATCCGAGATTTGCAGAGAGGTGTCTTCTTTGGGATAATTTGAAGACTGTATCTGATCTCCATTCTTTTCCCTGGGTAATGGCAGGGGACTTCAATGAGGTTCTGATGGGGGAAGATAAATACGGGGGAAGAGCTGTGAACATCAGTAGAGCTTTACGTTTCCAAGAATGTCTTGACTCTTGTAAGATGATTGACATTGGCTTTTCGGGGACCCGTTACACGTGGTCGAATCAGCGTCCTCTAACTCACCTCATTCAAGAAAGAATTGATAGGGTATTTGTCAACGCGGAGTGGAATGGTTTATTTCCTGAAGCATCTGTTCAGCATCTTGAAAGGGCGCATTCTGATCACTGCCCTGTTTTGTTGTGTCTGAATAGGAGTCAAGATGTCAATTTTCCGCGTCCCTTTCATTTCCAGCCAATGTGGTTGACCCACCCGGACTTCCCGAGGGTCGTGAGAGAGGCTTGGGCCAGCCCAACTAGGCTCGCTGTAGCAGTTTCAACTTTTGTGGATAAAGCAAGAACATGGAATAAAAATGTTTTTGGAAACTTGTTTCATCGGAAGAAAAGAGTTCTTGCTAGACTTGGTGGTATCCAAACAGCCATGTTGATCAATCCTAATAATTTCCTGGTGAATTTGGAGAGAGAGTTGAGAGCTGAATACCATGAAATTGCCAAGCTAGAGGAGGAGTTTTGGGCCATGAAATCTCGGATAACTTGGCTGGTGGAAGGGGATAAGAATACTAGTTTCTATCACACCTCGACTTTGGTTCGTAGAAGGAGAAACCATATTTCCTGCATGAAAGATAGTGTTGGCAATTGGATTCAAGGGGAAAAAGAGATAGCTGATTACATTAAAAAAGGGTATGCAGAGCTTTTCACGTCTAGCCAATGCTATGCTTTCAGGTCTGCTTGGAATCCACCATTTTGGAACAATTGTCTTAATGAGGTTGAGGCTGAGAACCTTATCTGACCAGTCTCCAATGATGATATTACTGCTGGCTTGTGGTCACTTAAGGCTTTCAAAGCTCTCGGTCCCGATGGCTTTCATGCTAGATTTTTCCACTGCTTTTGGCTATTGGTGGGTGACACGGTGCGTGAGGAAGTGAAGGGTATTTTTGCCTTGGGGAGGATTCCGGATTACCTGAATCAAACTATCATCACACTTATTCCTAAATGTCATAATCCTGAAACCTTCAACCATTACCGTCCCATCAGTCTATGTAACACGGTTTATAAGATAGTCACTAAAATCATTGTGGCTAGACTAAGGCCTTTGCTTCTTGGACTTGTTTCTCCGCTTCAAACAGCTTTTGTGCCAGGTCGAAGAGGGGTTAATAATGCAATTATCGTACAGGAGATTATTCATTCAATGTCTAGGAAGAGGGGTAGAAGTGGAAGCATGGCAATCAAAATTGACTTGGAAAAAGCCTATGATCGGCTTGAATGGAGCTTCATCAGAGACACTCTCACTCTCTTCAAGATCCCCAACCAGCTGATCACTTTAATTATGAGCTGTGTCTCATCTACGTCTATTTCCATTTTGTTTAATGGAGGTGCCTTAGAGCCTTTCCTTCCTTCGAGGGGTATTAGACAAAGTGATCCCCTCTCTCCTTATCTTTTTATATTGTGTATGGAAGTTTTGGGAGCTTTCATTGCTGATAAGTGCAATTCCAAGCTTTGGACTTCCATCAAGGCTTCTCGGAGTGGTCTGGCCTTCTCTCATTTATTTTTCACGAATGACTTAGTTCTCTTCGCAAAGACTGACCGGAAGAATTGTGTGGCAATTAGAGAGGTGCTGGATTCCTTTTGTAGTATTTCTGGCCAAAAGGTGAGTCATGAGAAATCTCGTGTCTTCTTCTCCCCCAATGTGCCTCCTGAAGTTCGGTCTGAGTTGTGTGACATTTTGGGCTTCCACTCCACTCCTTCGTTAGGGAAATACCTAGGATTTCCTATTAAACACTCGGCTGTGCCCCAAGACTTCGGGTTTATTATTGAGAGGGTGCAAAGCAGACTAGCTAGGTGGAAAGCTAATCCACTATCCCAAAAATTAAGTGTTTTGTGTGGCAGTGCTTACACAAGAGCATTCCGGTCAACACTGTACTTGCAGCTAGGGGTATGGATGTCTCTCTAGTGTGTCAGCTGTGCAGGGAAGACTCAGAATCCATTCTTCATGTCCTTAGAGACTGTCGTGTTGCTCGCATCCTTTGGATCCCTTTATCTCCTCCTATGGCTGAGTCTATTTTCTTTGGTCTAAATTCCTCGAAATGGATTAGGTAGAATTTTTGCAGCTCTAAATCTCCCCCTAATTCGAATATCAAATGGGGAATCATTTTTTCTTTTGGAATTTGGACACTATGGCTGAATAGGAACGGTATGGTGTTTAGACATGAGAATGATCAGCGAAATTTGAAGTCTGATGTTCTTGCAAAAGCAACGGAATTTACCTATGTTGGTCTTAATGCAACTCAGAGCTCAACCCAAAGACATATTGTTGTCCGTTGGCTTTTTCCTCCTCCTACCTGGTCCAAACTTAATTCAGATGGCTCTTCAATTGGTAACCCCGGTAAGGTGGGTGGTGGAGGACTAATTCGAAATGACAAGGGAGAGTGGCTGAAAGGTTATGCTAGGAATGTGGGGTTCTCGTCTAGTGTGGCTGCTGAACTTTGGGCTTTGCGCGACGGCCTTAGATTATGCATAGCTCTCAAGCTTCCTACTATGATCATTGAATTGGATGCCAAGCTTATAGTTGATTTGCTGCAGAAAACAGATGGACACCGAAACTGCATTGATGCCCTTGTGAGTGATTGTAAAACTAAGTTAGGAAACATTCCTAGAGTCCAAATTAACCATTGTTATCGTGAGGCGAATAAATGCGCTGATGCGCTTGCTAGGAGGGGAGCTTTGCTCTCTCAAGATTTTGTAATATTCCTAGACCCCCCAGTGGAAGTTTCTTTGCTTTTGAGTCTTGATTCTGCCGGGTGGCCTATGATCGTGTTGTTTCTGTTTAGTGTTTAATGAAATTTCCTTTCTACCAAAAAAAAATAATTTCTTTACTTTAAAATGAGAGTTTAGAGGAATTGACCTAGGATTTAATATCACAGACAACGACAAAATGCCATTAAATTAGATCTATTAATTGAAAACTATATTAAACTTGCCCTCATTAAAACTAAAACTCATTACAGATTCATGTACTTATCAAACAAGTAAACCTAATCCAACTTATAAATATAGTGTAGATCAAATTTGGCTCTGATACCAACAATTCTTACAGATAATCTGACTTTCTAAGTACACGAACCATTTTCTCACACAAAATTCTTACCTGAATTTCTCCTGACTTGATCTTTTTATACATACCGACATCAACAACCAGATACTTGCCATACTTAACCTTCATGTAAAAAGGACCCTCTGTAGGCCTTGTTATCCCATACTTGGTCAGGTCCCCATAAACCAGCTTGCTAAGCATGACCATCAAAAAATCCACCAAGCTAGCCGGAAAATACTTCACCATGGTTGAGCCCAAGTACACCATCTCCCTAGAGAGAAAATGAACCTGTATATATAATCCAATAATTGGTAATTGTAACCATGATACATAGATATAGAATAATGAAGTGTAAAATTTAGGTACAGTTCTTTAAGTATTAAATTTGGTACTAATAACAATGACCCATGAAAGAAAAAATAAATCTTAAGTTAAGTGTCCGTTTGAAATAGCTTATTTAGCTGAAACTAAAAACTTTTTGCTAAAAGTGTAGAAAAAAGCTTAATGAAGTCACTAGATCAGCACGTGCAGAATCTAATACCAGAAACAGTTACAAAGTTTAATAACATGTCTTGATGTAATTGGTTCCGGTTTATTAGTTATGGTAGTTAAATTTTTTGGCGCCTTTTTTCTTCTTCTTTTTCCTTGCTCTGCGTTGGTGCATATATTCCAGAGTGGGAGATATTTATTTTTGTACTCTCTCATTTTTCTTTCAATTCAATAAGAAAAATTTCATTCTATTTAGAGAGCTTGCTTTTAACATGGTATTAGAGCTTCAGTAGCTCAATCATGGCTTCCGATTCCACAACAAACACAGCCACAACCAACTCTGCAACTTTACCTTCTTATAGTATATCAATGGCCGATGAATCTGCAAACAATCCTTATTTTCTTCCATCAACTGAGAGTCCTAGTGTTATGCTCACATCGCAGCCATTGATTAGACAAGAGAACTACATGAGTTGGGCTAGATCAGCTTTCTTGGCCTTGAGTGCCAGAAACAAATTTGGCTTTGTGAATGGTGCAATTCCTGTTCCAGATCCATCTTCACCACTATACAATACTTGGAGTAGGTGCAACACCATAGTTCTCTCATGGTTGACCAATTCTCTCAACAAAGAGATCGATGCAAGTGTGATGTACATCAACACTGCAAGGGATTTGTGGATCGATCTCCAAGATAGGTTTTCGCAAGGAAATTCTCCAAGGTTGTGTGAACTTCAAAAGGAAATTTCTCGTCTTTCACAAGGTTCACTCTCGATGTGTTCCTATTTTACCAAGTTCAAAATACTTTGGGATGAATTTACCAATTATCAACCTTTCACTGTTTGCACTTGTGCTTGCACTTGTGGTTCTAAGCATTCTCAATTAGATGCTCAACATAAAGAACATGTTTTTCATTTTTTGATGGGATTGAACGATAGCTATGGTAATATCACTAGCCAAATCTTGTTGATTGAGCCATTTCCTTCCATCAACAAAGTTTGTTCTCTGATTTTGCAAGAAGAAAAGACAAGAAGCATAGGTCATGGTGTTAATATGGTTTATCCTGTTGAAGCCACTGCTATGTTTGCTAATACTGGACAAAATAGCAAGGGATATCAAGGTCATGGTTATCATGGCCAAGTTCAAGGATATCATGGCCATCAAGGTCAATGTCAAGGATATCATGGTGGAAAGGGTGGAAACTCTAAGAAAGAAAGGCCAATTTGTATTTACTGTGGACTCACAGGTCATATAGCAGATAAGTGTTATAAGCTACATGGGTATCCTCCAGGATATAAGCCAAGAGGAAGTAATAGGCCCACAACTAATCAAGTTTCAGCTATCTTACCTTCAAGCAGCTTTGGGAATTCAGATCTCTCCAATGGAGGTTTCTTTTCCAATGGAAATTCCTTTTTCATTGGAGGTTCCTACTTTGGTGGAAATGCTTGTTCAGGAGTCCAGAATTTCTCACCACAGACTATTTCCCTATCATATGTGAATCCTTCTACTGCTTCATCATCACAGAATGTACCACAATGTCCCATTTCACAGAATCAATGTGATCAATTGCTCAACTTCATCTCCTCTCTTAAAGAGATGTCATTGACAGGTTCAGGTTCAGGTTTTGGTGTTTCTGCTTCTCATCAAGCTGCTTCTGTGATGGCTTCTAGCTCCACGCCTCATTCTGCATCATCTATCATTCCTACAATGCCAATTTTTCAGGTAATCCCTACTGGATTCCCCCAAATCTATCCCATTCCATTTTTTCGATAGGCAAGCTTATAAAAGTAATGATTGGATTATTGACATAGGAGCCACTGATTACATGGTTTATTCAGTGTCTCAGCTCACTTCTATTACATCTATTGTTCAGACTTTTGTCTATTTGCCAAATGGGGAACAAGCCTTAGTCATACACATAGGCATTGTGCAAATTTCTGCTACTTTGACTCTAACTGGAGTTTTATGTGTTCCTTCATTTAGCTTTAACCTCATTTCAGTTAGTCAACTTACCAAGTCTCATTTTTGTTGCTTCATATTCCTTGGTAATTTCTGTTTTATCCAAGACCTTGCTCAATGGAGCACGATTGGTCTGGGTAAAGAGAGTAAAGGTCTTTATCTGCTGCAAAATTGTCACACTGCTACTATTTTGGCTGCTCATTCTGATGCTTCCTTGTCTACATCTGCCTTATGGCATAGTCATTTAGGTCATCCATCTTACTCCAAGTTAGCTTTGTTAAATAATCTTGTTCCTGTGATCAAGAATGTAAACTCACAGTATTGTGATGTTTGTCACTTTTCCAAGCAAAAGAAGTTGTCTTTCAATTCAAGTGTCAATGTTTCTACTTTCCCTTTTGAACTTGTGCATTGTGATGTTTGGGGACCATTCTCAATTCCTACTAATGAAGGTTTCAGCTTTTTCTTAACCATTGTGGATGATTATTCTAAGTGCACTTGGGTTTATTTACTTAAGCATAAATCTGAGACACAATTCTTACTTCCACAATTTGCTTCTATGGTTGAGACACAATTTGAAACCAAAATTAAGTGTATTAGGACTGATAATGGAACAAAATTTTTTCTAAAAGATTTCTTTAAAGACAAGGGTATCTTGCATCAATTGTCTTGCATAGCCACACCTCAACAAATGCCATTGTTGAAAGGAAGCATTAACATATCCTCAATGCGGCTAGAGCTTTAAAATTTCAATCCCATTTGCCTCTCTCTTTTTGGGGTGATTGTATCTTAACTGCTGTGTACCTAATCAATAGAACTCCTTCTAAAACTCTAAATAATAAGAGTCCTTATGAACTTCTTTTTAAAAGTTGTTCTTATTCTCATTTTAGATGTTTTGGTTGCTTATGCTTATTTCAACTTTATCCCATAATAGACATAAATTTGCACCTAGAGCTAGAAAGTGTGTGTTTATGAGCTACCCTCATGGCATTAAAGGCTATAAAGTTCTGGATTTAGATTCTGAATTTGTTCATATATCAAGAGACAATGTTTTTTATGAGCACATTTTCCCTCTAGCATCCATTCCTTCACCTACTTTGTCCCTTTCTTCATACCTGGACAATTTTGTTTTTCCTCATGTTATTCCAAAAATTTCATCATCTTGTTTCGCTTCTCAAACTTCTACTCCCTCAGATATTCCACTTGTTCTAGATTTTTCCCCAAGTACTTCTGCAGAACCACTGCAGATTCTGTCTCTGCTGGTTCTCACCATTCCCTTATCTCTTCTTCACTTCAAATATTGTTCCTCCTGTTCCTTTAAGAAAATCAACTAGAGTTCACAAACCTCCATCTTACCTCACAGATTACTCTTGTAAGTCAGTGGCCACCAAACCTGAATCAGGCCTTCCTTATGACATTTCTGATGGATTGAGTTATTGTCACCTTGGTCCAACCTTTCATTCCTTTGTCATGGCTGTCACTACTACTCCTTCAGAACCTGCTTTCTTTCATCAAGCAGTTAAATTTCCTGAATGGAGAGCTGTCATGGATAAAGAAATTGCTGCTTTGGAACAAAATAACACTTGGTCTCTCACACCTTTGCCTTATGGTAAGAATCTCATTGGGTGTAAATGGGTGTATAGGATCAAGTATAACTCAAATGGGTCCATTGAACGATACAAGGCTAGGTTAGTTGCTAAGGACTACACTCAATGAGAAGGGTTGGATTATTCTGAGACCTTCTCTCCAGTTGCAAAATCTGTTTCTGTCAGAATTGTTTTGGCCTTAGCTACTGTGAAAGGGTGGTTTCTTCACCAAATGGATGTGAATAATTCCTTTCTCCATGGAGATTTGGCTGAAGAAGTTTATATGTGCTTACCACCTGGCTTTCATAGCAAGGGGGAGAATTTAGTGTGCAAATTGAACAAGAGCTTGTATAGTCTAAAACAGGCTTCTAGACAATGGTTTGAGAAATTTTCAACAACCGTCTTGACAATGGGATTTGTTCAGTCTAAGTCTGATTATTCTCTCTTTACTCACTCACAAGGATCTTCATTTACTGTTCTATTGGTGTATGTGGATGACATACTGTTAACAGGGAACAATCCTACTTATATTAGTGAGTTAAAATAGTTACTTGACAAGAAGTTTGGCTTGTAGGACCTTGGTGTTTTAAGGTATTTTCTAGGCCTTGAAGTGGCCAAGACTGATAAAGGGATTAGTCTGAATCAAAGGAAGTATGCTCTGGAGATTTTAAAGGACACAGGCTTCCTAGGGTCCAAACTAGTGAAGGTTCCTATGGAGCAAAATCTGAAGTTGTCCAAGTATGAAGGGAAGCTTCTTTTAGAACCTAATCAATATAGAAGGCTCATAGGTAGGCTCTTGTATTTGACTCTAACCAGGCCTAATATCACCTATGCAGTACATAGGCTTAGTCAATTTCTTGATCAGCCAAGAGAGCCTCACATGATTGTAGTGAATAGGATACTACAATATGTCAAAGCTTCACCTAGCAAGGGAATTTTCTTTCCAAGCAATTCAAACTTGCAGATCAAGTCCTTTTGTGATGCAGATTGGGCTGGCTGCCCTGATACAAGAAGATCATTGACAAGTTATAGTGTGTTTTTGGGTGATTCTTTGGTGTCATGGAGATCAAAGAAGCAATGAGTAGTGTCTAGATCATTTGCTGGGGCAGAATACAGGGCCTTGGCTACTGTGGCATGTGAAATAACTTAGGTACTGCAATTGCTCAAGGATTTGAAGATTGATCAGCCTAAAGCTGCTATGCTCTTTTGTGACAACCAGGCTGCTCTACACAGCAAACCTTGTTTTTCACGAAAGGACTAAGCACATTAAGGTGGATTGCCATCTAGTGAGAGATAAAATTTTAGAGGGTGCTATCAAGACTTTTTATGTTGCCAGCAATTCACAAGTTGCAGATATTTTCACCAAAGCTTTGGGAGTTCCAGCTTTTATCAGATTAGTAGGAAAATTGGGTTTAATAGATATTTTCATTCCAAAGCCTTTGAAGCCCTCAAGTTCTTGATTATCATTGCAAGTCTCAAAACCTGAGGTTCAGGACCAAGTGTTAAGAGATCAAATCGTGATGCTTTGAAGAAAAGGAAAGAAAATAAGGAAGAAACGGCAATGTCGTTTAATGGAACTGGGCAAACGATAGAGTTAAGCTTAATGAAGTCACAAGATCAACACATGTAGAAGCTAATACCAGAAACAATTACAGAGTTTGACCACGTGTCTTGATGTAATTGGTTCCAGTTTATTAGTGATGGTAGTTAGTTAGTTAGATTTTTTGGCACCTTTTTTCTTCTTCTTTCTCCTTGCTCTGCGTTGGTGTATATATACTAGAGTGGGAGATATATATTTTTGTACTCTCTCATTTTTGTTTCAATTCAATAAGAAAAATCTCATTCTATTTAGAGAGCTTGCTTTTAACACAAGTCAAATAATGATGTTTTTTTTTTCTTTCAAAGATAAGAATCGATTATAAATCCCTTATTCGAATAAGAAAAATGTCACATTCATAACATTTTCACAACAAATCATAAGTAGAAGGTTATTACAAGTTGTTATTGATAGACAAAAAAGTAACTTTAGTAGTAGGTTTAAATTAGAACCAATAACAACTTACCACATTTAATTTGTTGAGAAAGTATTATGAAAATGTTATGGATATAGCACTTCTTCTCGAATAAAAAAGATTTTTCTAGTAATTAAAACCTCATATTTAGGTACAATCTATTAAAATCGTTTTTTTTTTCCCATTAAAACCCTGTTTATTAAAATGAACTTTTTTTTTTATGTAGTTTATTAAAACTTTAGAAGGGGCCTTACTTTTAAGGTTTGGTTTACCTCCAGTACTTTTTTAACTAGAATCTCTTTTTGTTTTAATGAGAAACGGTCACATCATCCACTAACTAAATAAAATATGGAGATTAAAACTCACTACCACTTGTCATTATATATTTAAAATACAAGAACATATCTAGTTAAAAAAATACTGAAAGTAAACTAAACCCTTATTCTTAAAAGGAAGCTGCCCAAGGGAAAGAAAAAAAAAAAAAAAAAAAGTTCCAAGGTTGGGATAGGAGGTATATATGAACCCGACTTGGGTTGCTGGGCTATTGCGTATTAGCTACAAATCCAATTCATACGGTAAAATAATTCCACTAGCCCCTGGTCACGATTCACGTATTGAGGGTTTGCGTGTGAATTGATAAAAATGATAAAAAAAAAAAAAAAAAAAGGCATGAAAAGTGTGTAAATCGTATCTGTGTAATTTTTATTATTATTATAAGTGAGATTCAATTAATTTATATAGGCAGGCCTGAAGATTTTGTCTGTAGGCCATAATATAACATAGATATAATATTGACAGTAAATTAGGGGGTGTTTGGTGAGTGTTTCTAAACAACAATTTTCAGTTTTTAAACAACATTTTACGTATTTTCATACACTTTTTCATCCACACGTATTTCCACAAAAAATTTTAAACAACAATTTTCAATTTTTAAACACATGTACCAAACGGGCCCTTAACATCAATAAATCATGTTATGTTAGTTTTTTTTTTCTTTTCTAGAAAGAAATTTAGGTATTGTCAGAGTTTTGTAATTCATACATCACTTTTTAATATTTTCAATGAATATATTCAAGTTTCAATTTCCCTTTTTGGATTCCATTTAGTTTAATTAGTAAAAAAAATTTGTCAATTGGTATCTTGATCTGATGATAAAAAACAATCATCAAGAGCATGTCATAAGTTGAAACTATCTCTTAAAAAAAAATTATGTTCTTCAACTTTCAAATTCAAAAATAATTAAATAAATAAAAACAAACAAACAAACAAATCTTATTATAAAAGATAAAATTCAATAAGTTCGGCTTTATTAAGTTAATTGAATTTAATGGTAGAAAATGGAGTAATTTGAGTTGTCTTGTAATATGAACTCAAGCATTAAAATATCAATTAGATAACTCAATTCAAGTCAAGTCAAGTTAAAGGGTTGCTCTTTAGTTTTTTTTTCTCAAGTCAAGTCATTGATGATGTAATAAGTTATAATTGAAATAACTTCATTTTTACATGAACTCACTATTAACATTACTTTTATTAAGACTTATGTCATCTTAGTAGTTTTGTTTTTATATCTACACTTATTGGATCTAGATATAAATAAAACTAAAAATTTTTGTTTGAAATGCCAAGCTATGATATTTACATATATTTGTCAAGACAAATTCAAAGCACATACATACATAAACATGCATATATAAATACAAGTTGAAATTTAATAATAGACTCAATCATAACTCATAATTAAATTTTTATTTAAAAAAAAAAAAACTCATAAATCTGTTGTATTCAAATGTCAATTTATATATTTATAAGATCATTTTTGGGAAGAACTTGTCACCTTCTATATACTAAAAGTATAGAGAATTTATTAATGTACAAAAAGAAGTAAGCATGTGTACATCAAAACTCATGTCAGCAAATGAGGATGAAGATATTGTCGAACTCACGGTAGTAACCCCCCTTTGAAGAATAGAGAGTGGGGTCGGAAGGTGTGATGGCAGACGAATTGGAAGAATTGTGGAAAAAACTAACATTTACAGAAGATGAGGATGAAGATATTGCGTTGGGGAGTAATAGCACGAGGGCTGCGAAAGAGATCAGGAAAAATTGTGTGGTCATGAAGATACTCACACAACGCACTATCATCCTAGACGCCCTAAGGAAGAATCTGAAGATGTTCTGGAAGCCAAACAAAGGACTACAAATTTCTAAAATTGAAGAGGATCTGTTCCTTGTGGAATTCGGAGATGGGAGAGACAAGAAAAAGGTTATGGAGATGTGTACTTGGAGCTATGAGAAGCAATTAATACTATTGCAGGAGTTTGAAGGTGAGATGGTCCCAAAAGAGATTAAACTCCAATGGGTTCCATTCTGAGTGCAAATGTTTAACCTTCCTCTGAAAAGCATGACAAGAGAATCCGGATATGAGATAAGGTCAAAGCTCGGGAAGGTCATAGACGTTGATGTGCCGGAGAAAGAAGTGCAGTGGGAGAAGTTCCTAAGAGTAAGGATACGCATTGATGCTACAAAGAAGCTTATAAGGGGCAAGAAAGTCTCGATTGAAGGAAGGGAGATCAGATGGATTTTCTTCAAGTACGAACGGCTGCCTAATTTTTGCTACTGGTGCGGAATGCTAGACCATGGGGAGAAAGACTGCCTGGAAAAGAAGGGTGAGGAAATTACTGGAAGTGAAGAGCGAATGCAATACGGAGCATGGATGAGGGGTGAACCAGGGAGACGTCCGAGGCGAGATTACGAGAAAAAGAGAGGGGAATACTCACCGAAAAACAGCGATGCTCGTAAGGGGTATACATCAGAGCCATCGACACGGGAAAGTCTCCAACTAATGGAAAATCCGGCGGCAAAGGAGCAGCACGTGAACGACCAGGCTTTCTATCAGAAAGATGAGCCAAGCAACAAACAAGACAAATCGGGAGGTGTGAGGCAGGGGGGGGGGGGAGACCCAACAGAGAATGGAGATGGTTCACGAAAATGGTAAGGTCAACCTTATTGAAGCAAAAGTTGAAAAAACTCAAACCAAAAGAAGGAAGGCACCTCTGATGGGCACACGGCTCAGAGTAGAAAACGAGGACAACATGCAATGGGAAAAAGTGATGGAAATTGTGCCAGTGGCAAAGCCTGAAGTTAAGGAAAAAAATACGCTGCAATTGTTGAACACGGGACCTGGGGAAAAAAAAAACCAAATCTAGGCCAACAATGAGTCAAGCCCATTAGCTATGAGCTATGACTAGGAAAAGGGATGGACTACAGAGGTATTGGGCTCGAAAAGTGGGCATTAGCTAGACAAGTTAAAACCAAAAGCCCACAAGAGGAACCTGATCCAAAAAATCAGAAAAGAAAAGGTGACATCCCTCTATCAGAACTGGACCCAAATGTTAATCGCAAACGGAGGGCAAAAGGAAAGCTTCAAGTAGAGAAAAACAGTGAGGAGGATGGGAAAAAGGTTAGCAGTGTGGCGGGGGCTGCCCAGCCCAATGAGTGTCCTTGCTTGGAACTGTCGGGGTTTGGGGGCTTTGCCGGTAGTTCGCACCCTCACCGAAGTGGTGAAACAAAAAAATCCCGTTGTGGTTTTTCTAGTAGAAACAAAAGCTAGCACAGATAGGATGAAGGGTTTTCAAAATAAATTGGGCTTCACCCAGGGAATAATAGTTCTGAGTGATGGTAGGAGTGGCGGTTTGGCTTTACTATGGAGGGAAGGAACGGATATTCACTTCAAGAGCTGCTCCCATTCACATATCGATGTGGTTGTTCACGGAGAAGGCAACGGAGGTCCTTGGAGAGTTACTGGCTTTTATGGACATCCAGACATCGGAAAAAGGTACATCTCTTGGCAGTTACTTGAAACACTAAATGCACAATATAGTTTGCCGTGGTTGGTTTGCAAAGATTTTAATGAGATTGTTCATTCTGAGGAGAAACTGGGCTGGAAGGATAGAGATGCTGAACAAATGGGTGCGTTTAGAGAAACACTGAGTAGGTGCGGCCTTTTCGATTTGGGGTTTGTAGGACCGAAGTTCACTTGGTGTAATGGTAGATTTGGTGAACAACGCACGCTCATCAGATTGGACAAAATGGTCGCCAACGATGCTTGGTCACGGGTCTTCCCGAATGCGAAAGTCCACCACGTCTCTATGTCGTCCTCGGATCATTGTCTCCTTGCCCTGTTTTTGAGGAAGGAACAGCGCAGAACAGAGGGGAAGAAACGTTTCTTTTTCGAAGCTATGTGGACTCAAGAGGAGGAGTGCAAAGAGTTGGTTGAACTAGCTTGGGACTCATACAGGGATGATTCGGCCTTGCCCATCCAGGAAAGGTTAGGAAGGTGCCAAAAGAATCTTCAGGACTGGAATAAAAATAGATTCGGTAATATTTATAAGGGCCTAAGGCAGAAATAGACCCGGCTTCAACAACTTGAGTCTTTGAACCTATTCCACGACACGGCAGAGGAAATTCATGCACTTAAGAGGGAGATCAATGAATTGCACACCAGGGAAGAGATTATGTGGAATCAGAGATCAAGGGTCATGTGGCTGCAACATGGTGACAAAAACACAAAATTTTTCCACGCTACAGCTAGTTAAAGATGACATAAGAACAAAATTGGTGGACTGCTTGAAGACACAAGAACTTGGCATGAAGATGAGGAGACAACAGAGAAAATAATTTTAGAGTATTTTAAGTCCATATTCAGCTCTAATCAACCGTCCAATTTTGATGAAAGCTTGAATGCGATGGAAGAAAAAGTGTCACCCAAGATGAATGAGGAGCTCCAGAAGCATTTCAAGGTAGAGGAAGTGTGGACTGCTCTCAAGCAAATGCACCCCACCAAGGCACTGGGCCCGGATGGTATGTCCCCTATCTTTTACCAAACTTATTGGGATATTGTTGGCCCCTCTGTTACAAATTGTGTACTGTTGGCCCTTAATTCAGGGATTATGCCAAATGAAATTAATAAAACATTTATCTGCCTAATTCCCAAGACAAAAAACCCCCCAAAGGATAACGGAATATCGACCCATCAGTTTGTGCAACGTGATATATAAAATCATGTCCAAGGTCCTTGCAAACAAATTGAAGCGAGTTCTCCACGGTGTTATAAACGAAGCCCAAAGTGCATTTGTTCCGGGTAGATTGATAACAGATAATGTGATGGTTGCCTTTGAAACAATGCACTCCATTGACAAGAAAAGGAAGGGAAAGGAGGGCCTAATGGTAGTAAATTAGATATGAGTAAGGCGTATGATCAAGTGTAGTGGGCTTATCTTGAGTCTATGATGAAGAAAATGGGTTTTAGGGAAAGATGGATATCTCTCATTATGATGTGTGTAACTTCCGTTACTTATTCAATCCTAATCAATGGAGAACCAAAAGGTGCGATTACTCCATCAAGGGGCCTTCGTCAAGGGGACCCACTATCCCCATACTTGTTCTTGCTATGTGGGGAAGGTTTGTCGGCAATGATAAAAAAGAAAGAGAGGGAAGGGCTGATCAGAGGGGTCTCGGCTACAAGACAAGCGCCAAGAGTCTCCCACTTGTTTTTTGCGAACTATACTGTCATTTTCTGCAGAGCAACAAAGGAAGAGTGTATGCAAGTAGCTAAGGTGTTGGAAGTGTATGAGGAAGAATTCGGGCAAAAGTTGAATAGAGACAAGACTTCCTTGTTTTTCAGCAAAAACACAAAGGAAGAGATTAAAGAGTTTGCAAAAGGGACCTTTGGAGCCCAAATTATACAACACCACGAAAAGTACTTGGGTTTACCCCCTTTGATGGGAAGAGCAAAGAAAAGGGCTTTTAATTGCATAAAGGATCAAGTGGGGAGGAATATAGCAAGTTGGAAGGGAAGTCTTAATTAAAGTAGTTGCACAGGCCACTCCTACATACACCATGAATGTTTTCAAGCTCCCGGACTCATTGTGCTCAGAACTAAATTCAATGATAAGTGGTTTTTGGTGGGGTCAACGTGGAAGAGAGAAGAAGGTAGCATGGGTTTCTTGGAAAAAATTATGTAGACCTAAGGCAGAGGGCAGGATGGGGTTTCGAGACCTTAAAGCTTTTAATTTAGCCCTCCTCGCCAAGCAAGGATGGAGACTTCAACAAAATCCCAACTCACTGGCTCATAGGGTCATAAAAGCTAAATATTTCTCGGGCACATCCTTCTTGGAGGCTCACCTGGGGAGGAAGCCATCATATATATGGAGGAGTATCATGGTGGCAAAAAACATCATCAAAGAGGGGGCTCGGTGGGCTGTTGGAAATGGAAGAAGTATTGAGACATGGAAGGCGAGGTGGCTGCCTACATCAGTATCAGGCAAAGTGATTACTCCAAAACCAGCAACGGGGCAGAATGAAATGGTAACAGACCTCATTAATGCTGAAAAATGGGAGTGGAGAACCGCGCTAGTCAAAAACACTTTCTTACCCCATGAAGCCGAGGCCATACTGAGCATCCCCCTTAGTCCCCTGAACCAAGCAGACTCTCTAGTTTGGGCAAAAACTCCTAACAGATGCTTCTCTGTGAAAAGTGCTTATAGGGTAGTGGTGAAATGCCTTGCTGACATGGAAAGAGTTGAGGAAGTCCCTGGGTGCTCAGATAACTCTAGGATGATTAAAATGTGGAAGACCATATGGAGCATCCAATGCCCAAGTAAAGTAAAGCATTTCCTTTAGAGAGCAAGCAGAAACATACTCCCTACAAAACAGTGCTTAATGCATAGGAAGATTTTAAAGGACTGCTGTGACTTCTATGGAGAGAGTGAATCTTCGGGCCATATACTTTGGAGCTACACGATTGTGAAAGAAACATGGAAGGAAGTGGGGATAAATTGCAGTATCTTACCCCCAACCCCCAGGGAATTTTTAGATGTGGTGTGGTTTTTGATGAATACCGAGGGGGAAAAAGATTGGGAGCTCTTTGCTATTGTGGCTTGGTGTCTATGGAACAATAGGAATAAGGTGCGACATGGTGAGGCTGGAAAAAATGGTAAATCTATAGCAGGAGAGGCAAGGAAATATTGGGCAGAGGTCCGGTCTGTTATGCCTTCCAATGGCAAACCCTCGAAGCCCAAAATCACTCACAAACATTGGTCCCCCCCACCACAAGGCTGGTATAAAGTAAATGCAGATGCTGCTGTTTTTAAGGAACAAGGACAGTGTGGTATCGTTGTGGTCATAAGAAACAATCAGGGGCAGATCATGGGTGCTATGTGTAAACCACTGGAATTCCCACTGGGGGCTTTGGAAGCAAAAACCAAAGCAATGGAAGCTGGAATCCTTCTTGCGTGGGACTTGGGGCTAAAGAATATTATCGTTGAAGGTGATGCTTAACTAATCATTCAAGCCTTGAAAGGCTCTACAGCACCTGCTATACCAATACTAAAGATAATTGAAGGTTCAAGGAAATTTCTGCAGCTGTTTAGCTCGTGGAAGGCTGTTCACACGAATAGAATTAACAACTCGGCTGCTCATGTATTGGCTAGAGAGGCAAAGAATGTGAATGAATGTATAATCTGGGTTGAGGATTCCCCACCTTGTATTGAGAAACAACTCATGAGTGATGTAATTGCAATGGACTTTTGTCCTCATCAATGAAAGTTCTGATACAAATTGACAATCAAAAAAACAAAAAAAAAAAAAACTCATGTCAGCATAGCATAACCATTGCATGTGCATTGTGCTGCCAGTGCCAGAGGTAACAACCCATAAAGATTCAGAACTCTTTGATCATTTGCTACCTAGTTTCCTCTTGAGTCAATGGTCTCACATCTCTATTGCATATAACTACAGATGCTAGCTCTTTGAGATTTTACTCTCCCAACTCTCTCTCAAGGCAGATAATTAAAAAGTTTCTTATCAATAGTGGATACAGATATATATATTTATATATATATATATATATAAATGCCAGCTTTTCTATCTCCGTGCTTGCTGTGCCCTGCTGACTCTTGCAATACTCCATGTTAGAATTTATGGTGTGTTGGGTGGGTTGCTCTTTTAATTTTGATAAATAGTTTCAACTTATGACGTCTGTTCTTAATGATTGTTTTTTATCTTTTCAACTTTTTGAAAAGCTATACAAGTTTGCTTTAGATATATGTATTTTATTTTAACAAAAAAAATTCTATAGAAGAGAATCATGCTATGTGCATGGCCTCACTTCATTTTATATGAAGTTATACATGCATCCATAAAAAATAGAATTGTGGAATTCAATATCCCTAATTATTTGGATTAAAGTGATTCTTCACTTTCTAACATAAGAAAATAAGGTGAAACTATGATAGGATAGTATCGTATCAATCTTGATAAAAACTTATCCTACTTTTACCTATAATGATTAAATTAAGTTCTTCAATAGATTAATGCTTCTTATAGAAGATATAACAAAGTGATTAATGATAATTTAACTGTCTTTTCTTTTTCTTTTCCTTTTTTTTAACAAGAGCTATTTATTTTTACTTATATTGATGAAATTTGTGACAATTTAAGATCTTCCATAGGTTAATGCAGTAAAGGGACAAAACTATGTATAGACGAGGGAGGACCATGACCTCCCTGGCATTTTGAATTATTTTTACTAATAAATAAAATTATACTGTAAATGATTAAGTTGAAATATATTAAACAACAGTTATGTTGTATCTTTTATTTTGTTTATATTCTGATAATATTTAATAGATATTAATTTTATTTTTTATGTATCAATTTAGTTTTAAATTTTAATATATTTTATATTCTTGAATGATTAAAAATTTTTGGTTCATTTTTTGGTCCTCAAGACAAATTCTTATTTTTGTCACTGGGTTATATACTTCTTATACAAGACAATAAAGTGAAAAACAATAATTTAAATGCTTTATCTTTAAAAAATTGTAGTCTTTTTGTTTTTGTTGTCTCCCATATATGTTCTGTTATCTACCATTCAAATTTAAGAAAAAAGAAAAAAAAAAAAAAAAGTAGTTCTAGGTGTTCTAATCTTACAATATGTCTATCTAAATTGTTTATAAATTTAATTGAATTAATAAATAGAATTTTAAAAAATTATGAGAAAATTACCTAAAAATTCTAGAAGATGCTACTCATAATATGCATTATTCACATTATAATAATGAAAAATATAGTTTCTTGGTGAGTTGGGGTATTCAAAATATTCAATCCTTGTAAAATTTTAGACTAATAGGGATAAGAATAAATTTTAGACTAATAGGTATAAGAATCTCATATTATAAGAGATTTTGAAACCGTTAAGTTATCCCTTAAATCTCTTGCTTAAAATTGTCATTATAACCCTAATTTTTTAATAATTCAATAGTTGCAATAAGGGATGGGAGTTTTGATGTCTGAACTCTAGACTTCTCGTTAAAAGAACCAAAAGATATCAATTGAACTATAAAACTTTGGACAATTATCATTGTAACCTAAAAGAACGTAGTAATATTAAAATAAAGATACTCTTGCTACATGCATTTGTCACCCCTCATTTTATTTTATATGACATTATACATTTGTTTGTTAAACTATCATGATCATGAAACCAGGCCCAGCCTGAGCTGCCAAAGTTGGGTCAGCATAAATGCATGTGGGCCACGCCCAATGTCACAATGTAAATCCCATCTACATATCTTTCTTTTTGGGCCCAAAAAAAATCGTCCTGTTTTTTAATTTGATTTTTGAAAAGTAACAAACAAATTTTTGAAATTTGAAAAAAACAAAAAGGCTAATCCACAGGACCACAGCTTTCACAAAACGAAATCACCCTCCTGTGTAGGGGTGGCAATTCGTGTTCGCGTGTCGGGTTCGTGTCGTGTCAAGTCATGAGTATTCAACTAGATAGGTCAACACTAACCCGACATGTTTATTAAACGGGTCAAGATTCCTCAACCCTAACCCGACCCATTTATTAAACGGGTCAGTCGTGTCGACCTGTTTATTAGATTTTATCAAAATGAAAAAAAAATTATGAAAAAAAAAACAAATAAATATTTTTAATATAAAATTTAGAATTAACGAGTAACTACATCACAAATAATCATTCAAAACTAAAGCATATCCCAATATCACAAATAATCAATCACAATATGTAAAAGAAAATAAATCACAACAACTAATAAGTTTATATACCTAGAGTTTGAATGGTATATTGGTAAAATGTCATTTAATTAAACGGGTCAGACAGGTCAAACGGGTTCTATGTGTTCAACACTAACCCAACCCGTTTATTAAACGGGTCAGCTGTGTCAACCCGAATATGACACGAACCCGTTAAGCCTCAACCCATAACCTGCTAATTTCGTGTCGTGTCGTGTCGGGTTCGCGGGTCGTGTCAAATTTTGCCACCCCTAATCCTGTGTTTACATTAACATACACAACTATGAAAAAAGCTTGGATCACACACTTTTGTGCCTTCGAACTTGAGACTTCTCTTCTTGCATTTAGATTGCTTCTTGGTTTCCAACAAGTTACTTTTCTGGTATTTGCTCTGAATCTCAATCGAGGCAAGGTTCTTTGTAGCTAGATTTTGAAGAACCGGGTTTTGAAAGTAAATTGCAAAGAGGCCAATTTAGGTTCATTAGGGGTGAACAAAAACTAAGAACGATGAAAATCATTTTGTGTAGAAGCCATGTCTTGTAGTAGGTGATGGAAAAGTTTTTGTGAATAAACACACTTTTGGTCAAAACAAGCAGTAATTAAAACAGAAATAAAGATAAGATTAGGAACAATCTCTCAGTGTTATAGAATCACACGAAAACATTGCTCTTAAAAGGTCAATTCGTGCAACCTAAAGTAAAATTCGGTGCAAATCGGTTCTCAATCCAAAAACCCTCTAAGAAGTAGGATCAGACAGTAATGATCATATAGAGGTTCAAGAACAACATTTCTAATAATACATTTCCTCTCGATCAAGCAAATACTTTTCAAAAGAAGAATAGAATAGTATACCAATGTTTCGATCGAGAAAGCAGTAAAGATTGCACTGAGAATGTGTTTTTGATAGTGTGTTAAACAAATCATTACCTTGGCCAGATAATAATAAAATAACCAGTTAGCTTACTACAAGTTAAGAAAAATGCCTAACACCTACAAAACAAGATAGAGCACGCTTGTCATCTCAATAAAATCCATGCTCACACTAAGCTCAATATCTTAAAAAATCAAATGAGATCCAGAATAGTTAACAAACACAAAAGGTGTACACTCCTAATCAATGTGTAGTCCCGGAGCAATGCTCCGGGCTAATATGAACTCAAGCATTAAAATATCAATCAGGTCACGCAAGTCAAGTCACGGAAATCTAGTCAACAGTTAAGGAGTTTTTGAGTTTTTCTTTTGTACTATGGCACTTACCCAACAACTTCAACAATATCAAGTAGCCATGATTGTCATGGTGTTTTTAGCTTGACAGACGACAGTGCCATTTTGTGATTCTATTACTTGGGACCGAAGCAATTGCAAAATGACAAGCAATCTTTCAGTTTTTTGTTTTGTTTTTCATTTAATGCATGACAGGCCCAGTAGCAGTATGGAGGTGTAGCTTGTTAATGTTTATTGTTCAATTGTTCTTGGAAATTTGCATTTGCTTGGCAGATGGCATAGAGCCAAACCTGTCATGTTTGGACGCATGTTTCCTTGATTTACAATCTTTTTTTGTTAAGAATCTTTTATTCTGAATGAATATGTTTATTGATTCAAAAGGAAAGAGACAACCTAGAGGGGGGACCTCAACATCTGCCCCAGAAAACAAAAACACCCAAAGAGGGAGGGAGGAGATGTCCATGCATGGTTCTTTACTCAGTGCAAGAGCAAGCCCAAGATGCAATTTTGTGGCCAAGAATATGGCAAATCTAAAGGGATGAGAACAAAAAACCAAAGTTTACATAGCTTTTGACTGATCACATAATTAAGTTTAGACTTCTCTTTATTGTTTCTCTTTCTTAATTATTAAGTGCTTGTAAAAAGTCCTTTACAAGTTTCACTTGCTCACAACACTCATGCTCCATGAAAGAAATAAACAAAATAAGATTATATCACAACACTAGCCTCTCTTCTTCTTTTCTCTCTCTCTCTCTCTCTCTCTCTCTCTCTCTCTCTCTCTTTGAGATTTACATAATGAACTTGATATCATTAGCTACGTTTTGAGAATCAACGCTACTTCCATATAACCCTCTTCTAGATAGTCCAACACAGTATAAGTCATTCTTTCCCTTCCAGTGATTAGGATAAATAGGTTTTGGAAGTCCATCCTCACTCAAAAGATATTCATCCCCCTGCTCATAACAATAAAATAGTTACTAGTTTTGGTAATAATAATAATAATAATAATATAAATAATAATAATAATAATAATAATAATAATATAAAAAAAAAATTATAGCTCTAATATATGGTATCTATTTGGTATGACTAAAAATTTGTAGTTTTATTTTTAAAAGTGGAGTTATTGTTTGTGGGGCTCATATTAATAAGTGGAATTTGAATAAGATGTATTTATGAAGAAAAATAAAAAAGAAACTTTAAAAAATTATACTTAATAAGGCAAATAAACCAATAAGCTAAATTAAAGTTTAAACCATATTTTACACCCTACCAAACACACATTAAAGAATAATTTAAAAAGGATGAAGAACTTATTTCCTTCACTAAAAAATAAAAATTCTTTGTTACATTTTTTTCATGACAAAATTGGACAACTTCATCACCTACTATATTACAGTAGGATACTCTCCTAGTTCCATATTATAAATTATTTTTAGAAAATTCAACTTTCTAAGGAACAACAATTATTTATTTATTTTTAGCAACAAAAAAAAAAGATCAATTATTTATTATCTTTCAAATTAATGGATATAGGTTTCCAAAACTATCCCTTAATTAAAACTAAAATAAAACTATCGAAAATAGGGTTATAACCTTTCAAATAAAAATAAATGATAAATTAGAAAAGTTATTAATATCATATTAATTAATTTTTCAAATATAATCATATTGTAAAACATCTCAAAATAAAAAATAATAACAGTATAGGACAGAGAGTACTCTATCAATACCTTAAGCCACAAGTTTGTTGACCTCTTAAAACCTGTACAAAAAATAATGTCATCAAATGGATGTAACTTGCCATTCTTGAAAAGTATGTCATTGCCTTTTATTTGAAGTATTTCTGCCGGCAAAACCTGTCAACATGTGGACCAGTCAATAAACAAGCATATGAAAAATAAAAACAAACAAGAGCTTAAAAGAGATTAAAGTACATTATATAAGATTTACACATGAAGATGAAATACATGTGACTCATTTACCATTTCAGAAAATAATTAAAGTCAGCTCATTGCTCTTAATGGACCAAGTTAGAAAAGCAGTTAAAGACATGTATGTTTTAGCATTTGACAAGATAGCCAATCGGCCAAAAATAAATTGAAATGTCCTTTTCATTCAAGCACCTAACATATACAGCTATAATTTCTTTACCTTAAAATGAGAATGTAGAGGAATTGACATAGGATTTAATATCATAGACAAGGACAGAATGCCATTAAATTAGATCTATTAATTGAAAACTCTCCATTAACTTGCACTCGTCTATATCTATATATACATCTAAAAGCTGAAGCGTAGCATTTGTTGTTACTACGCTCCTGTTGAGTCACATCAGCAGCCACGTCACTATTTTATTTTACTTTTTGGTTTTCCATTTTTATTGATTGTCTATTGCAAAATTAATTCTTTGTGGTCAAATGTGATGCACTACACACCATCATAAATTGTAATTGTTTATTGTATATATTGAAAGCTTCTTTCAACATTAAGTGTCATTTTATTTTCATCTTTATATATATATATATATATATATATATATATATAACTTAGGTACAGTACGTTAGATACTATTCTTTAGGTTTTCCTCTTAAGATTCAGCCATGTGGCTACTTAACTAAAAAATACATTTTCATCTCATGAGAAAAAATTTACATGGCATAATCTTAGGAGGGGAACCTAAGGAACAACACCTAAGTACTATACCTAAGTCTTGCCCTATATATATTTATATATATATATATATATATACACACACACGCGACACAATAAATTTTGCTACTCAATCATTGAGCTACATTATCCACTTATTTTTTACCTCTTGTTTTCTTTTTAAAACTTTTCTTCTCACTACTCCCAACACACACACACACACACACACACACACACACACAAAAACCCTTTTCTTCTCCCTATTAGTCCACACCTACGGTTACACTTAACCTTTTCTTTCCTTTTTACCTCTTTACCTCCTCCACTACTCTCTACTTCATCGTTACACTTCTTTCATCCTTTTCTCTTTCTTTTAACTTGACTCTTCTTCTTCCTATTTTATTTGTATAAATTTGATATCATTCCTCCCATTCAATCCATATTTTTCCCACAAAAAAAACTATGAGTACTCTCTCTCTCTCTTTTGTTGAATTTTTGTTCTTTTTTTATAACTTTGATTAAGGTTGATGTTTTTTGAAAAAAAAAAAAAAAAAAGTGTTTTGGTATTGTGTTTTTTTAATTTATGAGTACTCTCTCTAAATTATGAGTACTCTCTCTATGAGTACTCTCTCTAAAAAAAAAAAACTATGAGTACTCTCTCTACGGTTGATGTTCTTTTTTTATACTTAACTTTTCTTTTTTTTTGGAAATAGGAATTTGAGTTTATATCAAAACACAATCTACATGATTACGAATTTGAATATGCCTACCAATTGTTTGAATAATAAATTATGATAAAGTCTATCTTTTATTTCTTTGGTTTCATTTTAATTTTGGTTAAGATAACATTGTAATTTTGTGATGAGTTTTGATTATCATTATATCTCCTTATTTCTTAAGAAATGAGAAATTTGAATAATAAATTTGAAACTTATAAAGTTTAGTTGTATATTAGATAAATATAACACACTACAATAGAAGTTAGAAGAATATGGTTCACCTTAAAAAAATATTAATCAAACACAAAAAAATAATAATAATAAAATAAAATGATACATTTGTAGAGATAAAAAGATAAAAAAATACTTGCAGAAATCTTTTACAAAAATTGACAATACTTGAAGTAAGTGTTACTTTTTATATATTACACCTCATTACATAATATTTATATATATTTCCACACATCGCGTAGGTCTGCGGCTAGTTAAAACTAAAACTCATTACAAATTCATGTATTTATCGAACAACTAAACCTAATCCAACTTTAAAATTTAGTATAGATCAAATTTGGCTCTAATACCAACAACTCTTACAATTAATATGACTTTATAAGTATATGAACCATTTTCTCACTCAAAATTCTTACCTGAATTTCTCCTGACTTGATCTTTTTATACGTACCGACATCAACAACTGGATACTTGCCATACTTGATCTTCATAGAAAAAGGACCCTCTGTAGGCCTTGTTATCCCATACTTGGTCAGGTCCCCATAAACCAGCTTGCTAAGCATGACCATCAAAAAATCCACCAAGCTAGCCGGAAAATACTTCAACATGGTTAAGCCCAAGTACACCATCTCCCTAGAGAGAAAATGAACCTGTAAATATAATCCAATAATTGGTCATTGTAACCATGATGCATAGATATATAATAATGAGGTGTAAAATTTAGGTACAGTTCTTTAAGTAAATCTAAGTTAAATGTGGTTAATTTCATACCGGGCTTCGAAAAATAATGGAAGTTTTGGCACCATGATTTGCAAGGTCTAGAGCAATTTCCACGCCAGAATTCCCAGACCCAACAACCAAAACATTCTTGTTTTTGAACTCCTTCCCTGACTTATACTGAGTAGAATGAAGAACCCCACCAGGGAAAGTGTTTAATCCTTCAACCTCTGGGGTATAAGGGTTGGTTGTTTCCCCAGTGGCCACCACTAAAAACTTTGCACTATATATCTCAACCTCTCCTGAACTTGCATTCCTAGCCCTAACAATCCATCTCTTGGAAACTTCATTGTACTCAGCAGACTCCACAGTTCTTTGGAACATAGGACTAATGTTGAAATGGGAGACATAGTCATCTAAGTACTGTATGAACATCTTTTTGGGCACAAAGGTGGGATAAGAGGCAGGGAACGACATGTGAGGGAGTTCACAAAATTGCTTTGCAAGGTGGAGGTGAAGACGATCATAGGAATATCTCTTCCATATAGAGGCAATACAGTCTTCTCTCTCAAGAATTATGTAAGGGATTGATTGCTGGCTTAGGCACGCAGCTGTGGCAAGCCCTGAAGGGCCTGATCCAACTATTATTGTTACTTGTTCCTCCATTTTTTGAGCCACTGTTTGCTTAGGCTTCTGTCTTTTGTTATTACAAAGGAGGAAAGTAAATGGAGCTAAGCAAGGCT
Organism: Notholithocarpus densiflorus; assembly: GCA_030021035.2. NCBI lineage: Eukaryota > Viridiplantae > Streptophyta > Magnoliopsida > Fagales > Fagaceae > Notholithocarpus > Notholithocarpus densiflorus. The sequence goes on from JARYZH020000005.1 coordinate 221,345, forward strand.
TAGATAACATGGAATTGAGTTACCTTTTTATAGGAGTCCAAATCTTCTGTCTCACTATTCTTACTCCACTATATACTTCACAAATAAATCATGCCACATGTCCATTTATTTTATTGAATGCTAAATTTATGTCCTCTATTATTTCAATTTCCTAAATATGATGAGTTATTTATTTATTTTAGGAAATTGAAATAATAGAAGACATAAATTTAGCATTTAATAAAATAGATGAACATGTGACATGTTTTTATTTGTGAAGTATATAGTGGAGCAGGAAGAGTTGGATAGAAGATTTACACACATGTGGCATGTCCATCTATTTTATTAAATGTTAAATTTATGCCTCCTATTATTTCAATTTCCTACTCCACTATATACTTCACAAATAAATCATGCCATATATCCATTTATTTTATTAAATGCTAAATTTATGTCTTCTATTATTTCAATTTCCTAAATATGATGGGTTATTTATTTATTTTAGGAAATTGAAATAATAGAAGACATAAATTTAGCATTTAATAAAATAGATGAACATGTGACATGTTTTTATTTGTGAAGTATATAGTGGAGCAGGAAGAGTTGGATATAAGATTTACTCACGTGGCATGTCCATCTATTTTATTAAATGTTAAATTTATGCCTCCTATTATTTTAATTTCCTACTCCACTATATACTTCACAAATAAATCATGCCACATGTCCATTTATTTTATTAAATGCTAAATTTATGTCTTCTATTATTTCAATTTTCTAAATATGATGGGTTATTTATTTATTTTAGGAAATTGAAATAATAGAAGACATAAATTTAGCATTTAATAAAATAGATGAACATGTGACATGTTTTTATTTGTGGAGTATATAGTGGAGCAGGAAGAGTTGGATAGAAGATTTACACACATGTGGCATGTCCATTTATTTTATTAAATGTTAAATTTATGCCTCCTATTATTTCAATTTCCTAAATATGATGGGTTATTTATTTTAAAATTTTGAAATAATAGAAGCCATAAATCTAGTATTTAATGAAATAGATGGACATGTGGCATGTTTTTATTTGTGGAGTATAAATTTACACAACATTATTGTTTCTTAAATTACTCTTAATTATACCATTATATTTCATTAATTCAGATGTATTTAATGTATTTCATAAAAGGAAAAATATTTATCTATACTACTATAGGCAAGACTTAAGTACAGTACTTAGGTGTTGTTCTTTAGGTTTCTCTCTTAAAATTATGTCATGTGGATTTTTTCTCATGGGATGAAAATGTATTTTTTAGTTAAGCAGCCACATGGCAAAATCTTAAGAGGGGAACCTAAGGGACAACACATAAGTTACTATACCTAAATTTTGTCCACACTACTATTTGTAGTATATAAGGGGCTTCCACTGTTTGGAGTCCTCATTTTTTTTATTTAAAAATGCTCATACACCCTTATGTTTAAGTAGAGACAAAATTAAAGGACAATCCGATAAAAATACAACTCTAACTCCCACTAAAACATTGCATAAAAAATAGGGTCACTCTCCTGTTGATTTTCAAATTGCTTTATCCATTTATAAATTAGATTCTCAAAATAAAAATTATATATAAAAAATAAAGACACAAGTTTTTTTTTTTTTTTTTTTTTGGCTGTAAAATAGGACCACTAAGCCCAATGTTTTCACTTTTTTTCCCCTTTATCAAGACTTAAACGTTTCTCTCTTCTTCTTCTTTTTCGGTTTCCTTTCTTCTAAATTCTAATCTCACTTTTTTTTTTTTGGGTTTTTGTTTTTATTTTTTCAAATCTTTTCTTCTTTATTTTTGAATTATTAAAAAAAGTGTTTTTTAATGTACTCCCTTTTTTTCTTTTTAATGATTTATTTATTTATTTATGTTGGTGTTTGAATTGTTTTCTCTTCACATCTGTTTGTACTATCTTTTTTTTTTTTCATTTTAATGAATGTATTTTCTATGTCCAAAATAAAAAATCACTATGTGTGTGGTTTAATTGGATAGAAGAGAAAAATATCTCAAATTGAGATAAATGGAAAATTATGACACTAAACCCAAAAAAAAAGTTTCATTACATGCGCAAAGCGCATATGATGAGGATAGTAACTATTAATGCGCTATATTTTTCCTCTACTTATGCTTGTATCATAAAAGCACATTGAAGTAATAAAGAATATTTTGGTGACATGTTAGAAAAAATTACAGAACGAAGAGGAGAGATGAAAAAATTACAAAACTTGTTTAAGACTTTTGTTAAGACTCGAGGCTGGAAGTATGGTAAAGCCTAAAATATAACTTGGATATTGAAAGGGGCGGGCAATTGAAGGGTTAGACATATCAGGGCTGAATTAATGGTATACTTGAAAGTTTAAACGTTAGAGCATTAAGGCATTAGTATGCGTAAAATTTTCTTTCTATTTTAGCATAAAAACTTACTTTTTCTATTTTATACAATTATTTTGCAAAAATACCCATATCAGACCATCTATTATACACTCTATTTCCTTTAAATAATTTTTTTTTCTACCCACACCACACACGTCAAATCACACACACACACACTCTCTCTCTCTCTCTCTCAAATCTGAAAATCTTAGGTCTCTCCACCTGACCTCCATGGCTCAAATTTGAAAATCAAATCTCTCCACCCAACCCTCCATGGACAAGCTCTCTCTCTCTCTCTCTCTCTCTCTCTCTCTCTCTCTCTCTCATATTTCATTAATTTTACTTTTTATTATTAATTTAAAGTTTATATCGTGAATCTTAGGTGTTCAATTTGGCTGGGAATGAAGCGAGAGACAACAAGAAGACTTAGATAGTGCTAAGAAAACCAGTGTTGGTTCCAAACGGTGGGAATTTTCCTTTTGTCTAAGGAAATCGGTGATATTTCCGAATGGGTTTTCCTTGGATTTTTCATTGGGTTTTGTTTTTGGGTGGTAGTGGCGGTTGGGTGGTTGGGTGGTGTTAGGCTGCAGTGGTCTTCCTTCTTCATCCTCATCTTTCTTTCTTTCATTCTTCTTGATCTTTTAGACATTGAAGAGATAAAGAGAGCAAGGGGAAGAGACAGAGAGTCTGACAAGGGTGAGAGAGAGAAAAAATATTAAAGTAATCAGATACAAAGCTAGTTTGGATATTTACAAAGCTATACAAGGTTTGATATGTGTGATGTTTATGTTATATTGTGTAAATTGTCGCACTTTTTTGTATTTTAGACTCACTGATACAATTGCCCTTAGAGGAGTGAGGAGGAGAAATAACGAATAAGGTGTAATAACTTGGAACAAAAAAAAAAGATGGTTGGCTTAAATAAAAGAGTTATAGAAGGTGCCACTTGGTAGAATCTAAACAACGGGGGAAAATTAAAACTAACCTTAAAGGGACGTACCAATTCTGATGTCATTGCCTTTGTCAAGGGATTTCGTAAACCACTTTTTTTTATCTGTCTATAATTCCAACAAAAAACCCAACACGTCAAAATTGCAAACTCTAGTGGTAGATTGATAACAACACAATTATACAGACAAATTTTATAATAAATAAATTTAGTTCATTTTTGTTAAAGCATTGTATTTGTATTCCCTCTTACTTACCCAAGAATGCAATCACTTTTCTAGAATAAAATTTTGAAAGGGGAAAAAGAATAAAATTTCAAACCCTTAATCATCATGTTTGAACTTCACAGAGTCTTGAGATTTGCCTTAAGAGTACCCGTTTGAACCACAATCTGTCCAATAATAAATCAAGATTTTGAGTAATAAAAAAGTGTAGCCAAAGATTTTAGAGGGAAAAAAAAAGAATTAAAAGGGTGAAATGTAAAAAGAATGGAAGAGAATTGATTGTAAAAGGTTATACCTTTGAACCTCACGATTCCTCTCTTTCTCAACCACATAACTCCAAAACTTTCACAACAAACAAATCACCACCACATCCAAATGAATTGGGCCATTAAAGCAAGGCACGGCTAGGATTATAAAATGGGGCACAACATTCATAAAAAATTGAATACAAAGTGTTGTGACTTATGAATCAATATATAAGGATTGGTTAGTGTTGATACCCGTTTTGACAAGAGGCCCAACAGCAAAAAAAGCCCAATAGTGAAGGAAAATAAAGGAGGAAAAGAATGAAAGAAACACAATAGAAGCAAATGGGCCACGAGAGCCCAAGAAAAGAGGTAAAAACCAAATGGGCCAACATAGCTAGAAGTGACAACCAGCAAGCCCATAGGCACAACGAGAGGTAAAAGTAAAGTAAATGGGATGTGAGAGCTCAAGAAAAGAGAAAAAAGCCCAACGGGCCAACATGGTAGGAAGTGACAACCAGCAGGCCCATGGACATAACGAGAGGTAAAAGTAAAGTAAATGGGCTATGAGAGTCCAAGAAAATAGGTAAAAGCCCAATGAATCAACATGGCAGGAAGTGACAGCCAACAGGCCCATAGGCACATAAGAGGTAAAAAAAGGAGAATAATGTTCAAGTCAATGGGTTATGAAGGCCCGGGGAAATAAGAAAGAAGAAGAGAAAAAGCCCAATGAATTGATTGACAAGAACTTATGCCAAGTAAACACACAAGCCCAGGAAGGGATGAAAAGAAATAAGGCAAGCCCAAAAGCCCCTGCCCTTTTCCGTAGAGGATAAGCACGGGCAAAAGAGACACGCAATAGAACGAAACAAGGCTAGTCTGCTATGGCAGAAACAGCCTGGGAACGAAAGAAAACAAAGACAAAGGATAGTGGAACAAGCACACAATGACCGGAGCTCCACGAATCTGTACTCAGCCAATACAAAAGAAATGGGCCCACGATCAAGGGGTTCAGAAGGTATGATTTGGTGGTAGGGGGAAAAGAGTCTATTTTGTGTTTTCAGCCATAGCTTCTTTTGGTAAAATGCCTTACTAAGATGGCATTTTGCCCAAAAGAGGAAGTAGACGGCTGGTGTGGACACAACAAAAAGTGTTGGGAATCACCACCTAATTTTTGCAATGGTCTAGAAACCATATATATAGCGTCCTCTCAAGGAAGGACCTTTTGATCTTACTACCAAAGATATGGGTTCGGAGTTAAGTTACGGTCTTGGAAAGATGTTAGGCACCCAAAACCGCCCAACCCTAATGTTGCCTTCTCTTCATTATGTCTTATGTCTTAACCCTATTAAAGGCACACTCAATATTGCATCTATACTCACACACACACACACACACTAGCATTCATCTAACAATCAACATGGCATCAAACATCCCTAACCATACATCTATCATGCTTATCATCGTATCACAAACCCTAGCATACATCTATAATGGCATCTCCTAACATTCATCTAGCATACATGTCATATCATCATTGCATCTCATCACACCACAAACCCTAATCATGCTCTTATCTCGCATCATAAACCCTAACATACATCTAGCATACATGTCAAACCAACCTAGCATTCATCTAACATGGCATAACATAAACTCTAGCATACATCTAGCATCATGTCATCACATCCAAGGCAGCAGTATATGAACATTAAAATCAAGGTAGAAATAAAGCCAATAAATCATGTCATCATCCAAGACATTAAGAACACAATTGTATCATCAAACCTAAACAAGACCATGCATGTACATTGTGAATGCATGACTTACCTTTGCTTACTTTGCAGCAACTCTGTACCTATGGCATCATGCATGAACATGTGAATGAATGGCATAGCATCAAAGCAAGAACTTTAAGAGAAAACCCTAATCTAACATACAATGACAAACAAACATGTGAACAAAGAAATAGAAAACTCAAAAGCATACAAGAAAGTTAAAACAGAGGCATATGACGTAAAATAAAAGAAGGGACAAAAGTAGAAAACTTGAATTAGGGTTTCTGAGCACGAGTATGTGTGTGCATACATAGGCTTGCGTACGCATACCCGTTGTATGCGTACGCATACTTCGAGCCTGCGTACACATGCAAGAAGCACGCGCACGCAGACACACCCTAAATCCTAACCCAGAAACAGAAAAGAAAAAAATGACTTAAAAGCTTAAATCTAACATCCTATCATGCTCAAAACAAAGGAAAAGCATAGCCTAACCCTAATCTAAGCAAACATGTTATAACATAAACAAAGCAACAAACAAGATCAAAAATAGAATTAAAAGAAGAAATAAAAGAGAAAGCTTAAAAAGAATACCTCAAAGAAAAAAGCTCATAGGCTTGATTTTTTACCGTTCCCCTCAGTCAAATCTATTCACAAATCAATAAAAATGCGATTAGTAATCTTAAAATTCAAAGATCAAGGCCAGAAAAGGCCCTAATCAAGTGAAATTGACTTGAGGATGTTTTGTGAAAAACTCCCTCTTTGATTCACTATTTCTAGTGAATCTTAGTGTTTTCCCATGGGATTTCTGTGTGTCTTGAAAAGGTACCATGTATGGCTATTTATATTGTGAAAATGGGAGGTTTGGAATGGCTCTCATACGATGTGGGATTCATCCCAGACCTCAGTCTTTAATGCAGAAAGCTTACCTTTCATAGGTTTTTGAAACCCTACCTACGTGCGCAGGCTCGTGCTTGTGTACGCAGGCCGAGGATTTCCTTTAGCCTTTATTTTCCAAAAATAAATTTTTTGCTCATTAAAAAGTTATATTTTCCATTTTAACATCTCTCAAGTCAATTTGTAATCAAATTGGGCCCTAAACCAACCTTAGGTCTCAGAATTTCGGCATCATTAGGGAAACGGGGCCCGAGTCGTAAGGGGTACAAAATGCGGAGTCTACAACTGGGACCACCCGATGAATGCCATAGAGGTAGGTAGTGAGAGACCCAAGTCCTTATCCATTCAAGCAAGGAGTGAAAGACTTATAGCAAGATCAAACAAAGAGAGATTTTGTCTTGGAATGGGTAGTGGAAGAAAGAGAATGCACTGGGTTTACCCAATAGTGGTAGTGGTCGGGCAACCAATGGGTCTGCGGGCAGTCCTGAAGGGATGTCCACGACAAACCAAAAACAATTGGTAAAACCTCAGGGGTAAAAGGGTGAAATCTTATAAAATCAACCCACTATAAAGGGGGACAGTAGCCATAGATGAAAAGGGGGGAGGAACCCACAGCAAGAGAATGGTAAAAAGACTAAAAGAGAAAGAACTAAGAGAAGGAAAAAAAGAAAGTATTTGGTAAAGGAATAGAGAACACACGGTAGAAAAGAGGCATGCATCAATAAATCATCTTTTCCCTCCCTCTTGGCAAACCCACTCTCTAGAATCCCATAAGTGGTAATGAATAGTCATTTAGGCTCATTTTCCAAAATGCACAACTTTGATGGCAGAAGCCTATGACAAGGTTGTTCAAGTTGGGGTTCAGGTTCCTTCTTGGTTCACTTTTGGCGGAAAGATTTGACACATGACTTTGATTGCAAATACATATAATCTCACTAGTTAGAAACCATATTTGCTGTATAAGTAGTTCTGCCGTGACATCTTTTATTATATTTGTTGTATTAGTTGTTTTGCGGTGACATCTTTTAGTATATTTTCTGTGTTAGTTGTTCTGTCGTGTCATCTTTTATCATATTCGCTATATCAGTTGTTCTGTCATGGCATTCTTTATCATATTTGTTGTATTAGTTGTTCTGCCATGGCATCTTTTATTATGCTTGCTGTGATAGTTGGTCTACCGTGGCACCCCTTATTATATTTGTTGTATCGACTATTCAGCTGTGCCAGCTATTTCTGCCACTTCACTTTCTTCTGCTGCAGCTGGCCCACCTAACCACAATCCAACTCGCTGCTTTTTGTGCTTTGTTGTCTACGCCCTTGGAATGCTCGGCTTGCGCAGAAACTAGCTTGTAGCATGGTCCTACTAAGGTATTAGGCCAATCCCAACTTCCTGACCCATAACTCAATGGGTTTGAACATAGCAAAACGGGCCCCAACCTATTAACACAAAAAGGCATCCATAGTTAGATATCCCTAAAATGGTACAATTCTTTTTTCTTGTTTCTTGTCTATTTAGTACATATACTACAGTCAGCAGAATGTTTGTACATGCATCTCATGTAAAGATCTTAATCTTAGGAGAAACTCACATTTGCCATATTCTTTTCTAGAATGTCCTCTAACTCTACTAGAGCTTCCTTCTAATACTTCTGGTCTTTTAATCCTACTTGCAACATGAGAATGGAAAAAACAAAACTTAGGTAAAGGGTTCTAATAACTAAGTTTTGAAAGGGAAAAAAAAAAAAACTGAGAGAGAGAAGGGTTACTGTAACTCTGTAATGGGAGAGGCTCACCTCCAATTTAAAAACATCCAACTTCCTCCCATTTTTATATAAACTAGTTGCAAACCTACGCGATTCACGGGAAAAATTGATATGATTATTTTTTATTGGATAATTATTGAATTAATATATTAGATTGTATATTTTTAAAAATTTATTATGTGTTATTTGAAATTATGTTTTAAATTAGAAGTTTTTTGTAGTGTAACAAAATATATTTTGTAGTCAGGTATTATATATAGTGAGATATGTATGAAAGTACACTGCAATAAATTTTTTAAAAAAAAAAATTGATAGTGTGAGAACTATTAGACCAAGTCGTAACTATGTATATTTTTTTTATTACTATACAGATATATACGATTCAACTCTTATAGATATATTTTTCTCCAAAACATAGATCCACATCTCTTTCTTCCTCACAATTGAAACTAAGTGAAAAAGTAAATAAAGATAACTATGCAATAGATCATTATCAATAAATCATATATCATAAAGTGGAAATATAAAAATAAAATAAAATGCAAAAAGAAAGAATTCTTTAAGTATCTATACATAAAAACATTAATGGTATAATGATGCTCTAGAGTAAATTATACTTTATCTTATTTTCTTTTTGGCATTTTCAGTAAAGATGATTAACTTAGTAAAGTAAAAGCTTACCAAGAAATTTCATATTAACTAAAAATTTGACGGTAGAGATGCTAATTATTTGTAATAAAATGACCAAAATAAAAATAACAAATAGATTTGAGAAAAACACATAAGATTTCTAAAAGAAATTTTACCAAACACATGGGATGCAACAATACAAAAGAAGTATATGAAGCTAAAAACATTGTGAATACATCTCTGTTTAGTGAAAGTCCATTGGTAGGCACATTCAAATTCGTAGCCATGAATATTTTGTTTTGATATAAATTCAAATTTCTGTTTTTTTTTTTTTTTTAAAAAAAAACTACATATTAACCCAAACCAAAATTCAACCAAAGCTATAAGAGAAATTTGTGATGGGAAATTTAAAAAATACAACACAAAAAATTAAATAAAAAAACCATCAACCTAAATTAGAGTTATAAGAAAGAACAAAAATAAGCAAGAGAGAGTGCTCACAGTTTTTGTGTGGAATAAATGATATCAAATTTATACAAAATAAGATGGGGAGAAGAAGAGTCAAAATATAAAAAAGAGGAAATGATGAAGAAAGTTTAACGGTAAAGTAAAGAGTAGTGAGGAGATAAAGAGACAAAGAGGGAGGGGAAAGGTTGGAGGAAGAGAAAAAAAAAAAAATTATTTTTTAGAATAGGAAGATGAAAATTTTAAATATTCAATTTTAACAATTACTTGAAATTAGAAAGAAGAAAATGAAAAGTTGAAATCAATTTGGATAGTTGAATATTGTCAAACATTTACATCTAATGAATAGTAACGTTTGTAATGAATAGTCAAACATGTGCATATATCCACTAAAAAGATAATAAATTATTCAATTTTAACAATTACTTGAAATTAAAAAGAAGAAAATGAAAAGTTGAAATCAATTTGGATAGCTGAATAGTTAAATATTTACATTTAAAACAAATGAATAGTAACATGTTAGATAGTAATAGAGTGCATCAACAGGTTTTTTCATGAACTATATTTAATTCTTTTATATAAAATAAAATAGAAAAATCATAAAGGAATATTTTTAAAAAAAAGTATGAGGTGGCTCAACAAGAGTACAGCAACATTAAATTTTACATCTCAACTTTTAGATATGTACAGATGAATAACATGTGGCAACTGGCAACTATTTCATCTAAAAGCCTTAAAAAAAAATTTAGAATGAGAATAACATGCGGTAACTATGTTCGCACCAACGGTAAGAACATACCACATAAGTATACTAAGTCAAATAATAGTAAACAAAACGCAAATAAGCAAAAATTTATCAAATATTTTATCTTGTTTGGTAAAGAGGATGAAAAGGAGTGTTAGAGAGGGGAAAAAGAGCAAGGAATCCATCTCTCCCTGCAGTAGTTTGGTTGTTTAGTAGAAAAATGGAATGAGAATCACCCTCTTGTTGTCAAACTAATATTACTAATTTTAGACCATGTTTCATGCATAAATCAAAAATCACACAAGAAGATTCCAAGAGTCTTTAATGGTCCAGTGTTTGAGTTGTCAATATAAAAATTTAACAGCAGCATCATCTTAACATTTGTCTTTATTCACCAAACAGATAAACCCCACCAGGATTAGTTATGTGCCTCTTAAGGGTCAGAAAGCACATGCTTACATGGTGTCCTATGGTTGTAAAAAATGTGGACAACAAAAGAGAGAGGGCATCACATTCCAAACCTCCTCTGAACTCTTTTTTTATTTTTTTGAGAAGGAACCTACCCTAAACTCTAAAGAGAGAATATATCAATTGGTGCACACCAGTTCCCTGGATGATGGGGATTAAGGGACTTTAATTGAGCCAAGACTGGATCTTGTTTAATTTGAATTTTTATTTTTATTTCCAAATTTAATGTAATGATTATGTTGTTCTTCTCTTATTTGTTACTTTAAAAGCCTTAGTTAGGGATGGTAAAAATATCCCGACCTACTCTAGAAGGTTTATATATACTATTATCATTCTCTAAAACACTCGTCTCTTAACTCAATACTCTTATGACTACACCTCCCTTGGTTTATATATACTATTATTATTCTCTAAAACACTAGTCTCTTAACTCAATACTCTTACGACTACACCTCCATTTCTCTCTTATCTTCTCGTCATCATCCCTATCCCTACTACACATTTCCAATGAAAATTTTCCATAAAGCTTGGTGGTGATTCCAAACCAACTATAGGTTGTGAAATTTTGGGACTGTGCTCTTTTTATTTTCCTTGCAATTCTGTGCTGCATCATCAACCCAATCACAATATTGGGGGAAGGGAAAAGCATAAGCTCTGATAATAGCACTAGTCCCAATTAAACAAAAAAAAAAAATTTCACGTCTTTATTTTTTAATCCCACACTAATTTTTTTATTTTTCTCAAGAAACGAAGTTGTTTAAAGAGTTAACAATGAGTTTATCAAGATAGCCATTGCAGTAAAGCTGACCTTATTCCATATGTAATCCAATTAAGAGTTAAAAACATGAAGTTAAATCCAATTCCCGGGTCCATAGGGTTGGAATGCTCAATATTCTTTACGTCTCTGCCTGTTTGTAAGATTGAATTGTAACTTTCATATGTTTTATAGTGATTGTAATTATTAAATTATCATGCAATTGATAAAAAATTTTATGCCAAGTGCTAAGCTTACCTGTCTTAAATTAAATATTAATGACACGATTTCATAAGACGATCTAAAAAAACAAATATTTTTCATAAATTTGCTGAGGTGTTAGCTGTGAATGAAGCAATATTACTTTCACATGAACTCATCACTCTCGCTACTTTTATTATACACTAATCATAAGTTCACACCAAATCATATAAGCACTTAAGTAAAAGTTTAGGAAAAAAATTTTATCCCTTTGACTTATTGTTTAATGGGTGCCTACTGCAGCAACATTTAACAATACTCAAAAGGAAAAAAGATAAAATAAATAAAATAAAAAACAACTCATCCTCATGTTCTTCTGAACAAAAATCACATATGGACCTTGTCCCTTAGCAGAATATGCAAGCTGTACTATCACAACAGGTCCAAGTGATCTTCTGCCACATAGCATTTAGTCCCCACCAGCACTTCCACAAGACCTTTTAAGCCTTAATCATGAACCTACTCACATTCTTCCCATATTCTTCCTCACTCTCCAACTCTCACTCTCTCCCTTTCTCTTAGACACATTTATTATACTTCATAATAAGGGAATTGATTCTATCATCATTGATGGCTTCCTTTTCCTCAATCTTGGCAATGTTCATGATATTTATGTCCTACTATTCTTCATTAGCCTTAGCATCTGAATTAAATATCAAAGTTTCAACTATTTCAGCTGCACCTGCAGTCTTGCCAGGTGCTCCTGTGTACTCTCCAGCTCTATCCCCAGACATTTCTCCACTATTTCCTTCTCCAGGTGGTGAGGCAGTTCCTCCATCTGAGTCATCAGTGCCTACAATTCCTTCAAGCCAGAGCCCTCCAAACCCGGATGTTACAGTTGCTCCCGGACCAGACTCGGCCTTTCCACCATCTGGGACTTTGCCAGAATCTTCCACAGTTTCTATAGCTCCATCAGGACCTCTAAACTTAGTTGTATTGTTGGGATTGCTGGCTGCTTGCATAATGCAGCTCCCTGGTATGTGAGGGCTTGTTTCACAGCTCCAATTATTGTTACTAGTGTTTCCACTTTATGTTTGTATAATTTTTTTTTGTTTTGGTATTACTTGGTTTGGTGTAGTGTGATGTTAGGTATGAAGTGTAAGGCATTGTTGTAAGTTGTGATAATATAATGTCTGCCAAAAAGTAAAAAATAATTAGTAGTTGTTCTTCCAATCCCATATTTTATTGTCACTAATGGGAAAGTTGGTAAATTGAGGATCTTGATTTTTTTTTTTTTTTTTTTTTTTCCTTTCTTTTAGGTTTGGAAGATTTACTATAAAGAAATATCCTAGTATTCTACCACTGAAACACTGATTGCTTCCCCTTTCTTCTCTTCCTTTTCCCCCTCTTTTTCTTCTTCCTTTTTGTGTTATCATCCCCATTCCACATTAGACCCAGGTAAACATCCTGCAAAAAGGTTCACCTATCATTCATTGATTTGGATAATTAGTTAAAAGAGCCATAAATCACTTTGAATCTTTGATACAGCATCAGTGAATAGTAGGTCTCCTAGAGGCTAAAGAGGCGAGTGGCTATGCTTTGTTCTGAAGGCGAGTGGCTATTGCTTAATTAATAATTACCAAAAGTACATTAGACAAAATAAAAGTTCAAACAATTTGCACTACACATAATGGCTCTTTTTGGGCAAAGTATTACAGATAATGACTTGTATGGGATTATTTACCAAAACAGACAGACCTCTAGGTAGAAAGAATATCCAGAATAATGGAAAATACTTTAAAAGGATGCGTTGGATTAACTTTCTAATTTGAGTTGGAAGGGGAATCTCCCCAATATACATCTCTATAGATTGCATTACATACTACACTACTATTTTCTTTTTTTGGTAGAACAGACTACACTACTTACTACAACATTTCTCTCCAAAAAAAAAAAAAAACTTACTACAACACATAACCACATCTACAAAGCAACAACTGTATTCTTGGAAAACCCATTAAATAACTTCCCTAGAAATGCTCCCTTCAATTTGTTGAACTCTAAAGGGGTACGTTTCTTGTTGTTGGAGTCTCTAGCCACACGCTTCCTCAGCTTCACATTTTCATCCTTAAGCATATCCACTGCCAAACTCAACTGCCTTATCACCTCTCTCTTCTCTTCATCTTTCTGCACTAGTTGATCCTTTTGAATTCTATTCTCTTCTTTAAGCCTCTCTATTTCTTCTTTCAACTTCCTCACTTCATCATTGCAGACCCCACTTGGAATTTCCTCCTCTTTCATTTCTTGATCATCAACTAGAGGTTCATCTTCCTCTTCGGGATCATCAACTTCAGACTCAGCTAACTCTTCAGTGTCACAAGTCTCCGAGTAGCTGTCATATGTTTGATCCACCACACTCATTAACTTTTCTGGTTGAGATTTAGACAAAGAAAATGGGGACGCCAAGGTTGTCAGGAGGCGTGTTCCAGAGTCGGACTTAAGTTGATCATATCGCTCAGCTAATGAGCGGTGAGTACGATAAAACTCTTCAACCATGCTAATTAGCTCCGGTCGTTTCTTGTAATACATCTCTGCACGCTTAGCAAAGGAATCTGCATCTTCTTCAATCAATTTTAGCATGGCCTTTGTCTTCTCCTCTAGCTCTATCATATAAGAATAGGGATGGTCATCAATTAAAAATAAGCCAAGTACCATGTTCAACCAACAATATAAGAAAGGAGAAAAGGAGAACATAAAGAATAAAAAAAGGGAAGATCAAAGAATTATTATAGGGTCCCATGGACCTTCCAACTTTCTTTAGTACTCAGAATCTGCTTTGTATGTTCAGAAAGTTTCTTTACACTAAACAAGACGTTAAAGGGTCCAAGACAATGTGAAGGCCTTAACCAATGCATTTAAAAGCTATTGAGAGTCAAATTTTAAAAGTAAATATAAAAAGCATTTGATAGCTCTTGGTGGAGTTCAGGGTAATCAACAGAGAGGACCACAATGAAAACAGTGAGTGCTCTTACTATTGCATTCCCTACAATCATCATATCACTGACTAACATATCCCCTATTAGAACCAGTGCCATGAACTTCCAAGATCCCGAGGTCCTTTGTCTCCAAAATTCATTTCCCCCAATCCCATTCTCAATAATCCAAGTCTACCAGTTCATCATGTGAGCGGACCCCTTTGCCCATTTAACTCAAGGTCATGCACAATCTTTTTAATCACTACAAATTGTTATTTTGTCAGTCAGCTAGCTTGCTACTATAGTCTTTATGGCTTTGTACTAGCTAGAGACTTGGAACTTATTCATATCCATGAATCATTATATTTAATGTAATGGCATATACCAAACAATGGTGGAAACTTTTCCTATTGTTAACATCTTTGTTTGATCCAAGAGATATGAACAACACCTACGACACAATAATTGTCTCATTATGCATCCTCCCTCTCAAGTATGTGAACCCTCCACATTCGTGAGATACCTTCTACTTACGGCAAGCCACCTTTTGAGTTGATTTGTCCCTAACCTTTTCAGTATCAACCCCCCACCCCCTTTGTCCCTTTACCTTTATGAGTAGTATTTTATAATTTACTTAACTCAAGACTTCAACGTCTAAATATACCATTCACACAAAACACACGGCTGTCCGCTATTACATATAGTATTCAGATTTTTTGTTGTTCATAACCTTCATAACTTTTGATTTAAGCGAATAATCCTAGATCAAGAAATTTTGTATGTATTCATTTGAGGAGATCCACCCACTAGTCTCAGTCACCTTTTGTTCACTTGTATGTCAAAATTCAAATCCCCACTAAAAATAGTAAAATACACTAGGCCACAAAAGTACAAAGATTTCAAACTCAAACTTTCAAAAAACAAATAGTTAATAGTTAATAGTTAATACGCATTCACCAACGGTCAGGAATCAAAAAACCAGTAATCCGGGCCCACTTGATGTCAACACACACCTAAAAAAAGAGACTGAAAAAGGTCTCTGTCTCTGAAAATTTTTAAAAAGCACCAATTTTTTTCCTCCATCAACCATGAAAAAATAGTAAATGTGACACAAAATATTGACATGGCACCTTAAAAAAGCTGGCATGATCTAGAACAAATTTAGTGACAGATTGACAGAAGTATGAAATTTATAACTTTTAAAATTTTCGAGAATTAAATTACAACATATATAAATTACAACAATTAAATTACAAAATTTGAGGAACATATATATATATATATATATGATATATGATATATTTAACCTTAAACGAAATTTTCCAAGGGGGAAAAAAAAATTCAACAAGGAAATAACCAAATTGAGACTTGAGAGAGATAAGATAAGGTACCAGCAAGAGTGGATTGAAGCCATGGAGAGCGCTTTGACTTCTTGTGGCTGTCAAGCCACCACCAATGTGACGTTTGGTTCCTCATCGTCATTCCCACTATCTTATTACTCCTTACCTGCACAAAATCAATACCATCATCTCAAATTTCAAACTTTTAGGGCCTGTTTGGTATCATAGTTTGAGCAACAATTTTCACATTTCAAACGCACTTACACACTTTTTCAACTACGCATATTTCAAAAAACTACAAAAATCTCATCTCAAACTACTCTACCAAACACCTTTCCCAGAAATAAATTAAAACATATCACAAGCACCCAAAAAATAAAAATCCAAACTTTCTTTTAAAAATTCAGAACTCACAAAATTAGCCTGATTTTATATAAAAGATATGTGTTGGTAAAGGACATGTCAAAGAGGGCGGACCAGGAATAGAAGATTGTAATTTACATAGGCTAATGTTAATCATTTTACATCCTAAAAAGCTTATAGAGGAAATCTAATTTTTCAAAAACCCAGATTTTTTTCCCAAAAAGAATAATTTTTTATAAAGAACCTACCCAACAACCAGTGATACCACATAGTATCATTAGATAACCGTCATTAACAGCACTATTAATAGGCGACTAGAAAAGAATTGTAAATTATAAAAAATAAAAAAAAAAAAAAAAAAAAGCCAATATAATAAACATTTTATTTCCTAAAAGGCCAAGATGAAACTTTATTTTTTTTTGATACCTTATAATTTTCTTCCCATATATAAAAACTGACCAGATAAACCTCAGAAAAGCAATTAAATTTTCTATTACTAGAAAATTCACACTAGGAAAAAAAAAAAAAAAAAACTGACCAGATAAACCCCAGAAAAGCAATTAAATTTTCCATTACTAGAAAATTCACACTAGGAAAAAGAGAGGAAAAAAAAAAGTATCTTCCAAGTTTCAAATAAAACAGACTAAGTGACAAGAACAAGAAAGATGCAACAGTGTTCTACGTCCACCTAGACCAATCACTTGAAACTTCACCACAAAAACAAGAACTAGAACAATAACAAGAACAAGAAAGATGCAAGCTTTTGGTGTTTTCATAAGTATAACCCACCAAACCAAACCAAACAACTAAAAAAAAAAACACCATTGTCAAACGTTAAGGAAACACAACAAATCTAGTAAGTAGAACACAGACACGTATAGAAAGAAAGAGTAAAAGGGTACCTGGTACTGTTTGATCTTCTCCACGGAGAAGCCAAAGTTGGATCTCTCTCTCTCTGTCTCTCTGTCTCTGTGACTGTGTGCGTGTGTAGTAGTAGTGAGTGTAATACGGGTTTTAAATGGGAGTTCCTCGAGTTCCAAATTAGTTTGTCTCGTACTAGAATTGAAATTTGGGTTTTGGCCACTGGGATTTTGACACGTGTATTTCCAAGCCAAAAAAAGTCGTAGCCCACGAGGCATGAATGACGCTCTGCTGAAAATTACGTTTTTTCCCATAAAAAACCAATGCATTTCAAAAAAATTATTTATCTTATCTTCGGCTGAATTTATTCTCTTTTTGACTTTTATCCCCAAATTACTTGTAGATTAAATTTTTTTTTTTTTGTTTCTAAAACAAAAAAAAAAATTTAATCTACAAGTAATTTGGGGATAAAAGTCAAAAAGTGAATTTAACACATGACTTTGGAGACTTTGTTGTTCAAATAAAAATTTGAAATGATAATTTACACCCCAAAAATGAAATAAAAACTATATATTAATAAATTTCAAGTCCATTTATAACTTTATAAATTTTTTTTAAAAAAAATTGTCACTTCATACTATGTTTAAGCTATTTAAAATTAGTCTAAGAGTCTCAATCCCAATGTATTTAACAAATTATTTAAAAGTTCAAATTAAAATTAAAATCTTTCAATTTGAAAAAAAAATTATCACCTTGATTTTTGCCTAATATGATGGTGGCAATCTTGTCTTAATTGAACATTTGAACTCCAAGCTTTTCTTTCTTGGTTAGAGTCTTAGAGGGGAAAAAAAAAACTTTTGAATATTTTCCCAAAACAGAAAAAAAAAATTTGAATAGAAATATTTTATCCCACTTTTTGAGGGTTTAGTATATGTAATTGGCCAATTTTCTAGTGGTTTCAATTTTAATATAATTTATATTTTAACAAATACTTAAATTTATAGTTTTCATTTTATAATAATGGTTCTTTAAAGTTAATACACTGATCGATATCTATACTATTTATAAGAAAATTCTCTTCTTTGAACTGGATTTTTTTGTGATTTAGAAATACTCTTAAACCTAAGTTTAACATGGTAAAACTTAAGGACAATCAAGTAAAAATATATCTTCAACTCAAATTAAAATGTCTACAAAATAGAATACTCTCCTACTAATTTATGTCTTCAAAACAAATTTAACCAAAATTTAAATTAAAAAAAAAAAAAGGAAAATTATGAGGCTAGTTTTATATAAGCTGAATTCAAACTAAGAGCCCTGGGAAAAAGAATTTACTATTCAATACCTATAAAAAAAACATTTACTATTTAAACTAATTGAAATCTATTTATTTATAATATTGTTGCATAAAAGTCGTAAAGGTGTTTTAGAGATATTTGGTATTTATGGATTAACTCGTGCTCGAAGGTTGAAAGCTTAATTTATGGGTGAGATGTGTGATGAATCATGTGGGGGAGCGTAGTGGCCCTAGTGGGGTCAAAAGAAAATGTGTGCAACGGTCGAAAAATATCATAAAGAGCCTTCTATATTCCTTGGGGCTAATAATGTTTAACTTTCTTCTATCTTTTTAATCAACAAAATCATGTTGAACTTCCTAAGTTATTATCCTATTAGGATTTATGGGAGATGGGATAAATAGGATTCTTCTCTTATGGTCTTACTTTAAAGTAACCCACCGGGACAAATGGCCTCTATTATGGGTATCTGTTCAAGAAAATTTGGTTTTTATTTGCAAATATATTCAATTTATCCTCCGTTTTTCTTTTAACTTTTAACTTGTTTTGTTTACATACAATTTTCTAAAACCTTTTTTTTTTCTCTCATTTTTTTTAAAATATACATATACTTTAGTCTACTTTTAGCTAAAAGCAACCCAAAAACAAATAATAATCAACAAATAAACTTATGCCAAATGGGCACTTACACTTTCTTGAGAATTTGAGTTGGTAATGGCTTATAGTGAATAAAAGTATAAAAGTCATCTATCTCCATTAGAGTATTCCATTTTGGAGTTAAGTTGTGAAGATTCGGCTCCATCCATAAAAATTGATAGCTCATGGATGGATCATATTTTAGACACCGCCGAGTTTGAACTAGTTTATTTTGAAGGAAATTTGTAAAGATAGTTTATCAATACCTTAGGTACAAACCTACAATACTTTAGATTTTCTAATTGAATTCCAATTGAATTCAGATAAAAGTCATGATTTCATACCCACGTTACCTCAAACCCCAGAATTTAACAATTGTTAGCTCTCAAGTTTTACCAATCACTTAAGAAAAACAAAGAAATCATTTGAAGCTCTATGTTATTACCTTTATAACATATTTTGATTATCTTTCACAAAAGATTGCAGGCACTTTTGCTAAGTCTAGAATAATAGAAAATCATCAAGAGCTTTGTAGTTCAATTGGCACTTTCTAATGTTTCTAACAAATAAATTTAGAATTTAAATCCTCTCTCCCTATTGTAATTTGTAACTATAATAATAATAACCATAATTCCACTAAATTTAAGAAGGGAAAAAACACATTTGGTATCAAAATATCATTTCAATATTTTATTATCATATATGAAGGGGTAAACTATGATCAGACGTGATTCTTAAAAATTAATAGGATATGGAGTAATTAAAAGAATTTATTGATTAGTTGATTACATTGATAAATCATTCATTTAAATTTTAAACTCTAAAGTTCCTAACCTTTTTACAACATAAAAGACTCATTTCATTTTATTTCTTAAAGCATTCTCATCAGAAGTTGCAAAAAAATGCTATTTTGGCACATCAAAAACACTACTTTATTATTTTAACACACCATTTTACAATTCAATGTACATCACATCTTCTATTCTTCAATTTTATACATTAAAATAATATATACAAATATTAAAATAATATTAAAAAAACCAACAATATATGAAAATACAAAATAAAAAACCCACCACCCCCACCGCCCCACATCCCACCTCACCAGTCACCACCGTCCATCACCCCACAACCCACCATCAAAGACACCAAAACCACCGCATCAAACACCACATAAACACCGAACAAATCACACCACCACAAATCACACCACCATTGCCGAATCCACCATCAAATCACACCACCACAACAATCCATAACCCAAAATTGCCACCACAACCATAGCACCACCACCCACAACCACAAACACAGCACATTGAAATCCATCACAAATCTCACACCCACAACCCGATTGAGAGAGATCCAAAGGTGGGAGGTCGGAAGATGCAAGAAGGTTGTCAGCGTGGCATGAGAGACGACGCTTCAAGGTTGGCAGCAAGAGCTGTGGAGGACGACGCAGCTTCAGACGAATATGGCTCCAATCTAGGTTTGGTCGGAGTAGGAAGCAAAGAGAGGTGAGCAAAGATCTTGAGCACGGAGGAGAGGGAAGAGATAGAGAGGGAGAGAGAGAGAAGAAATGGCGGGCAAAGAGAGTAAAAATCTAGATGAGAGGAAAGAGAGAGTGTGAGTGAATAAATGAGAGAGATACGGGCCCACTGCAGTGAATAAACAAATAATAAAAAAATTTGCAACATGTTATAGTGCGATCCTGTAGCATGTTGCAAAAAAATTTGAGATTTGGAACATCTCATGAAGCATGGATATTGGTGTTTGGTGTGCCAAATGCCAAAAATTTGGCATTTGGCACACCTGATGTGAATGCTCTTAGATTGTGTATTTCTAAGTTGGGACAAAATTTGGCAGCAATTTATAATCAACAAATAGCAGAATGCAGATTAATGCAAACCAAACTCTCACACCCCAAGAATGGCCTATTTCTTTTAACTTAAAAAACTCTGAAGAAAATAAAAATTAAATAAGTATTCAAGACCACAATTTCCCCAATCAGTACGGCAGGGCATAACATAACCTTTTTTTTTTCATGTCAGACTCCATTGTTGCGGCCTTTTACCATGATAATTTTCTCTTTTGTTTTTGGATATCTATATAAATGTTCATACATCAAAAAAACAGTGTCCACATTATAGTTTGAATCACAGTAATGAGCGTTCCAAGTGAAATTGTATAATAAGTATTAACACTTTTTTTTTTTAATTTTATTTACACACAAGAAAATGCTGGTGGAACGCCAAATACCGTAACTAGAAGATATCTTCAAAATTCTATATTTACTATATATATCTCTCCTATTTCCCATTACTGGATAATTCCTTCTGTTTCTGTTGGTGAACCAGGGATATAAGGAACAAAACCCCTCCCACCAAACACAGGACGCATGACAGCATCGTCAAACTTTCGCCAATAGCAATGGACAGTGCGACTTGGGGTAGTCCAGAGCATTCGTAAACTAGATGGACGGGTAATGTTGGTACTTATGTTACCTTCTGGGTCTTGCCCATTGATGCCAAGAAGTGGAAGATTCAAAGACTTTGATGATGAAAAATCAGGGGATATTATGCCGCTCGAGTGTTTCTGTTGTGGTAGCAAGAACCTTACAATAGGCTTTGTCAATAATCCACCCACCTGAAATGTCCACAAATCAATGATAACTTGGAGAATGAACATGATAAATAAATCTAACAAAAAAAATCCTATCATAGCTATCATCTTTCAGAGACTACAAAGGACATGCCAACACAATGGTCACAATTGCACACAACAAATAACTTGCTGGATGGGCTAGGGCTGCAACTAGCCTTTATGATGTTCTAAATAGAAGCAAGTCCAATCCAAGGAACTAAACAGGAAAACTTGAAAATAAGGAGCTCATTAACAGAGAACTATCTAGTACCCCGGGATGATCTAGATATGACTTATTCAAGTATAGAAGGTAACATAAATGCTTTGGCCTCTGCTGGCTTCGGCCTCTGCTCTTTCTTTTATACAAGTTCCTTTTTACCAAAAAAAAAAAAATATATATATATATATAAATGCTTTGGAGCATGGTGGTAATAATTCCCTAAACCAAGCACCACTCAACCCCATGGGGATCCCTTTGGGAGTGAGACTGCCACTTATGATCAAAGGCTGTGAAGAATACTGCAAAAGACTCTTGCTTTTGCCTATTGTAGATAAAAGGTCGTACCTACTACATAAGACTCTTGCTTTTGCAGGGTCTACGAGAGAGGTGGTCAGTAAACAACCTTACCCCCAATTTTGGAGAACCTAATTCATGAGCTGGAACTCATGACACATCACTTGGGTGGAAGCACTTTTCATTGCACTAATGTCCAACCTCTTATCCACATGTACCAAATGTCTATTAAAAGTTTAACCACATTAACCCAGTAGTGGAAATCACCGTGTTTAAATAACATAAATTGGAAATTATGGCAAGTACTAGAGAGCAGTCCAAAGTTTAGGACTTTTTAACCTCAGTGGAATGAGATCTCTTACCACAGTAGTGAAGAGAACGACCGTAATGGTACTAGTGATCATGATTGCATTCCCTGGCAATTGAGTATGCCCTGAACTAGCAAACTGCACACATCATAATATAGACTTCATCAAATGTAAAAACCACCACAAATAAATAAAGATGCCATTTTGTATCACGGTAAAGGATCCCCTCTAATTTCCTCCCATTTTTAGCCAGATAAGCAACACTTGGCATTCATTTGATTTTTAAATGCCACATATCTTACATCTAAATAAAAATTGGAAGGAATTGGAGGATTCAATGAGAGGGGATCTCATCCCATGTATCATTAATTTAGTTCTACGTATTGAAAACAGTAGGACCAATGAGAATATATAGTGTAGTAGGGTGAAAAATGCACCAAGAAATAAGGAAAATGACACATCCTCACCACTAAAGCATACATCCCATTTTATGACTTACACACAAAGTGGAGTAACCTATGCATGTCCTAACTCCCTCATTGTGCAGGATGCCTTAACACTGGTGATGAGTAGCACAGTAAACTTGTCCCCATTTTACCTGATTATAAGCAAGTGCCACAGATACAGCACCTCGCATGAGTCCAGCCCACCATATGGTCACCTGTTCGAGTTATAATAAAGATTCATTGAGAATTCAGGGAGATGGGAAACTCAACACAATAATACCAAAGATACTACCTGCTGCTTAAATCTTATTTTGTTGCCCTGAGACTTCTTAGTTAAGTTGGATATAAAACATAGAGGGAATACAAAAGCTGCTCTTCCAATCAGAACCAACGCAAGCAATATCAAACTCACCCCAACCGATGTCTTAGGACTGTGAAAATTAGAATGAAGATCCAGTTACAAAAAAGACAAAAACAAGTTACATTGAAAAGCATTGTGATAAATATAAGAGAAATTTAACATTTTTATGATCCTAAAAAGAAGGGGAACAACATATTTAGATTAAACAAGAGAAGAATAAGCTTGATTGTATTATCCTTTTGAACACTTGTATATATTACCTCTTGTAAGCAAATTCCCACTTCTCCATGTCCAAGGCATCCATACCAACATATAGGAAGATGAAAATCTCTAAGACAAATGATAATGTTGCAAAAGAATGCCTACACATAAATAGGAAAGGAAAAATAAGTGTTTCAATGATGATCAGAAAAAACATATCATGTGACGGGAGATGAAGGGGAGGGGGGGTTTGTGGATCTCAAAAGTTTAAGAAACTATTTACAGAGTTAACATACTTAGTTGTGATTCTTGAACTTTCAGTCACATTATGCCAGGTGTAATGCGACATGACAATCCCACAAAAGAACACGGTAAGAATGCCACTTAAATAGAATAGCTGGAATACAAGTATTAACAATCATTAGAATACAAAGGTCAGTGACATAAAACCCAATAACTAAACCTGAAACAAAAGTTTCAGCTCAAGATTAAAAAATCTTACTTCAGCCATCATATACGAAAGGTAAGCCATTAGCATCATTAGAGCAACTTCACGATCAGTGGAGTGCCTACCAAAAAATTTTAATAACTTCAATTTCAAGTAAATAAATAAATAAGTAAAAGAATAGGAACATATTGTATACAGTTTTTCTTTTTGATACAACAGAAGATAAGAAGTTCTTTTTTTTCTTCCTTTTTTTCAAAAGAGAATCACAACAATGAAATACCAGCACATCCAGTACACTGGTAATGAAAAAAAATAGTTTTAAAAACTTCACATGCTAAAGTTCATGGGCCATTCCGGACAATTGCTATGCATATAAAACTTTAATTCATCCCACATTATTCAATTTTTCATATAAAATAAATTATTGATTTTATGTTCCAAATTGATCATAATAATATTTAGAATACTAATTCCATATCTAAATTGTTCTCTATAGCCAAATATTGCCAAATAGCTGTTATAATCCAAGGTGCACCACACCAATCAATATAATAATACTGAACTACACCTAAAGTTCCCCAATCAAACTAAAGCATAACTTTTTTATACATCAAATAATAGAACAGATCAATTGAATTAAATAATAAGCAAATGGCAATTCTAGCCCTTCGCTACCTGCCAAAGTACAACTTCTTTATTATGTATGCACTAAGCAATCCAACCTGCAAGTAAAAGATACAAAATGTCAATAAAATATATAATTCCCCGTGCCTAATAAAATAACAAAAAAAGAAAATAAAAAAACACTAAAACTAAAACTGCGTGGCTGCATCTCAATTCTCATACAACATCACTTTGGTCCAAAAATAAACTGTCTTCCAGAAGAACCTGAGGCTTAAGTAATTGGATCTCAATTACTACCATTGAATCTTTCCAATGAGAAAAGCCAAGTGATCCCCCCAACCCCTGCCCTCTCCTAAAAAAAGGAAAAAATAAAACTAAAACCGCATGACTGCATCACATGCACCATCACCTACGTCCAAAAAGGATTTTTCTTCCAGAAAAACCTGGGACTTAAGTAATTGGATTTCTATCACCATTGAATCTTCACGATATAGAAAAGCCCAGTGATTTGAACTTCACCCATACTCAGATGTTACCAAGAATTTCTACTCTCACCTCATTCAATGGAGCATATTAGTTTGCTGATTCATTTAGGATTCTTGCTAAGGTGAGCTAAATGGTCCCAGGAGCACGGAGAAACACAATTCAGACTCCAATTGTTAGCACACAGAATGAAAAAGGAGAATTTACGTTGTTGAACTTAAATAGCAGTAATAAGGCAGTGTAAACAATTGAAAAGATAAGCAAACATACATGCATGTGCAGTGTGCTCAAAAACACATAAAGGGAGAGAGAGAGAGAGAGAGAGAGAGGGACTCACTGCTACCCCCAGCACCGTGCTGGTGAAGAATAAAGATAAGAAATTGCCAATGAATTGCATGACATTGGTTGAGGTGATATGAGAAAGGTCAAATCTCTGAATTGCATTGAAAAGTACCACAGATGTGGCATCATTGAGTACACCTTCCCCAAAGACTACACTGTACAGTAAAGGTGTTTCTTCCTGATTAAGCACCTGCCATATCAGAGGGGAACTTTATAAGGAATGTTTATCTAGTTATTCACTAATTTCTAGCTATTGCACATAGAGCCAACACCTTGACAATACTTTTATACCTGTAATGTGCAAACAGAATCTGTAGCTGAGAATATAGCTCCAATTGCTACAAAAAATGAAGAGATGCAATATTTAGGACCGAGTCCAAAGAATAAAGCAGTACAAGGCATAACATATTTTAAGCTTTAAGTGAAGATATAACTTTTAAGAGGCAGGGGATTTTTTTGCAACCAATCATGGGTAGAGCAATGGAAATGGTATCATACACAGGCAATTAGAGAGAGAACATTAAAGATAGCGCACATATTATTTGTTTTAGCAAAAAATTTACATAAACATAACCATGAATTTTAATGAGCCAAAGATTTCGAGTTTCAATGGGATTCATCAAAACACTTGTGCATGGGTTAAATTCCAACCCAATCCATAGAGCAAAGAGGCATGCAGAGTCTGAACCCCAACTTCATATATGTTATCCAAAAGACCCAACACCCACAGAAAATCTACGTCTGCCAAGTGTATGCAAATTAACTAAAGAAAGTGAGAGATTACCAAGATAATCTCCAATCTCCAGGAAGCCAATATCCAATTTTTTGAATAGCTGCATCGAACCTGGATCAAGATTCTGTAAGTTACAACATGACCAAAAAAAAGAGCACATTCTGAATTGATACCAATTAGGTAATATATATAAATATATATATATATTTATATATATATGCATGTTAGCTAAATTACATCAAACAATGCAACATTTTATTGAAGACTGCATGTTGCCATATCCATCTGATGTAAGCATGCCTGCACATTCTCAACATACCTAGCGATATGATGGTAAAGGATATCAAAGTACCAACAGCACCAAACAAAGTGATTGTCATAAAGTTTCGGAAAAATTGCTTCTTTTTCACCTGAAACCTGAACAGGAAAGGATCTGGTCAGGAAACAAGGCACCAAAAATCAATCTTTGACATTCATAAATTGCTCTCCAATACCAGCATTAAAAAGACAATATGCACAATCCATCCAAAGTTCACACAAATTAATAAAATTGACTAAAATGAAGGCCAGACGGCTAAAGATAACAGTTCAAACTCAAATATAAGCAAGGGGTATATAAATACTCAGCTAAGGAGGAAATTAGCTAAGCTTTATGTTGTTGTTGATTACGGTAGTCCATGAAAACAGATACAAGGGGTAAAGAGTTCAAAATGCAGAGATGTTCTAAAATCTAGAGTTTAAGGTCAAGGAGGAATATGAATAGGAACATCAGGAGGACTATTGCTGTTAATAATTTCAAGGTCATTAATTGAATGTATGGTTTGCTGACAGCAGTAGACACTGTACTTTCACAGTAACCTTTTATCTAGATTATGGGCTAAGTCTCAGAAGCTAAAAAGAGGAGGTAGGAAGAAAATAATCTGGAGCCTGCATCTTCCCCAATTACACTTCAAATCAAATTTGGAAAGCAGACAAATAAATAAATGAACCATTCTTACTAGTCGAAAATAAAATGCAGCAAGGAAACAAGACTCCATATAATATACTTAAACCTCCTAACAATAAACAGGAATTTAATGTTTCATAGAAATCAAATGTAATATTCAGAAGTAGCATCATTGAGATGTATTGAAAATGGCAAAAAGCATCAACCAAAAAGGTAAAGGTTGTGATAAAGAGAACCAAACTTACCCAGCATTAAAGATAATGGGTGGAAGAAGATATATAAAGAAGAGATCTTCACTAAATACTAAAACGTGTGAGCTTTTTCCCTTAGTAGTTAGTAGAATTACAATTCCAGTACAGAGACCCTGCAACCAACCCCAAAAACAATGACTCCACAGACTTCCATAATACTACATAAATCATGGGTAATTACAATCGAAACTAGCAAGCCACCAACTAATTGTATATCAGTTAGAGAAACTCACAATGGCAAGGGCAGTAATCGACTCAGTCATCCATTTACTCTTCTCTAGAAGATGCCCGATCACAATACAAGCAGTAAGAAGCAACACAAATAAAGTAATAGAATTGACCGAAGTTTCATTAGGGCCGGTTGTCGCACCCAAGTTCATAAAAAAAGAGCTCATACTGAAACCCATGAAGCCACTTCAATCTCAAACAGGCACAAGAAACTCTCTGTTCATAGACACAAAGATATACATAAATTCATATGTATATTAAAAAAGTGAGTACCCCATTTTCTAATAATAACCATATACAAATTATAAACATACATGATGAAAATTTCAAATAAATATGAATATGAAACAATATAACATCAAATTATACCATTTTTATAAACCTAAAAAGAGATGTGATTATACAACCAAACAATGTCCTCTATTTAAACATTTAAAAAAGAGTTTAAAAAATAAAACTGAATAATTCAGTTATTTTCAGTAGAAAACAAAAAACAATTTTTTTTTTTTTTTTAAAGTCAAAAAGATATGAATTAGAACAATGAAGCAAAACCAAAATATCCTAAGCCTCAAAAAGTTTCTCTTTTGTGTTTGTTTTTTCTTAGATTCATTCCTTTTTCCTTCTATACTCAACAATTTCAGCTCTAAACGAATCAGAAGCAAAGAACAATAGAAAACTTAACGCCTACGCCATAGCTTTCTGTCCTTTTCATCCCTCACTTTCTGGGCAACCAAACACAAAAGCAACCTCAATATCGTTTTCACTAACTAACCAATTCAGCTCTCTTCCACCTTTTAAAAAAAAAACAAAATCAAGCAAAATATAAATATAAATTAAGACCTAAGATTTCACATTCCCTTTTTTTTTTTACTTTCTCTCATTCCCTACGTTTTCTCAGCAACCAAAAACAAAAAAGCAAACTCAGAATCATTGCCGCTAACCAATTATCATAAACAAAACCATCAAACAAAAAAGCTTAAGACTTAACTTAAGATTTTACTTTCCTCCTCTCTTTTTTTGTTTTCTCTTTACTCGATTTTCTCAACAACCAAACAAGAACTAAAGACTAATAAACTGAGAAAGCAAAAGAGAAAAATTTACCTACAAGTCGCTTCTCATGGTAATCTGTAGCGAATCTAAGCTTCTCTTTCTAGAGAGAGAGAGAGAGAGAGAGAGAGAACGAGTTGAGACACTCTATCTAGAGAGAGAGAGAGCGCTATAAAGAAAAGTTGAAGCCCACGGCGCGAAAGGAAGCTGCGGTGAGATTTTTATACGGTGTGGTGACGAACACGGGAGGTAGATATTTTATCTGTTCATTTTGAACCGTTAGATTGTGTGAATATCAAAAATCAAAATCAAACAATTTTAAAAGAAAGAACCTTAATTTGTTTTTCTTTTCTTTTTTAAGATAGAAAAAAAAAATCTTTTAATTTGGTGGGGCCCTTTGTTGTTGAGTCTACGCTGTTATATTAATGTTAGTTAAATTAAGGCTGTTGTTGTTAAATGTTTTTTTGCCTCCCGGGCAAGAAAAATCTGAATTGACTTTGACTCTTGATGAGAACTGCTAATTTTGTCGGACAACAGCCTGTCACTTAGGATATTTCATGAAAATAAAATTTTTATTGATTTTAATACTAATTTTAAGTAGCATATTGTTACTGGTAGGAAAAAATATATATCATCTAAGATTTGATACGAAAATATTATGAGTATGACATTTCTTTAATCCTTAGGTAACGTTGTACTTTATCAATACTAAATAACTATAGTTTTTGTTTTTTTTTTTTTCTAATTATTATTAATGACTAATTTAGTTTTATCTATACCCCATTTTAAAACTTGGTCATTCTAAGTTTAGAAGTATAATAGTATTTCTAAAAATGAAAATGTAAAACGATTGAATTTTATTCTTAAATTTTTAGAATTTATAGGATAACTCCATTATACAATAAATTAGATTCTTAGAACTTTATCCCTTCATCTTTGAAATTAATATTTACCACCTTTTTTATACTTTTTCATTTACTTAACCGTTAATTATCATTGTTTTGATCTCTACTTAAATTATTGATAATGTTATAAAATTCAATCAATTAATTTAGAATGAATGATTAACATTTTTTTTTAGGCTAAAAAAATGAATGAATATTATGAAATAAAAGTATTTAACTTTTTTTTATACAAAATTAATAGGATGTTGTCATGCAAGGGGTTTTTTTTCCCTAATAAACAACGGATAACATGAAATAAAAATATTTGACTTCTTTTTTTTTATAGGATGTTGTCATGTAAGTTGTGGGAGGGTAAGGTTCGAACACTAAATATTGCCAATTAGGTCCGACCAAAGGAGGAGGTGGGCCCAACTTCTCATCAACTTCGGCCCAAACGTTGATAAGAGCCCAAGTATTGAAACCAAAGAAACGGACCGCCTGAGGAGTCCAAGGAGCGAACACTCCTCGGGAGACTTTAGACAAGCCACCTAGGCCAGAAGACTGAAGACTGAGGAAAGAAGTAAAGATGTTCAAGTAAAGAAAATGGGAAGTTTCCAAATAAATTACTCATCACCGTCGCATTAAATGCACTGTATACACTCAACTTGCCACATTTAATGGCAGAATGACCCCTGAACAGAGTTTTTACAGTTTTTACAGAGTTTCTAACTTGGATCGGGTTGTTGATTCTGACCCTCTACATAAGTGTTTTTTGTTTTTCTAATAAACAAAGATCATTTTTAATGATGTAAAAATTTGGTATCAGACATTCACGTTGTAAATGTCATGCATTAGAAAATTGATAAGAAAATGTGGAACATCCTTCAACCATATCTAATATTACAACTCTTTTTTTCTTGTAAACTTGTGTATGGTCAATCTTCAAGCTACTGCATTGCTCTTAATTGAGTTTTTAATCTAATTAATAAACGATAGTTCTTGAAAAGTGTAAGTGGTATAATGTGCTCTTAATTATTGTTACAGTGTTCAAATCCCCCCTTCCCTCCCGGCTCAAACTTATTGTAACTATTAAAAACAAGATAGTATTTTTTTTTTGGTGAATAAACACTTTATTACTTAACCCAAAATAGGGGAAATACAAAAAGGTTTGGACTTTGAACCATCTTTATCTAAAGCTTTCACCACAGATAAAGGTAGAATGGAGATGGGAACTGGCCCAAACCAAGATACAAAAGCAGCCCATTGGGCAAGAAGATGAGCAGGGGCATTGCCCTCTCAATTTATAAAAGAGAAAGAAACATTTACAAAAAATTTAACGAAATACAAAATATTATCAGACATGGGTTTGATACTCTAGTGAGGGACAAAATCTACATTCTTCAAGGGCTCAATAACATTTAGAGCATCACCTTCCAATATTATATTACTATAACCTTCCATAGCAGCACACCTGATAGCACACCAAGTTGCTTTGGCTTCCCCTAGCAAAGAATTCCCTCAATCCAATTGTTCTGCCCATGCTAACAGAAGCTACTAGAGAAATAAATATAGGAGCAAAATGGTAACAACTGAACTACCAATTACCAAGTAGGTAATTTATCAAAAAATTCAAATTAAAATCCAGATTTAGAAGCTTTTATAATTTACCAGTTGGATCTCCTTTTCAAAGGAAAAAAAAAAGATGTTAAATTGGTCCTTACACTACAATTTGATGTGACAAAATTATAATAAAATTCTCTAGTAGCTTAAAAATTGGTGAGACATGCCAATTAAGATCTAATAATTTTATGAGAAATGTTATCTTGACTTATAAATAATACTAATCGCTAACCCGTGCAATCCACGAGATAGTTAAATAAAAATTAAAAGTATTTATTTTGCTTAAAGGTCTATGACTTGACTTAAAAAAAATGTATAACTTGAAAATAAATGAAAATAAGTAATTTTTTGTTCAATATAATGGTTTAGAAAAAAAAAATTCTTTCATATCATTGGTTTCACATAACACATCCTGGCGCGAGCTATTTTATGGTGATAACTTTACACAATATTCAACTGCAATTAAATCTACTATCCACCACCAATCTAATCTACGTTATCTTGATAGTAAATCTACAAATTGCATTCTTATATCCTCCATCATTTAGAAGGTAACTGAAATAATGATTGTATGTAATGTATAAATTTTATTCTTTTACAATATAAAATTATTAAAATAATTAAAATAAAATCTAATTTTCTAGAAATTTTTTGAAATAGAATTTTAAATTTCTTAAAACTTAGTTAATAGAGTTTCTATTTTACGTAAAAGTGAACCATCACAATTAATGAGAATTCAACCATTTTTTGCAAAGAGAAAACAACCATAAGCCTAATTTTTATTTTAAATCATAGGATATTACAGTTAGATCTGTACCATGTGTAATACGTTAGTCCATTATGATAGTTCCAAATAATATCCTAATACCTATTTATATGAGTTTTCTTTTTAATGATGCCATAAAGGATAGAGTTTAATAGAAGTCATTTAAGATCCAACGTATCCAATAATTAAAAAAAATATATGTAATTTCAAAAGTCTTTTAATTGTAAAATTTTTTAATCATAAAATAGACTCTATCTAAACTCTAAAGGAAAGCATTCAAAATGATCACATCATTGATATCATATCATGATGGTTGCAAATAACAATATTATTATACATGATTAATAGATGAACAATGAAACTGTGAATTAACAATTTAACAATTCAAATACCAAGTTTAAACTACAATAACACATATACAGAAGACTCCAAATATTGGAACATACTTCTGCCATTTTCATTATTCAATCAAAACCAGAGTTTTAAAGATAATTCCAATTCAATTAAACCCAATAATTCACTTGCCACAAAAATTAAAAACTTAGATGGACACGTGGCGGAAAATTGAACTCTAATTGAAATCCAATTTAGGATCTAATAGGATTTGTACTCTTCGTTTTTTACGCTCAATAATTCACTTGGCACTAAATTAAAAATTAAATAGGACACGTGGCGCAAAATTGAGAATTCAATTAAAATATAATTAGATTTTCTCCGAGCTTTATCTATTAATACACACATATATATAATGCCTTTTTTTTTACACAGGGAAACAAAAAGATTCTATAGATTTCAACATGTTTTTTACACTAATCCACATCAAATAGGAGACGAGTCACATAAAAGGTTTTTTTTTTTTTTTTTTCCAAGAAACTACCAAATAATCCTAGACAAAATGTATTATTTGGCAAAAAAATGCCCTTCGTCCTTTCTATGAAGTTTCTTAAGAGTGGATTTTTCTAATTTTGCCATTGAAATTTGAAAACCAATCACTTATTAGTTATTACCATAGTAGCGCTTTATTTTTTTGGTGTGTTTCCTGAAAAAGTAATTTCTCTCCTATTTTGGCAAGGAAAGGCCTTTTGATACTCATTCTATGTTTCTTTCTATGCATACATAAATAGTTTTCATTCAACCATAAAGCAAAGTATAATCGATCTAAAATTATTCTAATCATTTATTATATACAATAACTAGTATGTAAAAGAACAAGATACTGAGCCATCAATTTATATTTTATTTTTGTCTCAAAAAATTTATTTTTTATTTATATTTTTTGGTTTCCACAAGAAGAAGTGAGCAATCTCAAGCCCAAGCAAAACCCATCTCAACTCACACGTGTGTTTACATATGCAGAAATGTTCATATTCAATTGTCTCATAAGTTAAAATTCTATCATATCTAATCTCCCTCCTCAAAAAAGAAAAAAACAAGACCTCAAGTATTTGTATTTGCAAATTTTTGTATTTATTATTGGAAAATTACACAAAACCCTTGTGTGAGTTTTCCTTAAAACATGAAATTTTCTTGATATTTTGAATGTAATGCTTAATCATCTATTTTATTGTTTTATATATAAACCACTATATATATGTGTATTATATTAACATTCACAAATCTAAGGGATTAAGTATTTAGACAATTCTTGTCAAAAAAAAAAAAAAGTATTTAGACAATTAACAGTTTACATATAGGCCTCATGTGGTCTATCAATCTATGAGTTACTAGTTTAAAGTCTTCTGCCCAATGTTTTTGGAGTCACCCTTAAGAAATTATCACAAGCAAATTGCCCTATGTATGTAGAGTGGAATAGTTTGATACTTACATAAAGATTAGTTATATGCTTTTAAAATAGACATCTCAAGTGCGTTGTAACTTAGTTACTATCTCTCCATGCACAAAGTACTTAAGAATGTAAGACGGTATAAATGACTTTAACTGCAGAATTAGCAATATATTGTAACTATTTAGGATCATATGTAGCATCTTTCACGAGTATTTATCCCTTGTCAGTAGAATCCATCCGACATTCATGCCACCTCCTTAGAACTTAGAAGAAAAAGAAAAAGAAAAAGCAAAAAAAGAAAAGGAAAAAAAAAAGGTCTGTTGGGTCCTGGCCCAAAGATCCGAACTTTGACCCGAGTAATACCCGAGACATACCAAGCCAGTAGCCACTAGATAAAGGCATCCATCAAGACAAAACAGTGGTCCTAGGGACCCCTTTTGGGACCACACACTGACACAGACCAAACAAACCCTAACATGTTTCTGTAGACTGTACTGTGATACCATTTCCTTTCTATGGTAACTGATGGGTATCACTCCCCCTTGGTTTTCTTGGCCTTAACAAGTTTCTGTAACAGTGCATTGCATTTTGAGGTTTGTTTGTTTGTTTGTTGTTTGTTTCAATCTCTGTAAACTGCAGTTTAGTTGTTGCAAACTTTTAATGTTTTCTTTTTGTAGGGTGTTTGGTCAGTGATTGTTTGAGAGAAACTGCAAAATTTGGTTGCATTTGGCGGTTTAGTTCGTTACTTTTTGTTGGGTATTTTTGTGTTTTTGAATTTATTGGTCAAAATTCATAACTTTGGTTAAGTTTTGAGTTTATTTTGGATCTAAATTCTGGGTTTCTGTTGCTTGATTCTGGGTTCATGCCTTTTTTAAAAAAATGAATTATGGTTGATTCACATTTTTGGGGAAGAGAATTTGTGGTGATGGTTGGTCAAAATGATCAAATTGTGGATTTATAGCTTTTGGGGCTTCTAAGCTTTTGTTTACTGGTTTTTAATTCGTGAGAAATGTGGGTGTTTATGGCTTAGTGTTGTGTATATACCGGTTTTGGAGTGATTTTGGTTTATTTTCATGGTTTAGGGGAAGAATTTGAGTTTGTCATTTTCATCTGAGTAAAGACTTTTGGATTTTGAGATTTGTGGGGTTTTTCATTAGTTTTACTAGGTCATATTTCTTTTCTTTTTTGATACTGAGGTCATATTTCATTATGTCGTGAGAAATGTGGGTTTTTTGGAGGGATTGGGAATGTTTTGATATTAAGTTTTGTGTTATTTTAGATGTAGAAAGGTCAAGAATTAAAGAGACATAAAATGTCGTTTAAGAGTATCATTCAGGACATGAGAGGTGAGTTTGGGAGCATTTCTAGGAAAGGGTTTGAGGTGAAGTTTGTGTCTGGGATGAGATCCAGGTCGCACCGGGTGGTCCAGGATAGCTCTGCGGTGGCAACAATTGATGCTTTGAAGCAGAGCTGTTGGGTTAACTTGCCACCAGAACTTTTGAGGGATGTGCTAATAAGGATAGACACCTCTGAAGATACTTGGCCTCCCCGAAAAAATGTGGTTGCTTGTGCTGGTGTTTGCAGGAATTGGAGAGAAATCATGAAAGAAATTGTGAAATCCCCTGAGGTTTCTGGCAAGTTGACATTTCCAATCTCCTTGAAGCAGGTTTGAACATATATGAGTTGCTGCTTATGATTCAACTATGTTCCTCTTCATTGTGTTTTTACCTTATATTTGTTTCTTGTTATGATACAGTCGTGTCTGTTAGGTTTACATGTTTACCATCATTGTAATTCCACAATTAGAAATGAAAATTTCACATGATGTACCTTCCTAACTATTAAGAGCAGCAAGTGGATTTTCAAATTTGACTTTTTTTCCTTTCAATTTGTTTATAATGGATAGTGGGATCTGGTCCATAAACAATGACATTATTAGTTTCATTTGTCAGCAAAGATGTTGCCTCATAATCTTTTGGAATTTGGGGAGTCAGAAGGTTGGCTTTAATAGTGTCCACCCAGTGGTGCTTGGAACCAGAAGCACAACATATGCTTGAGCTTTAGCTATTTGATCCACTGGTTGCATGATCCCACATACTAATGGGTTTAATTTAGAATAGATCCTGCGATTTATATTTATAAAAAAAAAGGTCATGCAATTTATGATGTTCTTTCTTTTGTGTACCAATTTCCTGCGACATTTTTTTAGAACGAAAATCCGTATACAACTATCGGTGTGATAATGGGGGAAGATCTGGGTTTGAAGAAAAAGTAGACATGGGCTCTCACTCTGTTATTATAAGAACTGTTTGGGGATGTTTGTGAGGAATCTGGGAATTATTAAATCAGAAAAGTTAGATTGCATATTGCTTAGAAGTTTGATAATCTGGGAAATTAGGCATTTTATAAATATCAATGCCTCTATGGTTCCAACCAAGCAATCAATAGAGACCTTTACATCAATGCATTCTGGTCCAGTGTCATTCAGATATTTGTTAAAACATTTTTTAGAATGCGATCCATCCACTCGCATTGTACACAGAAAAGAGGGGAATGAAAAAGAAAGTTGTAGTCCATCAAGACAGAGAGTTATTGTCACAGGTGCAAAACATGGTTTTAAAAATGAAGCAAACTTCCCATCTTTTCATAAAGTGAGACCAATGTAGATTACAACACTCAAGAGAACTAAATGTAAAGTGGATTTAATTTTCTTTTTGTTTTGTGATATTAGTAAAACATTTGGCCAATATATTCCAAATCCATGTTAATTATGGGTTGATACATGATTTAACTTGAAACGGTTATGGTCAATTTCTCAGATCATTAACATGGATTTGGAATATATTGAATCTAAAGCATTAGATAAAAATGTCAATGTGCTCAACTTAAATGGTACCTCCTCCTCTTGTGAGAGTAAGGTGGAGGGTGAGGTTGAGGGTTCAAGATCCATTGGGTGCATGTGTTGTTACCAATTAAAAAAAGCATTTCATTAAAAAAAATAATAATAATGATGTAGTAAGGGGAATGGCTTTATTAGCAGTAGCATTTGACATTTTGGAGTGAACATCTTCTAAATGATGGTTAGTTTCTAAAGACTATCCAAGTCCTGCTTATATTTGTGATTCTTGAAATTTTGAATTTTGTTGCAAGTACTTCATGATGTTCATATGTTAGCAAATACTGGATGCCAGCTATCCTCTTCAGAAAACCTTGCTATCAAGTATTTTCTTGTTAGTAAGGTTATAATCTTTATTGCATGTGACCTTTTGTCATCCAGCTAACATTCAAAATTCTTGGTTATCTTTTTGCAGCCTGGCCCAAGGGACTCCCTCCTTCAGTGTTTCATCAAACGGAATCGTAGCAGCCAAACATATTATCTTTACCTCGGCTTAAATCAAGGTCAAATAACCAAACGATTCTTCTTTTCAGTATATGTTATATTTGATTTCACTTTTGTGAGATTAGTTTGATTAGTAGAGAGTTAGGTTCCTACTAGAGAAGGAAAGGTTCAGCTTTTCTTTGAGTCTCATCTCTGAGCTGCTCCTTTGCATTTTTATCTTGGCAGCTTCAACTGATGATGGAAAGTTCCTTCTTGCTGCACGGAAGTGTCGACGTCCTACTCGCACAGATTACATCATCTCTTTAAA
Source organism: Notholithocarpus densiflorus (assembly GCA_030021035.2). Classification (NCBI taxonomy): domain Eukaryota; kingdom Viridiplantae; phylum Streptophyta; class Magnoliopsida; order Fagales; family Fagaceae; genus Notholithocarpus; species Notholithocarpus densiflorus. Next base: position 258,598 of record JARYZH020000005.1, read on the forward strand.
TTCTGATGATGTGTCAAAAGGGAGTAGCACCTATGTTGGAAAATTGAGGTATGTTGAGCTGGCATGACAGGACTGGTTCTTGTTTATCTTGATGCCTAAGTGTAAATTGCACTTATTGTGATATAGATCGAGCTTTCTGGGTACCAAATTCACAATATTTGATGCACAACCACCACATGCTGGAGTGAAAGTCACCAAATGTCGTTCTACCAGGCTAATTAATAGACAAGTCACCCCCAAAGTCCCTCCTGGCAACTATTCCATTGCTCATATTTCATATGAGTTGAATGTCTTGGGCTCCAGGTATGAAAGATGGTGCTGAAGTACTTCTTTTTCTTCATAGAAAATGAAAAACAACACAGAACTGGCAACCATCATGGTCAGTTACTACACTATATTCTCTATGTGAAAATGAGATTTTAATATTTTGGAAACCAGGGGTCCTAGAAGAATGCACTGTGTCATGGATGCCATTCCCAACTCTGCTGTTGAGCCAGGAGGTGTGGCTCCCACACAGACTGAATTCCTCCTTGGCAGTGTGGATAGTTTTCCATCCTTCCCTTTTTTCAGATCAAAATCAATCCGGACAGATAGTTTCCGATCTGGACGTTCGTCTGTTCCAAGTGAAGGAATGCTGGTCTTAAGGAACAAGGCCCCTAGGTGGCATGAACAACTCCAGTGCTGGTGTCTGAACTTCAATGGACGGGTGACAGTTGCTTCAGTTAAGAATTTTCAGCTGGTTGCTTCTCCTGACAATGGAGTTGCTGGGCCAGAGCATGAGAATGTCATTCTCCAGTTTGGAAAGGTGGGAAAGGATGTATTCACAATGGATTATCAGTATCCAATCTCAGCTTTCCAAGCATTTGCCATATGTCTTAGCAGCTTTGACACAAAGATCGCTTGTGAATAAGTGGCAAGCAGGTACGAATCTTGTTTCATTATATAAATTCTCTATATTTAATTTCTATATGAGTAGAAGCAAACAACAACAACAATAATAATAAAAATAGTATAGTACTATTATAATAGTATTTTTCCATGGTTGAGTGCCTTTTGCATTGTCTGAAATCTGAATGTGCACAAGTAATTCAAAAGTTTAAAATAAGATAGTGTGTTTAAAATGAAATATTTATATTGTAATGTAGTGACTTGCCAATACAACTAACTGTCAATGTCGCAGTAGTTGTGAATCGTACATGATTAGTTAAAAGTGTCTTTGACTTGAGCTTTTAATGTGAATAATGACAAATCTCCCCCACTAAAACTTTTAATGAGGTTGATTTTAGCTCTCACATGGAATAACAACTTACATTATAGGCTCCTTGGAACATAGTTCTAATCCAGAAATTTACTAATCCTCTATTGATAAAGTTCCTGAAATTTGTCTGACAGGTTGGAAGGCTAGTTGCAGCATGGGGCATCAGTCAACAAAAACTCAAGTCTCTAGTAAATCCAGTAGCTTTCTTCAAGCTGCCATGTATGCATTTAGGATTTTTTTTTTCTTCTCTGTACATAAATTGTTGGTGTTACCAGCTAAACATGGTTATGCTGGTTGCCTTCTTGCTAACATAAGTACATCTTTTGGGTCGTTTTGGTGCTTGTCTAGTGTATTTTGAGTGTGAGATATTGGACAGATACCTGAGTTGGGACTAGTTTGTGAGTTTCCTAATACTGTTCTTGTGTTCTAGAGGCTTTTTTTACCCTAATATAAATAGTGGTTATATCCTACTACCTGTTTAATATTGTTGACACTGTTATGTATCTTAACAATTCCTTGACTTGATCTCATGTGTGTTTTATCTTCCTGTTGAAAGCTTTTTGTTGCAAATAAACAAATGGAAAGAGTTCAGTAAACCATGTGCTTGTATTGTTGAAGCTCGAATGCATCCACTTTTTATTATTATAGAAAATTAGTGTAACAGGACCAACTTCTTGTGTTTTATTTTTTATTTATTTTTATTATAATTAAGACGTACAAATAATATGATTATTATACACAAATAGGGAATGTGTGATCCCATCAACTTTAATAGGGCGACATACAATAGTTTCTCCTATTCACGGTAGATATTATATCAAATAGAGCAGAGGCGGCTCCATGATTTTTTTCTAGGTGGTTCAATAGTGTTGTAATTTTTGTGTGCTAAAAGTTATGTAATTTTTTGCTATTGAAAAAGAAAATTGCAAGAAAAACAATTTCATTCTGCGGCCACTGGCAAAGTAAAGCCAAGAGGAAGGATTTATTTATTAAAAAAAAATGAAGCAGCAGTTTTAAGAGTATAGCTAGCTACTGACATAACACTTTCACAACAAAATTTAGTTGGCAAGTTGTTAAAAATATATAAAAAAGTGATGTCATTTGTGGGTTTAAATAAAAACTAATTAAAACTTGCCACTTAACTTTTATTGTAAAATTATTGTGAAAATAGCACTAAAATGATTATATTCTTATTTCAATTGGAATTAAACAAAATTTAGGGTTAGAGTGTTCAAAATTTTATTTTAGGGGTCAAAACAAAACAAAAAAATTAAAATATTTTATATATAATTTGTGGTTTTTGGCCAGGTCAGAGGGTTCATTTGAACCCCTGGGCTGGCTGTAGAGCCGCCTCTGAAATAGAGCACAAGAAATTCATACTGGCTTTGATGATCAAACTTAGAAACCATTAGATAGCAAACCTATCTGGCTGTATAGACCAATATAAGGCCGAGATCAATAATGGGGGGTTACTCAATTGAAATCCACCATGATGCTTAAATTGTCTTTTTGCATTAGTTAAGAGCTACCACCTTGATAGAAGTCTAAGAATTATTTGGCAGCAAAAGAAAGTGATCTGTTGCTGGCTAAACTCAATATTTTGCATCATTGTGTACGTCTTTACTTCCGAACACGTCTCATATAAACTAAAATGGGCACCATACTACACAATTGTAGAAACATTCCCTCGATTGGGAGGAGAGAATAGAAAAGAATGAAAAGAATAATTTTAAAATATTCTTCCATTTTCTTGTTTAAGAGTTTTAATGGAAAAAATGAAAAGTCCATTTGCTTGTTTGGTAGTTTAAGTAGAAGAGAATGGAATGGATAGGAGGGAACACTCATTCCTCTCTATTCCCTTAAAATCTCAAATTTTCATTTCTCCTAAAATTAGGAGGAATGAAAGGGAATGAAATTAGATTTAATGAATTTTTACTAAAACTCCCAAAAATACCCCTATATATTCAACCATTTATTTTAAAATAGGGGTCTAATAGTAATATTGTCATAAAATGATTCTATTTCATTCCATCTATGTTACTCTCAAACAAGATTACTTACATTCTATTCATTTTCATTCATTTCTATTACTTTATTTTAAAACATCTAATCAAGGTTACTTAATTCCATTCCATTCCATTCATTTCCCTTGCTTAAATACATTTCATTCCATTTTTTTATGATCATTCTATTCTATTCCCTTATAAACTCTCAAACGAAGCCGTACTGAATAATACTTTGAGATCATTGCAAAATTGGAGGAAAATAAGTGAAAAAAAAGGGTACTTCTCAAACTATAACATCCAAAAGAATCATTTCGTTTCCCTTTTTCACAATCCAGAGTAAAAAAAGGATATAAAGTGGAATATCATGGATAAAACCAAACACTATTACATGGACTCAAATAAAACATGAGCATTGCAGTATAGTAAAAATAAACCAATCAGAAACGTGGAGGCCCGCCAGGCCCAGGAGGGCCATATGGGCCACGGGGTCCGCCAAAGCAGTCTTGTAGCAACCAGCAACAGCATAGGCAGGATAATCTGCAGTCCCCACAGAGGAGGAAAAAAAACACATAAAAGAAAGAAAACAAAATTTAGAATCAATGTCAGTCAATGGATAATCCAAAAGATAATAATTATTGCTAACCACCCAGATCCTTATAACTCAGTGGTCCTCCCTATAATTCAAAACTTTGTTGTAAGCATAAGAAAAAGGAAAAATTATACTAGTGAGGATAAAATGGCAATTCAAAGTGATACTAATGTAATATAAGTCAGCATTATCTGCTGCTTACAAAAATCCTAGATGTAATTGCAAAAACTAAATACAAAAGGGAAATTGTACTTACACTGAAGATACCATGCTGCATAAACCATCAGCAAAACCACCAAAAAAGCCAGGTCCCCAACCAGGTCCTCCAGGGCCAGGGCCCCAGCCTGGACCTCCAGGCCCACCCCAGCCAGGTCCTCCAGGCCCACCCCATCCAGGTCCTCCAGGGCCACCGCCCCAGCCAGGGCCACCGCCACCGCCACCCCAACCAGGCCCACCTCCCCCATGACCGCCACCACCACCACCTCCACCAGGCCCACCAGGTCCCATCTTTAGAGACTAGAGCTGAGGTCTACCACCACAGCTGCAGCCTCCAATACCACCAAGAGAGATGCCAAAGCAAGAGATTTTAAAGCCTTGAGATGCACCCGATTTTAGAAGAAACTTACGAAACTAGTCTGGTGGCACATATAAGAGAAGAAATCTATGCCGGAATATAGCTTTTGCCTTAGTCCTTAAGCATTCAGTTTCAAGACTTTAATCTAAAAGCTTCGTGTGATAAAATGTACAGCCTTTCACATAGAAAGGCTGCCAGTCAAACATGCAACTAACCATGTTTCAAACCTACCATTCAAAGCTGCACTAGTCAATTTATGATTTATCATTTATGTGTTTGAGCACAAGACGGGTGGGAAACAGCAATTACAAGCAGAGCGGCTGAATGCTAGAGTAAGAAATGCGGTCGCCTAAGGCCTCAAGTAAAAAAAAAGCCTTCAAATTTTAACCAATAGGATTATTTAAAATCAATAAATAAAATAATATTTTTTTATCAAATGAAAAACAAATAAAAAAGAGAGAAAAATGCAACGTCCACAATATTTTTCACAACACTTTTACAACTAATATTAAGTAGTAGGTTATTATTGATGGCAAAAAAATTATTATAGTGATATTTTCAAATAGAAAACAAAAAACAACTTAAAACCTAGGATTTGTTATAAAAAATATTGTAAATGTTGCACTTCTAAAAAAAAAGAATAATAATAAGAGTTGAGTTATCAAACTTTTACTAGTTTCCATCTAAGTCTACCACTAACACCGTTTTTTTACTTACCACTATCAATCTGCCACATCAACAAGTATGAAAAATTTTGTCAAACTTTTTATGTCTATAAAATTTCCAAAAAAAGAAAAAAATTCTATGTAGTTCATATTAATTAGTAGTAATTTTGCATCTAATACAAGATAATCAATTTTTGCCTTAGGTCCTAAAATGCATCAAGCTGCCCCTGATTACAAGTGTGATAGATCATAAGATACAAGTTGCATATTGAGTATGGGGGTCATTCTACGGTGTCGGTACCCCTAATTTTTTTTGAATCTAAACCACACAATTCTATTGGCTTTAATCTTGACCGTTTAATTAAATTTAATGGTTACCAGTTATCGGTAGAACATGTAAGCATATAAAAGCAACCAAAATTTTTTTGCGTTCCTTCAATTCTGATTTCTAAGGCGATCCAAGGAAGATGATATCGATGCTCTTGAGAGTTGAGACTGCTTCTGCAAACTCCAAGATGGGCAAGGCAAGGTGTGAACTCTTTCTTCTTCTTCTTTTTTTCTTTTTTTTTTTCTTTTTCAACCATCAGAATCACATTTTTCTTCTTTCTTTCTTTTCATATGTGGTTTTTTGTTTCTTGGATTTGAATGACTTCAGAACCCTAAACTCCCTAAGGATATGGTTTTGGTGTTCGAATATCATTGATTTTAGATCCTTCATTGAAGCAAAATATTTGGGCTTTATTCTTTTAGTTTGGGATTTAGGCAAGTTAAAATTGAAAGTTTCAAACCAACATTTTAATTTTGCTCTCATCTTCTCTAGATGTCAGATTTTGGGTTGCACTACTTTGCGCTTGATTTGATAGGATCATTTTATTTTAGTGACAAGTCACAGCCAGGATATTGTTTTGATTACACAGATGATTTCTATATTTTGAAAATAAGATCATTATTATTTAATATATGTCTTGCTCTATAATGGTCATGATTCTAAATGTTTTATGTTTCCACTGTTACAGAAAATGAGTTCCATGAGGAATTTGATAAATTAGGGGGGTCAAATCTCCTTTTTTTTCCTCGTTGTTTAGGTTTGGAAAAAGTTACAAAGGAAAATCCATAGGAATGGTATTCAACTATTTATTATCAACTGTAAACATTATATTATTTATGTCAACATCTTCCTCATACATAAATTCTCAATAGTCAAAATAGTTTTCAAAGCTGCAATCCAAATGAACCTACTGTGATTTAGTTGACAAATTGTGGAGACCGTGTACTTAAATCACCGAGAAATTACTAGGAACATAAAGAATTTGATTATCTTAGTTGATTCATGCTGCTCAAATGTTGCCTATGAAATTTGATGAAAATTTGGTGGTGTGGTGTCACAAAGAAAAGAGAGTTGGAGAGGCCAAGATGGTTTGAACTTAAGTGATTTGTTGGCCAGTCGTGGTTACCAAAAACTAAAATGTCTCTTAAGGGGTAGTCAACTTATATTATTATGTTTTCTCATTACATCTGGATTAACTTACTAAATAGTATGGTTTCAGTAGAGGCGTCTGCTTCCTTAAACCTGGAGCATGCATGAAAAATCTTGTGGCATCAAGTGAGGGTTATTTCTTGTATTTTAGATTTGGTGTTATTCTAGCAATTCTGTCTAAGTAGAGCTTGGCCTTTGCTTGGTACTTGCAACTACATTGGTTGCATTGAGAATTAAAAGGTGTTGATAGATACTGGTGCTCAACTGTCCTGATAACACTATACTGGTAAACACATGCCAACGGGGCCCTGTTAGTGTTGGTCATTCAGAGTTAACTTGGAGTTTGCATGGTTAGAGACCTCTCTTATGGCTTTCATAAGGAATATCTTGAATAGAAATCTTGGACTTGCATTGACAGTATTACATGGTTTTTATATATATATAAATATATATATTTTATATTTTATTTTATGTCAAGTGTAAATTATTTTTAATTTTATGAGGTTTGATTCCCTTTCTCATTGGGTAAGCTATTGCTATTAGAATTGTTCTTGCTACATTCCCCTTATTTTCCTTATAGCTTTCATTTTTGGGATTTGTTACATCCGATGAGCAATTCAATTCCACTCTTTCCTTTTACCTTGGATTCACGCATATAATCTATGGCAAGCAAATATTGCAGGGTTTGCATGCAATCTGCCAGTTACAGAATTGGGAGTGGTACCTACATAGTCTAAGAACATTCTAAATTTAATCCTGACTTCTGTTTTTACTCTCTTTTCTAGTTTGTGGAGACTGATAACTGATTTCCACATAATGCTTTTTTCTGTTCAATAAATCGGATCCTTTAGTGACAATTCTTGAACATGGAATATTATCAGTGACTCAAATAGCAGGACTATTGGAATCTGATTTTGGAACAGTCTTGTCACATAACAAAAATAACATTTGGTACATTAGGTTCATGAGATTCTCTGGCAGCTCGTGCAATTGTGAACTGTAACATTTTTGGATTTTTATTTTACTCTTTCTAAATGAACCAAGCCAGCTAGAGTCTTTCTTGAGCAATATTGAAGAAATAGAGATTTGCTCAATGTGTTTATCTTTGAGCAGACTTTTCTGTATTTGTGGCGATCCAGAAGAAGTCTCCTTTTTTGTTTTTTTTTTGAATAACTGCTTTGCTTTTGTTTTATGACACTATCGATTTTCAGCTGATGCCAATAAAACTTTAATGGAAATTTGCAGGTTGTGTAACATTGGTGTTTTCTCTAAAGGAAGCCTATTCAAATTACCCTGCTGGAACATGTACCTACTTGGCAAGACCATGTCTATATTACTAGCAAGCTAATGCCACTAAGATGATGTAAAGCATATCTTGAAACATATATAAATAGATATAAATAAATAATATATCCCTAATAATCTCACACATTAATGTTAATTAGAAAAATATAAACATCAAGAGAGTGACCTCAACTATGTTATTTTAGAGGGAGGTTTGCCCTGAATGTGATGTGAGCTACGAAGGGAGATATGCAGAAAGTTAATTGGTATATTCAAAGATTTATGGAAGAAACCAAGATAATTCAAGTTGATTTTTTTTTTTTTTTTTTTTGTGTGTAGATTTTGTTCTTATAAAGCATTTAGACACAACTTTGAAGTGGTCAGTTGTGATTAGTGGAGATAAAGTAATGGATTCATATGAAAGTAATTGTACATCATTCACATTTGACTACTTCATTAAATTATGGTAAAAGTTGTGGTCTTAGCACTTCAAAAAAAAAAAATTTTGTGGTCTTAGAAGAGCCATTATGTTATGGTGGGAGCCACATATGTCTCTTATGTGAAACAAATTCCTCTGTCAGAAGAATGAGATGGTAGAGACCCTCCTAGCTTTTGTTTGATTCATGTTAATGAAGTGAATATTCAAGGGCAAAAAACATTAAAATAATCAAAGTTTGACCAAGACCACCATTTTGAGTCCTTCAATGCTATCACACTTTCATATATAAGAATCCTTAGGCTCTATTTGGGATCTGCTTATTTTGTTGAAACTGAAAACTTTTTGCTGAAAGTATTGTAGATAAAGGTAAAAGTCAGCTGAAATAGTACAGTGAAATCATGAATAGTACCAAAAAGTGCAGTGGGGCCTATGAATAGTAGCAAAAATAAGCTAAATAGTAAAATAAGCTGGTTTTTTAATTTGGAGGCAAACACACACTTAGAGTCTATAAAACAACTTCATTAAGAAATACAAGAGCAAACATTATGTCTGAATTGTTTCTTCTCAAGTGGTCATCTACTGCATCATATTATTTATGATACTAATACATATGTCAATAGGTTTTGCTTACACTAAGGAGTTAGTGTGGGTTACTGTCAGCCGCCAATGTGAATGAATAAAGTAGAGAGAGATGAAAATTGACATTTTAATAGCCAATTATGTTAAAATTGACCTTTTGTGGCACTTATATGTCTTTAACAAAGAAAACATTTTATTGCTATTACGGCCCTCTTAGACTTAGTTGGTGGAGGCTTTGCTAACTCAAATGAGGTTGACACTTTTCATTATGGTCAAAATGATAAACAATGAAGGACAAAAATATTTAGTTTAAAATTTTTAAAAGGGTCGGGTTGTTCGTTTTTGTTAAAATTGGTTAACTGAGTTTAATTGTTTTTAACTTTACTATTAGTAATTATTGTGGTTGGGTTAATTTTTTGGGATATTTATTTTGTTTTAGATTTTAGATCTAAATTTTTTTTAATAGCTTTTAAAAGGAGGAAAACGCTAGAGCTACAATTTTTTTTTTTTTAAATTGCTATTGTGATGAGCGGTTATTTGTGAGTAAAAAAGTAACTTTAGTGGTGGGCCCAAATGTAAAAGTACTATCAAATGTGATGTTGAAACAACACAATGTGAGGATGGAACTGTACAATGTGAGAAAAAATTAGGGAACCACCGAATGTGACAAAAGAATTGTCACATATGATGTTGGTACTGCCCAATGTGACGATGAAACTATCAAATATGAGAAAAAAATTAGAGTACCAACGAATGTGACAAAAATATGGTCATTTTTTTAGGTTCTAAGCGTATTTAAGTAAATTTTTAGGTTACAGAGTCATTTTGGTCATTTTTTAGGTTTCAGTGTCATTAAGTTATTTTTTAGGTGTTAAGGGTCTTCTGGTAATTTTAAAGGGTTTCAAAGGTATTTTGGTCATTTTCAAGTGTTATGGGGTAAATATGGTTACTGTTTTAGGTTTTTTGGTTATTTAGATAATTTTTTATGTTTTAGGGTAATTTCAAACATTTTTTTAGGTTTTAAGGTCATTCGGTCATTTTTTAGGTTCTAAAGGTATTTTGATAATTTTTTAGGTTCTCAGGGTATTCCAGTAATTGTTGAGGGTTTCGAGGGTATTTTGGTCATTTTCAAGTTTAATGAGGTATTTTAGTCATTTTATAGGTTTCAAGAGTATTTCAAAATTTTTTAAGGTTTTAGGGTAATTTCGGTAATTTTTAAGGTTCTATAGGCAATTTGGTAATTTCTTAGGTTTAAGGTGCATTACGGTCGTTTTTAGGTTCTAAGGGCATTATTATCACTTTTTAAGTTACAAGGTCATTTTAGTCATTTTTTAGGTTTCATGGTCATTTAGGTCATTTTTTTAGTATCTAAGGGTATTTCGATTATTTTTTAGGTTTAGAGGATATTTTAGTAATTTTTTAGATTTTAAGGTCATTTCGGCCATTTTTTAGGTTTTAAGGATATCCCAATAATTTTTTAGAGTTTCGAGGTTATTTTGGTAATTTTTAATTGTTAGAATGTGTTTTGGTAATTTTAGTATATTTAAGGGTATTTCGGAATTTTAGAGACTTTAGGAGTATTTTTGTTATATATATTTGTCGATTATTATGTAATTCGGTGCAGTTGGGTTGGGTTGGCTACGCCCATATGTAATGTTGGTATGGCTTAATGTGACGATGAAATTGTCAAATGTGAGTAAAAAAAAAAAAAAACCATTAAATGTGACAAAAGTACGATCATATGTGATATTGGTATTGCCAATGTGACAATGGAACTGTCAAATATGAGGAAAAAAAATTAGGTACCACCGAATGTGACAAAAGTACGGTCAAAAGTGATATTGGTACTGCACAGTGTGATAATGGAACTATTAAATGTGAGAAAAAAAAATAGGGTACCATTGAATGTGACAAAAGTATAGATAGATGTCATGTTGGTACTGCCTAATATGACAATGGAACCATCAAATATGAGAAAAAAAAAAAAAGGGAATCACCAAATGTGACAAAAGAAAAGTCACATTTGATGTTGGAACTGCATAATATGAAGATGGAACTATCAAATGTGAGGAAAGAATAAAGGGAACCACCAAATGTGACAAAAGAATTGTCACATTTGATGTTGAAATTGTATAATGTGAGGATGAAATTGTCAAATGTGAGGAAAAAAAAGAAAAATGAACCACCGAATGTGACAAAAGAACTGTCACATGTGATGTTGGAACCGCACAATGTGTGATGCGAACCTCAATTGACACACTTTAAGACCCAACAAATAATATTGGAATATTTGCCCAAGAAAGCTAAAATTCAGATTTTGAAAGAACTCTGACCCAACGTTTATAAGTGAAATGCGAACTAAAAGTATAAGTAACAGACCTTAACCCAATGATTATAATTGAATCACGAACTGGAGGTATAAAGTTTGAACGCCATAAGGAAGAATCCCTGATAAGTTTGTAGGAAAATAACATGTTTGTATCGCATACAAAAACATACGCAGCGAAAAATTAACGGATCTACTTCATTCGC